>JADBJO010000606.1:585000-605000 GCA_016801955.1 Conus betulinus | reverse complement strand
TATGATATCGTGTCGTGATGCATAGTTAGAAAGTCTTCATCATTGTATTCATCATTGTGTTGTATAACATCGTGTCTTAATGCACAGTGAGAAAGTCTTTATCATTGTGTTGTATAATATCGTGTGGTAATGCACAGTGAGAAAGTCTTTATCATTGTGTTGTATAATATCGTGTCGTAATGCACAGTGAGATAGTCTTTATCATTGTGTTGTATAATATCGTGTCGAAATGCACAGTGAGAAAGTCTTTATCATTGTGTTGTATAATATCGTGTCGTAATGCACAGTGAGACAGTCTTTATTACTGTGTTTGTATAATATCGTGTCGAAATGCACAGTGAGAAAGTCTTTATCATTGTGTTGTATATATATCGTGTCGTATTGCATAGTTAGAAAGTCTTTATCATTGTGTTGTATAATATCGTGTCGTATTGCATAGTTAGAAAGTCTTTATCATTGTGTTGTATAATATTGTGTCGTAATGCATAGTGAGAAGGTCTTCATCATTGTGTTGTATGATATCGTGTCGTATTGTACTGCGTAACTTCATTGTGACAACAGATTTCTATGTACAACTTCAGGCTGCTCCATCTACACAACGCGTGTTGCCATAGTACAGTGCCGCCCCCATTTTCCTTGCTTTCTTTTTTTTTCTTTTTTTTTTTTTTTTTACCTTCTCCGTAGGTAGACAGATAGGTAAGAAGGCGCGCAGGCAGGTAGGCAGGCAGAGATGGAGAGAGAGAGAGAGAGAGAGAGAGAGAGAGAGAGAGAGAGAGAGAGAGAGAGAGAGAGAGAGAGAGAGAATTAGGTATGTAGATAGATAGATGAGTAGATAGACAGGTTGACAGACAGACAAACAGGTAGATAGACAGAGTAGACAGAAAGATAGAGACTGACAGACAGACAGACTGACTGACAAGACAAGGTAAGGTGAGATAAAGATATAACCATCAATAACAGAGAAAAACCGAGTTTTAAAGAATCGTCATAACAAAATATAATAATTACATTCTTTAGATGTTTTGTGGCGGCGTGAAAGAGAGGAGGGAAGGGATAGGGGTGACTTCCTGAGAAAGAAAAAAGGTTAAAAAAATGGACAAACAAAAACAAACAAATATCATGCACACATGTGTGAGCAGATTTTTTCCCTAGTAACATGTATTTCAAGAATAACAGTTTTTTTCTGATATTGACCGAGATGCGAATTGACATAGGGGGAGCATTTTGTATGAGTCTATGTTTATATGGATGACATATAAAACTGGAAACGTGACTTCAACACTTTCTATTCCCTAGAGCTTAAAGATCGATATCGGTAGTGAGAGATTTGGGTGAAGGAGATATCGAACTGTTTGGTTTCTGTGAATATATCTCGAAATATTTCAGACTCAATCCCCACTGCCGTATGTATATATGGGATTGTCGACTTGAATATCTCTTAGATGCTGTTTGTATAATCTGTCTGTCCGCCTGAAAGTTCAGTTATTGATCAGCAAAGCCTGAGGTCATTTCTGTTTCGTAATGTGTGTGTGTGTGTGTGTGTGTGTGTGTGTGTGTGTGTGTGTGTGTGTGTGTGTGTGTGTGTGTGCATTCGTAAGTGCGTTTGTATGTTGAGAAAGAGAGAGAGAGAGAGAGAGAGAGAGAGAGAGAGAGAGAGAGAGAGAGAGAGAATTTCTCTGTCTCTGTCTCTCTCTGTCTCTCTGTCTGTCTCTCTCTCTCTCTCTCTCTCTCTCTGTCTCTGTCTCTCTCTCTCTCTCTCTCTCTCTCTCTCTCTCTCTCTCTCTCTCTCTCTCTCTCTCTCTCTCCAGGATGCCACCCTGTTCATGTACATACGTCTCTTTCAGTTTATTAGGTATTGGCTGTGGATATTACGTATGGATAGAAATGGACTGCTTTCGAGATGCTGATTTGGCTAGACCCAGGTGGTAGATGTGCATAGAGTCAGGTATTCGATGAACATTGTTTCAGAATGTGTTTAGAACAGTATGGTTTAATCAAGGGGTTGAAATGTTAGTACGTTTCTGAAAGAATTTCGCCAAAGGGTTTTCAATACCCCATGGCAAACTTGGAATGAAAATACCTGAGAAAGTGACCGACTGTCGTTGTATAGAATATCTGAATCATGTAGGAGCTGTGAAAAGTACCTTCTGACAGACGTGGACAGGCATGTCAAACAAAATTGAGATTCGGAGTAACAGACATTGTAATATGCTGGGACCAAAAGATCAACCAATTAACTGTGTGATGCCCGTTGTTCAAAGATGCAAAAGAAGGTGGAATAATATTTTGTTTTGCCGTCCCAGTGTCTGTGACCTTCGGCAAGAAAACATTCCACGGAAATTTTATGCAAATCCATGTCCAGGGCCGGATCCAGGGGGGGGGGGGGGGGGGGGGGGGGGCTTTGGTACACAGCACACACACACCCCCTCTCTCTCCCTCGGCTTGATAAAACGCTGTTAATAATGTCTCCCCAGCTCACAGGAGATGCCACAAAACAGCTTTTAAACTGTCAAAAACCAATTTTCGGCCGGGGGGCTTTGTCCCCCTGGTCCCCCCACCGGGGTTTTGCCCCTAGACCCCACCGGGGCCTAGGCGGACCCTGGACCCGGCCTAAAACATTTACCAGCACCCCACCTTAAAAACTCTTTGATCTAGCCCTGGTGTCAGTTCCATGTGGCCCTCCTGCTGGCAAATAATCACAAAGATATGCTGAAAAATATATGCGTGTGTCTGTATAAACAGTTTAAAAGGTGTATGATGGCAGTTAAAGGATGTGAATGTTAAGATTAAATCATTCGCTTCTCGTACTCCGAAGTCAAAAGTTCCTGGAGTTTTATCATTACGTTCACGTATCTTTACTTTTCTCCGTTGTCGATGTCTCATTGAATATGGGTTCCATTTACAGTGGGGACTGTTGCCTAAACTTGACTAAACCATCTCTCTCTGTCTCTCTCTCTCTCTGTCTCTGTCTGTCTGTCTGTCTGTGTCTCTCTCTCTCTCTCTCTCTCTCTCTCTCTCTCTCTCTCTCTCTCTCTCTCTCTCTCTCTCTCTCGTATGGGGTTGAAATTTGGCGTTTAGATAATGTCGTTTTTCATTGTGAGGCTGTCCATTTATTTGTTTCGAAGACGTTTTTTAGGTGTCGACCTGCGCATCTCTAATGATCTGGTGTATGGAGAGTCCAATAGATATACGCTGTACATTGGTTCAGCCGTTAGATGTGTGCGGACTGGTTAAAGCTCTTACACATGGATCATTACAGATTACCTCGTAAGTCTTATGAGATGTTTGAATTTGATGTAAAGGGAAAAAACGAACTGGGTTTGAAAGATGCGTTTGTTTCTGTGTAAGCACGGATTTAGGGATATTTGGCTGACTCAGGGTGTTGGAAATCAAAAACAGTTTATTCGTGACGACTACCGGATTTAAACAGGTCACTCAGCTAGGAATAGCACTTACTTGGAGCTTTTGTTTATTCGAGCTTTTCGACAAAGGTTGATTGACTGTAGATGGCAAATGTGAGACGACCATCTCCAAACTAGTGAACAGTATGATTTCTACAGAAATTATTCCAGTTTTCAATATATTCAGCCTGATCTAAAATTGGATTTGGACATGCGTTTGAAAAGATTAATTGCTAGATTTCGAGTTGGTGTTTCTGAAGTAAGGACTCATTACTTAAGATATAGGCAACATACACAAAATGACTTGGTATGTCCATTGCGTATGCAAGGTGGGGTATTTTATGTTCCTTTGCCCAGCTTCAGAAGATCTTCGCCAAAAATTTATCCCACAGAAATACTATAGGCGCCCGTATGTGTTTCGTTTACAGTTACTACTTAGCTCAAACAGTTATAAGGTAATTAGAATTTGGGTATGTTTTTGTGTAAGGCGTCTAAGATCAGAGAAATAAAGACGTCTTAGTTGATGTTATTATTAGTATGGTAGTTTCTTTTTATCGTGACTAGTGATTTTGTTTCTTACATATCATAATGTGAATAATTGTGTTCATCATTCCCTTTCAAATGGGCCGATGGCCTTACTGACAAAAAATCTGAAATCTGAAGTCTCTCTCTGTAACTCTGTCTCTGTCTCTGTCTGTCTGTCTGTCTGTCTGTCTGTCTGTCTGTCTGTCTGTCTCTCTCTCTCTCTCTCTCTCTCTCTCTCTCTCTCTCTCTCTCTCTCTCTCTCTCTCTCTCTTTTAGCGAAATGTGTTCAACGTATACTTGATTATCAACCAGTCAGTCAGTCAGTCAGTCACGTGATGCCCGAATCGATTAATCGACAATATGACATTAACGCGCAGAAGTATAGTGGGAAAGAAACGGCTCCTTTGGCATTTAAGAGAAAAATCACCTCATCCCTAACTGCACGGACATAAAGTGAACAGCCTGTCTTTGCTTTTTTGGCGTATTAAAAACTACTGATCCCAATTTTGGATGCTGCGTTTCATTCTACCACTCCCCTGTAGAACTAGTAGCTCTGGGGGAGGACAGAAAACAGTGGCAGCCAAATCTTCGCGCTCTTGGGAGGGAAGGAGGGTGAGAGAGAGGGAGGAACCCAGGCTCAGCAGTCGTCGAGTTTCCCTGTGCTGTTTCCATTCGTCTGACCACTGCCCGGTGAGGCAGCAGTGTGGGGAGGGAAGTGATGCCGTGTCTGACAGGTAGTCGGACACTTGCTCTGTCTCGGTCCGCGTGCGGCATGGTGGCACAGTGTCAGGAACGTGTGATTCTGTGGCTCATGACTCTGGCAGCAGACGGGAGAGAGAGAGATTTCAGCAGAATGATGTGATTTCCAAGTGTCTGTGATGATTTAAGGTTCTTTGATCAGTTTTTAAGATTCTTTGGCAATTTCTGGCTCACATTGTCGAGTCATTTTTACATCTCCTGTTTGTAGTGTGTATTGCTTGCGATAGACACGATAACCACGATAGGTCACGAAATCGGTCTACATGCGCAAAAAAACAAAACGTTAAAAAGACGATGGTGTTTTTCTCTAAGAGAGAGAGAGAGAGAGAGAGAGAGAGAGAAGAGAGAGAGAGAGAGAGAGAGAGAGAGAGAGAGAGAGAGATGTTCATTAAGAAAAAAATCGAACATATGTAGGCCTCTACTATTAATGATACTTACAATAGTGCGTAGTGTATATGGCCACGTATATACGAACATATTCTGTTCACTGGCTTTTTAGTCGAAGCACACTGGCTAAGGTTTCTTCTTTACTGACAAACTAACTGTCAGTTTTGAAAAATATTCACAAGCATTTGGAGCAACGGTTTGTTGTTGTTGTTGTTGTTGTTGTTTTGTTCACTGCTGTTATTCTGTGATTTTGGTGTAGGTCGAATATTTCATTCTGGCTTGATGGTGTTGTGTGGTAAGTGTTGCTAAACTGGAGTCCCGAGTCGTGAACTCTCTGGCTTAAAAAAGTTCGAGTGTTGCGAGAGTTAGGGAACGTTTTGGACCGACGAAAAGCAGCTGCGGCACCTGAGATGGGTACCCTTCAACATTAAGCCAGATGGGACAGTAAGCCCCGAGATTTTTTTTTGACGTTAACATGATTCTTCATGATGCATACACTCTAAAGCAAAAAAAAAAAAAATACATATGACAAATCTACTAGGGGTGGGGGGTTAGAGGGGGGGGGGGGGGGGGGGGGCAGAAGGTGGACCGTTTCTGCTGACCCGAGTATGAAGATAGTATTTTGTCATCGCTCTTCTTATAGTACTTTGTCATGATGATGATTCTTCTTCTTCTTCTTCTTCTTCTTCTTCTTCTCTTCTTCTTCTTCTCTCTCCTCCTCCCCCCTTCTCCTCCTTTTTTTCCGTCCTCCTCTTTCTTCTTCTGCATTTCAAACACGTCCGGTCGTTACTGCTTTTAACTGGAATCGAAGTGAAGGATTTCCTGACTCAAAACATTTTGATGTAGGTTTGTGTGTATAGAACTATCTGTAGCGGTCTGGACAATTTGCAGTTCATTTAATGGTGTCATTAAGAATGCCTACGTTAACTTTGATTGACGCTCCGAACGTTTTATTGTATTTACGCTGTGTTCATTAAAAACAAAATAAATAAATAGAATAAAAAACAACATTGTTTCGGTAAGATGCGAAGCATTTATAAAATTCGAAGTTAATAATCAATTAAAAGTGTCCAAATAATTATATGTGGATAAAACAAAAGAATGTTACGCATAAAATACATTGATTCAATGAATTTCTGATAATCTTTTACATTTGATGTGTCGTATATTTTTGATACGTACACAAATTCAGGATGAACCATATGTTTTATCGCTTTGCATTTTTCAGTTCAGCGAGGCAGCTAAATAGGTCTGTGACCGCATTCAACTTAAAATATGTACCATCAGAACTATGAACATAAGATGTGGTCTCTTTCTGGGTCGATTTTTTTGGTTGTGAGTGTGCTGAAGTTCTCAATTGTTTAAATCTTAAGAAGTCAGTTTTATTCTTAATGTTGTCCAGGTCAGACGATTTTTTCCCCTTTTTTCCATTTTTTTTTAAATTGTTGTTTTGGTTTTGATTTTTTTTTTTTCTGGAAGGTCGAAGGGGGGGGGGGGGGGGGGGGGGGGGGGGGGGGAGGGCGGGGGGACCTTCCATTTATCGACAATTGAAGAATGATTTGGTGTAATTGCTGTCATATTATAGTTGATTCTGTCCTGGTTCTAACGGTGATACGTGCTGCTCCGTTTGCTCTTACATGTTTATCTACTGTTGATCCGTGTTGCCAGCACGTACGTGATGATGATCGGGCGGTATCCATGAACACGTAGCGTGATGATGATCGGGCGGTATCCTTTGAACGCACGATCACTGGTTAACATACAGAGAGAGCCAACAGAGAAACGAAAAGCAACCCGCTGTCCTTTCTTGTCTTTATACCTCTCTGATACAGTTTTCAACCGTTTTCAGATTGTGTGTTTTGTGTGTGTGTATGTTTGTGTGTGTGTGTGCGTGCTTGCGTGCGTGCGTGCATGCGTGCGTGCGTGCGTGCGTGTGTGTGTGTGTGTGTGTGCGTGCGTGTGTGTGTGTGTGTGTGTGTGTGTGTGCACGCGCGCGTACATGCGTATGTGTGTGTGTGTGTGTGCGCGTGCGTGCGTTTGTGCACACGTGCATACATGTGTGTGTGTGTGTGTGTGTGCGTGTGTGTGTGTGTGTGTGTGTGTGTGTGTGTGTGTGTGTGTGTGTGTGTAAATAGCTGATTTGGCTTTCGTGGTTGGATAGGCTATAAGTATGCGCGCACGTACGTGCGTGTGTGCATGCGCGCGCGCGTGTGTATATACCTCTGTCCCCTGTCCGTACTGTCATAGATCTTTCCGGGCGCAGATCGGCCTGACCAGCGATCTGCGCGCTCACCCCCGATCCCAGGATATATATATATATATATATGTGTGTGTGTGTGTGTGTGTGGTGTGTGTGTGTGTGTGTGTGTGTGAGCGCGCGCGCGCGCGCAAGCGCGCGCACATGAAACAGCACAACTTGTTACACTCCCTCATGGAATTACATTCACAGCGAAAGAGAGGGAAGGAGGGAGCGGCGGGGGGGTGGAGGGGGGGGGGGGGGGGGGGGGGCGAAGAGAAATGGGAGGGGAGGAGGAGGATGGGGGGAGGCAGGGCGCGGAGAACCGAAGGAGGGAAGGGACAATACCAAATGGTCTGACAGAAGACGCTGCCGCTCAGATCAAGTCACCAAAGAATGGTAAACAATAGCGAGTAAGATGAAATCAATATCTCACCATTACCCTTTCCCCCTACCTTTTCTTAAGTGTTTCGTGTTGTGTAGTTCATCCTGTTCCAGCCAGTTTCTGGTCAGAAAGAAAATCTTGGCCTTTGTCTGTCACTTTTACAGTCTACGGCTTTCGGCGACTCTGGCTAAGTTCTAAGTTATGGTGGTTTTATTCGTCGAGTCGACAAAAACCACTTCTTTCATCTATACGCAAGTGGCTGATCAAGCTGATGCGTGCACGGAATGTGCGGTGACAGCTTGGACAGGGAATGTGGGAGACCTGCTTTTGATTGTTGGTGCGGGCTTTCCTTGCCTGTCTCGTGTGTTGCGCTGCAGCTGTCCTCCTTTCTTCACACGAATTGGCATTTTGCCGGATAGAGTAGCGCTGTGTGTAGCTCGATCTGTAGCAGTTTGTTTCCATGTGTCAGGGTTGGTGTTAAACGCTTTCAAGGACAGCTTTAAAGTGAGGTGAGTGCAGGCGGAAATCGAAACAAAATTTTAAAATGATTATTATTCGTGAATCCGCCAAACAACAGGGACAAACAGATTACAAGACGTGGTTTGTTTCTTCCCGTTATTTGGCGGACTAAGTGATAGTTCTTTTTAAAACTTGCTTTCAAGGATGTTTTGTCGATAATGATGATGGTGATAGAAGTAACATGCGCAGCGATTTTGTTTAAAGTGAGGAGGGGTTGCGGAATCCTTCAACATCGCTCTCTCATCCCAAACCATCTGAGTCCAGCAGCAAGACAGGGCCAAGATGGTTGAAAGACGTAGTCAGATGCAATGGGTGACCATCACTACTATTTCTACTGGTAGTATATTCATATAATTATAATGCAGTAACAATAAAGGTAATAATGATTGTAGTAATAATAATAATGACAGTACTAAGAGAAAAAAGAGGAAGGAAGGGAGTTAGAATGATATGGTTAAAGTAGCAAGATTAAGAAGAGGAAGAAAACAGCAAGAAAGAAGGGAAGAAAAGAAGACAGGAAAAAAAAGGAAGAAAGAAAAAAAAGGGGAAGGGAAGGGGGGGAAAAGAAAAGGGAGGGAGAGAAGGAGGGGGAGGAGGAGGGTACAGATCAGGGAATAGATAGTAACATAGAATCTAAGAAATATACTACGGATTATCATTTTGTTTTAATCACAGTCTTCTGATCATTCAGAGCAAACGAACAGTTATGGAATTCTTTTGAGAGCGAAGAGAAATATCACATCACAGCAACATCTCTCACAACAACACGGTGTCCGGAGCAAAACGTTTCAATGTCGTATACATCCAACCACTCAAGAGTTGTGTGTATTTGACGGGAGGGTAAGTGTGTGTATGTGTGTGTGTAGTAGTAGTAGTAGTAGTAGTAGTAGTAGTAGTAGTAGTAGTAGTAAATGCAGGGTTGACTGAAGGCACCTTGGGTTACTGAATAAACATGAGAAGTATGCAGAGATGGACTTGTGATTAATAGCAGCCCACAACATCCTGTCAGTCTTGGAGGGAAGATGAGAACGACACAGCCGGAGATGCTGTACGGCTTGTTCCGAAGGCCAGTAATTAACAGGCCGATGTGTGTATCTCCTAATTGACGCTGGGAAACCGTCCCCCCTCTGGTTTCTACAATGTTTGGCGCATGAGGAAGGACGTGTTCTTATTGGTGTATAATTGACGCTGGGATGTAGTCTACGTCTGATATTATCGTGGCTGCGCGGGGGAATGTGCTTCCTTTTTCTGTCTATCTTTCTTCCTTCCTTCCTTCCTTCCTTCCTTCCTTCCTTTCCTTCCTTCCCTTCCTTCCCGCTTTCTCTCCTTATTTCTCTCTTTCCTTTTCTCTTTCGTTCTTTTTTTTTTCTTTTTTCTTGAATATTATTAAAGTGCGGATCCTGATGAAAGAGCGATTCCGGGATCTGTTCGCATAGGTCCCCATTTTCCCGAGTGCCTTTCTGATTTTGTAGACGTCAATTGTTGTTGTTGTTGTCGTCGTCGTCGTTGTTTTTGTTGTTGGAGGTTTTCATTTCCCTTCCCACAGACAGCGCTGGAGAAAACAGTCCTGCTATTATTTCCTTGATTGGTAGTTGACAGTGATCTTCTCTTTTTACTCGTTGTAGTCGACGGTGGGGAAATAACCGTTTTTTTTTTTTTATTTCTGTGAAGGGTACCGGGCGCGAAGGCGGGGAGTTCTCTCTTGTAACTGTGGTTGGGGAGAGAAAGATGGCCCCTCTCTAGCTGCTGAAACAAAACAAGACGAAGACGGTCCTGTCCTAGAACTGTGGTTTTCGCCGGGAGAAAATGGAGGCCTGTCTCTTACTGTGATAGCCACGGGGAAAAGTCTTCTGTTTCATTTGGTGGTGGGAGTTTGTCCTTTTTGTCACTGTACAGTTCCGCGGGGGAAAGCCGTTTCCTGTTACTGTGAGTGTCAGGAGGAGGATGAAGGAGGGAGATTAGAGGGATGGGGAGGGGGGGGGGGGGGGGGGGGTAAGGTAAGGTAATGTTGGAAGGTGTTCCTTTCTTATAAGATACGGTATTATATGTATATACTTTGTATGGGGAAGTACTGTCACTTGATCAATTTGTCGTTTAATGATACTGGACGTACCCTGTGTTGATTGTACTGCTACGTACCCTGTGTTGATTGTACTGCTACGTACCATGTATTGATTGCACTGCTGAACGTACCCTGTGTTGATTGTACTGCTACGTACCATGTATTGATTGTACTGCTGGACGTACCCTGTGTTGATTGTACTGCTACGTACTATGTATTGATTGTACTGATGGACGTACCCTGTGTTGATTGTATTCTACGTACCCTGTGTTGATTGTACTGCCGGGACGTACCCTGTGTTAATTGTACTGCTACGTACCCTGTGTTGATTGTACTGCTACGTACCCTGTGTTGATTGTGTACTGCCACGTACCCTGTGTTGATTGTATTGCTACGTACCCTTTGTTGATTGTACTACCACGTACCCTGTGTTGATTGTATTGCTACGTACCCTGTGTTGATTGCACTGCTATGTGCTCTGTGTTGATTGTACTGCTGAACGTACCCTGTGTTGATTGTACTGCTACGTACACTGTGTTGATTGTATTGCTACGTACCCTGTGTTGATTGCACTGCTACGTGCTCTGTGTTGATTGTGCTGCTGGACGTACCCTGTGTTGGTTGTACTGCTACGTACACTGTGTTGATTGTACTGCTACGTACCCTGTGTTGATTGTACTGCTACGTACCCTGTGTTGATTGTACTGCTACGTACCATGTGTTGATTGTACTGCTACGTACCCATGTGTTGATCGTACTGCTGAACGTACCTGTCTTGATTGTACTGCTACGTACCATGTATTGATTGTACTGCTACGTACCCTGTGTTGATTGTACTGCTACGTGCTCTGTGTTGATTGTACTGCTGGACGTACCCTGTGTTGATTGTACTGCTACGTACCCTGTGTTGATTGTACTGCTACGTGGTCTGTGTTGATTGATTGTACTGCTGGACGTACCCTTTGTTGATTGTACTGCAGGACTTACCCCGTGTTGATTGTACTGCTACGTGCTCTGTGTTGATTGTACTGCTGTTGATTGTACTGCTACGTACCCTGTGTTGATTGTACTGCTACGTACCCTGTGTTGATTGTACTGCTACGTATCCTGTGTTGATTGTACTGCTACGTATCATGTATTGATTGTACTGCTACGTACCCTGTGTTGATTGTACTGCCGGACGTACCCTGTGTTGATTGTACTGCTACGTACCCTGTGTTGATTGTACTGCTACGTACCTTGTGTTGATTGTACTGCTGGATGTACCCTGTGTTGATTGTACTGCCGTATATCCTGTCTTGATTGTAATGCTGTATATCCTGTCTTGATTGTACTGCTGTATATCCTATCTTGATTGTGTGTTATATACTTGAAGATTACAAGTATCCATTATTGCTCTTATCATTAAGTCATTGATGTTGGGAAATATCCCGTCAAGAACGTATTTCTGTGTATATGAAATGGGGAATTTATCACGAGCGGGACTATCCTTTCTTGGTCTTATTCATGGGAAATTGAAAGTAATTGAGGACGTAAAACCTGTCTTGATCTTATCACTTAAAAAAAAAAATTTTTTACGAAAGGTAGTATTCTCGCTTGCTCTTACTTAAGCATGATTGTGTGCGTGCGTGAGTGCTTGTGTGTGTGTGTGTGTGTGTGTGTGTGTGTGCGCGCGCGCGCGTGCGTGTGTGTGTGTGTGTCTGTGTGTGTCTGTGCGCGCGTGCACCTATGCGATAAGGATGAAGGTGAGGGTATGTGTGTGTGGGGGGGTTGGGGAGAGAGATACAGAGAGAGATACAGAGGCAGACATTGTTATGTCACTCACTTGGAGAAGTGGTTCTTTGTTTTAACTGTATAACTGATTGCTGTGAAACGCGCGGCTGAAAATAATGTGAATGACGCAGGAAAAACAAGATGCAATGCGTATAAACGTACTCCCAGTTTATCTTGAATACGCGTGAGATATTCCGTAAAGAGGAAAAACCGTTTTGGGCCGTTGTAGCCGTTAGTAACGGCTATTCTGGTAAACATCGGCCATCATCCATGACCCATAATGAACATACCTACAAATTTTCAGAAAGATCGGCCAAGTACTTTCTGAGATATTCCATAAAGAAGAAAAAAACCGTTATGGGCCGTTATAGCCGTTAGTAACATAATGAACATACCTACAAATTTTCAGAAAGATCGGCCCAGTAGTCTTATCTGGAACGAGTGGAACACATTTTGTCCACGAACGGACATACAGACAGGCAGACAGACATACAGACATACAGACAGCATTTCTTCGTTCCCATTGTAAAGTACTCCGTATTCTATAAGAACTGGGAGTACACAAAAAAGTAGCCCGTCTTATTATTGTGACTAACTTAAGGAGGTGTGGTTGTCTTTTATACAGTGAATTGCGTGGGGGGAGAGTGGTAACTGTGATTGGTGCCGGGAAGAGTGGTTCTGTCTTATTACTGTAATTGGTGCAGGAAAGAGTGGTTCTGTCTTATTACTGTAATTGGTGCAGGAAAGAGTGGTTCTGTCTTATTACTGTAATTCGTGCAGGAAAGAGTGGTTCTGTTTTATTACTGTAATTGGTGCAGGAAAGAGTGGTTCTGTTTATTACTGTAATTGGTGCAGGAAAGGGTGATTTTGTCTTATTACTGTTATTGGTGCAGTAATTTTGTGCGTTTTTTTCTTATTTTTGTGATTGGTGCAGTAATAGGTGGTTTTCTCTTATTTTTATCATTCAGGCAATAATAAGGTGTTTTTCTCTTATTTCTGTGATGCAGGAAGTGTGATTCTCTCTATTTCTGTGATGCAGGAAGTGTGATTCTCTCTTATTTCTGTGATGCAGGAAGTGTGATTCTCTCGTATTTCTGTGATGCAGGAAGTGTGATTTCTCTCGTATTTCTGTGATGCAGGAAGTGTGATTCTCTCTTATTTCTGTGATGCAGGAAGTGTGATTCTCTCTTATTTCTGTGATGCAGGAAGTGTGATTCTCTCTTATTTGTGTGACGCAGGAAGTGTGATTCTCTCTTATTTCTGTGATGCAGGAAAAAAATGTTCTCTCTGATCACTTTGATTGGCACAGGAATGAATTGTTCTGTTCATTTCTGTAACACAGGAATGAGTGGTTCTGTTCATTTCTGCAACACAGGAATGAGTGGTTTTGCTTCATTTCTGTAACACAGGAATGAGTGGTTCTGTTCATTTCTGTAACGCAGGAATGAGTGGCTCTGTTTCATTTCTGTAACACAGGAATGAGTGGTTTTCTTTCATTTCTGTAACACAGGAATGAGTGGTTCTGTTTCATTTCTGTAACACAGGAATGAGTGGTTCTGTTTCATTTCTGTAACACAGGATGAGTGGTTCTGTGTTTCATTTCTGTAACGCAGGAATGAGTGGTTTTGTTTCATTTCTGTAACACAGGAATGAGTGGTTTTGTTTCATTTCTGTAACGCAGGAATGAGTGGTTCAGTTTCATTTCTGTAACGCAGGAAAGAATAGTTTTCTCTTAGTGTTGTGAATGATGTAGGGAAAAGCGGTCTCTCTCTTATTACTGTCACTGGCACAGTAGAAAGTCCCTCTCCGTTATTACTGTGACTGATGCAGGAAAATGTGGATTTTTTTTTTTATCACTCTGATCGATGCAAGAATGAAATGGATTCTCCTTTATCACTGCAGTTGGCGCAGGAAATAATTTTGTTCCCTCCCCTTACTGTGACTGGTGTAGGAAAGAGTGCTCCTATCTTGTCACAATAATGGGGCAAGGAGGAATGAACTGGGGTTTTTTTTTTATTTTTTTTTTTAGGTGTTGGAATTTTGCATAAAGCGAGACATGAAGACTTTACAGCACAGTCTGTGAAAACCTTGTGCAGAGATGTCCCACCTGACATGATCTTTGAATTTCAGAAAGAAATCAACATTTTCATCTGATCTAAGATTTTAGGGAAGAAAGATTTTTAACAAAGTTTCTGGTGTGTGTTAGAAGGTGCATTTTAAACGGGTTGTGTGGATGATTTTTTTTTTTTTTTTTTTTTTTTTTGGGGGGGGGGGGGGGGGGGGTGTTTTTTATTTTTTTTTTGTTTTCTCTCATGTTTTTTTTTTTTTGTGGATGACTTGTTAGATGACTTCAACGCGATGACAGTTCCTATATGGCCCTTTGCGGTCGGCTGGGTTAGATGCAACATTATTCATCTCCTCTGTTAATACTGTTGTGTGCTTAGGAAACCTCAGAGCCTGTCCTAGTGTACTGTCACTGTTCCGAGATGGCATTCCTCTGTACTTCTGTCACTGAAGCAGGAAAGAGTGGTGCTTTTCTTTTTCTTTCTTTTTTTTTTTTTCATTGTTGTACATTTGATATTTGGAGAAGCAGTTCGTTCTTCAACTGTGAATAGGGGTGGAGAAAAAGGTGGTCTTTTCTTTCAACAATATTATTGACGTGGGAAAGTTTTCGTCCT
The DNA here is from genome assembly GCA_016801955.1 of Conus betulinus. Classification (NCBI taxonomy): domain Eukaryota; kingdom Metazoa; phylum Mollusca; class Gastropoda; order Neogastropoda; family Conidae; genus Conus; species Conus betulinus. Next base: position 590,275 of record JADBJO010000606.1, on the reverse strand, counting down.
TGCTTTCCAGTGTCCTTGGCGCCCCCGAAATTCTCACGATGCCCGCGACATGTTTGTCGCGTGCGATGAAATCAGTATAGCTACTGCTGCTGCTCCCTCTCCTCCCTCCTTCTCCTCCTCGTTCTACTATTATTAGGAAATGCGTGAATTAAGTACTTACATAACACTTATTATTGTTTTATAGCTGTGTGTGAGTGGGGGGAGGAGGGGGGGGGGGGGGGGGGGGCTGGTGGAAAGGGTGTGGAAGTGATGCCACGGGAAGGGGTGTGGCGGGACTGGGGGTAGAATATGGAAAATAGGGCAGAATGAATATATCTAAACCGTAAATAATAGATGCTACAATCGTACAAAATTGTATAGATGCTACATTTCTGCCAGGATCATGGATGGAAGGAAATCAGATGGGAATATAGACGAGTCGTCTCATCCGGGAGCTGAAAGTTGGTTAAAATAACACACGCACGCACGTACGCACGCACGCACGCACGCACGCACGCATGCACGCACGCACACACACATACATACACACAGAGATTCTCTTCACGAGAAATATTGAACGGACTCTAAGTGGTGACAGTGAATGCTTTGGCGTCTTCCGTTGAATATCATTCTCTCCACGATTTCAACAGAATGTTTGATAGGTCATTTTCACAGATTTGTTCACTTGCACTTGGTTTTCCTGTGCTGTTTATTTGTTCCATTTGATTTGCTCAGGCAGTTGGGGATTGCATGTCTCAGGATGCTAGTGTAGGCTTTTATACACCATTCTGTCGCTGCGGGAGCGCTGTTTTGACTGATGCTCTTTAGGATGCGTGGCAGTAGAACCGACACCTTCCCTTGCATTGTTTGGAATCTCCAAGCATAAGGATCGGAGGTGTCTTTATTTTCCACGAGTTATTTTGATGCATTTTGTAAAGACACATTTGCTTGCCTTGTTTTGAATCCTCGAGCATGAAGGTCAAAGGTGTCTTTTTTTTAGATGTTATTTTGATGCATTTTTAACGACACATTTCCCCTGGTTTGTTTGGATCCCAGGTGTAAAGGTCAGACGGGTCCTTTTTCATATGTTGTTTTGATGCATTTTAACAACACTTTTTCCTTGTCTTGTTTTGAATCCTCGAGCGTAAAAGTCAAAGGTGTCTTTTTTCATGTATTACTTTGATCATTTTTTAACAACACATTTCGTTACTGTCGTTTCTTCCCAGTCACCTATACCGAGTTTCGCTGTTGGATTAGATTGTGACTGAGAATGAGAATGAAAGTGAATGAGAGATCATGTTTTTTTCTGTTAGTTTCCATGGCTAGACCATCACATACATAGTCAGGGATTCTGGTCAGGCGAAACAGAGACGAGGACAGCTAATGTGGACTCAGTATTTTCTCTCCATAGAAGAAGCACAGTATTTCTGTAAAGAGTTTAATATTTTATCTTCAACGTCCTGGACATACCTCACCCCATTCCCTCCCCAATTTTAACAATGACAGGACATTTTTCGCAGGCTCGTTTTCCTTTACTACGCATATAGTGTTCACTACAAGGCAGTTAAACCAGTCCTGGTGTGACGCCTGTGGTCGGCTTGGCTATAAGCGTGACTGGAATGCCATGAAGGAAACATGCTGAACACACTCGCAAACCCTGTACTCTTTCGAAGAGTTTAGCGTGAATAGGGCATACTTTGAAATCATTCCAGATTGTAGCCTTCCATTGGGTCGCGTCATGAAACATGCCGCGTGTTTTTAAAGATCCTAGAGTTTAGCATGCAGAGGACAGACCTTGAAATGATTTCTGATCATCATGTTCCATGTGGCTCCGTCGCGAAACGAGCCGCTCCCTTCCCCGGCACACCCCCCCCCCCCCCCCCCCCCCCCCCCCCCCCCCCAACCTCCTCCGCTTTTATGCATAATACATGCCGTTCTTTTGATGGCCGTCACATTTGCAGCCTGACAACGGTGTAGTCTGTTATCGACCCTGCCAGTGATGGCTTCCTGTGTTATTGTACCTTGTCAGTGATAGCTTCCTGGCTGAGGGCCCTGTGTGAATGCAGCATGACAACGGTGTAGTCTGTTATTGTACCTTGTCAGTGATAGCTTCCTGACTGAGGGCCCTGTGTGAATGCAGCATGACAACGGTGTAGTCTGTTATCGTACCTTGTCAGTGATAGCTTCCTGGCTGAGGGCCCTGTGTGAATGCATTGACGAGTTACGGAGTTCGGTAAGGACATCGGCTGCATCACAGATCTAGAGCGGAGAGGATTGGTATCGTGCCTCGCTTTTCGCCTTTGTTGGAGTCCTTCGTTCGTGCAGTTCACTAACTGCTCCCGGGCGAGAGAATTGCTCCGTTGGTTGGGCTGTCCTCTCTGAGGACCACGTGTGCCGGCTTATTCTTGTCCGCTCTTCAGCGAAGTTGGCCAATTGCCTGTAAGTGCCCATCACTGTGTACGAACCACAGTGGGTGTGGTTCAAGCTTGACGATAGAACACGATCAATGGCGACTGTTGTGCACAGACCTTCAGCCTGTGAACAGGACCCTGACACAGAGCTAATCAGATCGTCAGGAAGAGCTGATGCCTCCACTGTCAGCAATGGAACACCATCTCGGAAAGGCGGACATCGTGGTTAGGTGCCATCTACGTCATTGATTCTGTCCATTCAGATTCTGTTTTCAGTGCGGAATAAAATTTGCCAATGATGGAGGTTCAGCTGATGGAGGTCCCGCTTTCTTCTTTTTTTTACCCTCAGTGCCATCCAGTAGCATCACTACCCACGCATCTTATTCCGGCACCCAAAAACGCAGCTGTAACCAAGTTTGTGCCGTTGCAGCGCTAGCATGGCGAGTCAGCAGAGAGCGATCCGTATCAAGTCATCATGAAGCAGTCTCCCCATAGAAGACCTGCACTGTGTCGCCGAGTAATTTCGGTGGCGGTTAGTAGCGCCTGTTCTGATCCAACGAACGCCCATACTATGAGAATGTTTTCAAAAATTCATTTGTTTTCTTTTTTTTGGCACAGACACACAGACAGACACACAGACACACACACACACACACACACACACACACACACACACACACACACACACACACACACACACACACACACACACACACACACACACACACACACACACACACACACATATATATATATATATATATATATATGAATAATTCAAACCAAATATACTAACAAACAAAAAACCGAATACACGATATCACACACACACACGTGCGCACGCATGCATGCACACACTCTTACACTGTCTAGTTGGGAAAAGGTCCCTTTCCTTTTTAAATTCTCTTGGCTTTTATGTCAAATCGTTTATAGTTAATACTAATTAACCATTATGTATTTGGGAGCCTCCACAATATCATCATTTTCATTCTTTGTCAATGGTTCATGGGAGACCCAACATGCTAAAAAGGTACTATATTCCATGTGCATACTATGACAATAATTGTTTGCCTTTGAGCCAGCGCGAGCGAGCGTCGCCCTACGACAGTCCTCGTGAACTTGTCGCTACCCAGCACCTCGTCCAACTCTCCCACAGACATACTGTACGTTGTAAGGAAACCGAAAATGAGGTGACCATCTGAGCAGAGCTTAAAGCGACACATCATTTGACAGATTCCTTTTTCTCTTCTCTTCTTCCTCGTCTTTCGTCTCTTCTCTCTCCACTATCAATGCTCTTGCTACCCCCTTCCTCCGCCTACCAATATTGCCATTTTTGACACAGTATTTCTTTCTTTCTTGCGGAATCTTTTTGTCGAACTCAGGTGTTTTCCTTGGTCTTAAAGCGTTAAACGTCAATTTTTTTTTTTTTATGATTTTGAAATACTAGTTTCAGATTCAAGGTTTTTTTTTTTTATATACATTCATCTGCATATCAGAATTACCATGGGCTTTTGTAATCGACTGGCAAGATATATTCCTCATTCCACACACACACACACACACACACACACACACATACAGAGTGGAAGGAAAATTGGGGGTGGGGGATGGGGGCGGAGGAAAGAGGAACGGCTTAAGTGGTCAGGCAAAGATGCGATTCGCCATAATGCAATATAGCAACAAACCGAGCCGACAGAGCATACTGACCACCGGCAAAGTTTTCACGGGTTTGGCCTCGCTTTCCTGGAGCTATATGTTTGCGTGAGAGCGCGCTAACCCATACATCACTCGACATGCAAACTGTCCCCCCCCCCCCCCCCCCCCCCCCCCCCCCCCCCCCCCCTGCTGTGTCCATGTCCTCTACACATAGACTGTCCCAGTGCTAGGTGGCCTATGGTTTACAAAACTTCAGTGCCCCGTAATAAGAGGGCAAGGGGGGGTAGGCGGTAGTCCATTCAGTCTGGTCCATTTTCCACCAGCCTGCCTGATGAGCCACGAAGCGACGTCGCCTCATACTATTAAATGAAACATTATAATGTTATTACGGGTTCACTTCATCGTGTGTGTGTGTGTGTGTGTGTGTGTGTGTGTGTGTGTGTGTGTGTGTGTGTCAAATATTCAAAATGAGTTTACGTGACAGCCAATCTAGTAACAAGTAAAAACCAGACTCGAAAAGCCGGCGTCTCAACGGATAAAAAAAAAGATCTCTCAAGGTTTATTTAACGATGTTTATATCATTTCGGAGAACACTTCTGCTTTGTTTTTCCCCCTCTGCGAGTGAAACGCTTCTACAGAAAACAAGTGATCGCGTATTTAGAGGCGTTGCCATGGTATACGTCTCTTCCTAAGAATTTGGAGGCGTTGCCATGTACACGTCCTCTTCCAAAGTATTTGGAGGCGTTGTCATGTACACGTCCTCTTCCAAAGAATTTGGAGGCGTTGCCATGTACACGTCCTCTTCCAAAGTATTTGGAGGCGTTGCCATGGTACACGTCCTCTTCCAAAGAATTTGGAGGCGTTGCCATGTACACGTCCTCTTCCAAAGTATTTGGAGGCGTTGCCATGTACACGTCATCTACAAGTATTTGGAGGCGTTGCCATGTACACGTCCTCTTCCAAAGTATTTGGAGGCGTTGCCATGTCCTCTCTCCCAAGTATTTGGAGGCGTTGCCATGTACACGTCCTCTTCCAAAGTATTTGGAGGCGTTGCCATGTACACGTCCTCTTCCAAGTATTTGGAGGCGTTGCCATGTACGCGTCCTCTTCCAAAGAATTTGGAGGCGTTTGCCATGTACACGTCCTTTCCAAAGAATTCCAAAGGATTTTGGAGGCGTTGCCATGTACACATCCTTTTCCAAAGGATTTTGGAGGCGTTGCCATTTACA
>JADBJO010000606.1:572500-575000 GCA_016801955.1 Conus betulinus | reverse complement strand
TACTGCGGATCCAGATCAGAGGGGGGATCCAGAATCTGTTGAACCATGGCAGGGGTCTGAGCTCTCCCGGTGACCTTCTGTGCTCTTCAAACACAGAAACGCGGATTTCGTTTTTGTTAAAAATGTAGTTCAAGTTTCTAACAAAGATTATTTAAAACGATATTTTGCCATAGAAATAATATAGTGACGCTTTGAGTAGCTTCAAAGTTCAGACCTTGGCAGTTGCTTGCCTGCGCATAGCTGCATTTCAAGAGTTCCGCGTCTCGCCACGGAGGTTTGAAGGAGGGAGGTCAGTAGGTGGACGTCATCTTTGCGGCGGTTTTCTCTTTGTTCGTTTGTTTTTTACAGTCCTTTCAACACATCATTCACAACGTGGTGAGATCACACGTGTTGTGACCAGTCTGTCCAAGCTGTTAGTTCTGACCAGTCAGATTGGGCCATTTCAGACCGGACATAGTTGGACTGCGAGACGACGGAAGGTGGAAGGAGGGTGTTCCGGGTGCTCAGTGGTATAGAGTTCTGAATTCACTGTCAGACTTGGTGAGTTCCAATCCCACTGCTAACCAGTGAAACAGCTGCCCCCCCCCCCCCCCCCCCCCCCCCTTTTTTTTTTTTTTTTTTTTTTTTTTCTGCCGTGTGTATTGCTGCCATGTGAGACAGTCATTTACCCAAACTTTTCTACGACTTTATCCCCGAATGCCTTATCACCTTTGGTCCAGTCATGGTGTGTGTAGCCAAGCCGACTCAGAAGACTACCACGTCAGGGCCGCATCAATTTCGGCGGATGTGGACGTTACACCTGAAGAACTGGAAATTACAATGTGATTTGAAAGTCATAAGAGGGGCGAGAGATCTCAGTTCAACGTATAAATAAAAATTAAATCACAGAAAAGCATCTAGTTCATGTTCTTAAAAGTATATATGACAAGTGTAATCGATCTTTTCTAGCCAAGAGGGCCTACGGTCTTTCTCTGAAGCGTCTACGGTATAAGTCTAACCGGCCATCAATTCCATCTCAGTCTTAGAGGTTAGCTCAGGTTGAGAACTGAAATAGAAAAGAACACAGTGGATTCTGAAGTTTTTAAAAGATTTATTTTTAATTCAAGGAATTGAAAGTGACTCCGCTGATTCACATGGAAAAACAAATTACAAGACAAAACACGATGTGTTTGGATCTGTTAGGTCTTCTTCAGGCCAGATAAACAACACTCAGGACAACGCATCTTGCGCCGAATTTGACAAGGGATCGCTCGTTCTTCATTTTCGTTGTCTTGAGTGTTATTTATCTGGCCTGAAGAAGACCTAAGAGGTCGAAACGCGTCATGTTTTGTCCTGTAATTCGCGTGTGTCCATGTTATTTTGGGGAGTTAGTTCAAAGTACCTTTTAAAATGTATTTAAAATTTCGGCCTGCCGTCTGCAACTAAATCAAATTAATTTCGAATCTCAGGTTCAAGAGCGAATGTTATTTTTTTGATGTCTTTTTAATAATTTATTCGTTTAAAGTTTATGGATGTGTAGTAATAAAGCCCTCATGTAATGTTCACCGCAGTCGGAGAAACAACGCATCTTGATCGAGTGGTCCTGTCACAACACTGGCTTGCGTAGATGGAGTGCGCACACATGGTGTTTGTCTCCGGGACCAGACTTGCCGAGGTACTATTGTATTATTGTCTGCTGTGCCCCATGGGGCGGGGGTTGGTTTGATGGAAGACAGGAATAAACGGTGTATGTGAGCTGCCGACAGCAGGTGAGTTGGAATGGTCGGCACAGTGTCATTGAATGGATATAAACATTCACGCTAACGCGCACCGATCAATAGACAGCGGTGTGGGACAGGTCATACATGATGTGTGTGTGTGCGTGCGTGTGTGTGTGTGTGTGTGTGTGTGTGCGCGCGCGCGCGTATGCACGCGCGCGTGCGTGCGCACCCGTTTTTTCTGGCTTCAAGGGATACAGTTTAAAGCCGGTCTTCTGGAATCGTATGCTAGTAATTTCCTCTTTTCTCTCTCTCTCTCTCTCTCTCTCTCTCTCTCTCTCTCTCTCTCTCTCTTTTTTTTTCGCCCATGTGGCCCACTCACATTTGTGTCTTTATTAATGAAATTCTGTACTTTATTCCTGTTTTGGTTGTCCGTGTGAGTGTGTGTGTGTGTGTGTGTGTGTGTGTGTGTGTGTGTGTGTGTGTGTGTGTGTGTGTAAGTGAGTGAGCGAGCGTGCGTGCGTGCGTATGGATGGATGGATGGATGGGTGGTTGCATATGTGTGTGTGTGCGTGCGTGCGTGTGTGTGTGTGTGTGTGTGTGTGTGTGTGTGTGTGTGTGTGTGTGTGTGTGTGTGTGTGAATACTCGCGCTCGCGCGAGTGCACGTGTACATTAAAATTTGAAGCTGGCGCTTTTTTTACGCAGTTACAAGGAGCTGAACAAAACTTTTCAGAATAATGAATGCTCAAGAATCTTTCCCATTCCTGGAAATTTCACCGAGTGTTTAAGGCCGTAAAACTGC
>JADBJO010000606.1:565000-567500 GCA_016801955.1 Conus betulinus | reverse complement strand
CTCTCTCTCTCTCTCTCTCTCTCTCTCTCTCTCTCTCTCTCTCTCATTTTCTCTCCCCCCCCCACTCTATTATAACAAAGGGTCTAACTCATTGACACAGAAAAAATGAAAACGAAATTTTCTCATTAGTCGTGGTCACCATGTGCAGACGTCATAACGCTACCATGGTAGTTAGTTTACCATAGTCACTGACCTTGACAGTGAGTGGACAGCTCCAGAGATGATGTAAGGCAGTATGGACAGTGAGTGGACAGCACCAGAGATGATGTAAGGCAGTATGGACAGTGAGTGGACAGCACCAGAGATGATGTAAGGCGGTATTGACAGTGAGTGGACAGCACCAGAGATGATGTCAGGCGGTATTGACAGTGATTGGACAGCACCAGAGATGATGTAAGGCAGTATGGACAGTGAGTGGACAGCTCCAGAGATGATGTAAGGCAGTATGGACAGTGAGTGGACAGCACCAGAGATGATGTAAGGCGGTATGGACAGTGAGTGGACAGCTCCAGAGATGATGTAAGGCGGTATGGACAGTGAATAGACAGCACCAGAGATGATGTCAGGCGGTATTGACAGTGATTGGACAGCACCAGAGATGATGTAAGGCGGTATGGACAGTGAGTGGACAGCACCAGAGATGATGTAAGGCGGTATGGACAGTGAGTGGACAGCACCAGAGATGATGTCAGGCGGTATTGACAGTGAGTGGACAGCAGCACCAGAGATGATGTAAGGCGGTATTGACAGTGAGTGGACAGCACCAGAGATGATGTAAGGCGGTATGGACAGTGAGTGGACAGCACCAGAGATGATGTAAAGGCGGTATTGACAGTGATTGGACAGCACCAGAGATGATGTAAGGCAGTATGGACAGTGAGTGGACAGCACCAGAGATGATGTAAGGCAGTATGGACAGTGAGTGGACAGCACCAGAGATGATGTAAGGCGGTATTGACAGTGATTGGACAGCTCCAGAGATGATGTAAGGCGGTCGGTATGGACAGTGAGTGGACAGCTCCAGAGATGATGTAAGGCAGTATGGACAGTGAGTGGACAGCACCAGAGATGATGTAAGGCGGTATGGACAGTGAGTGGACAGCTCCAGAGATGATGTAAGGCAGTATGGACAGTGAGTGGACAGCACCAGAGATGATGTAAGGCGGTATGGACAGTGAGTGGACAGCACCAGAGATGATGTAAGGCGGTATGGACAGTGAGTGTGGACAGCTCCAGAGATCATGTAAGGCGGTATGGACAGTGAATGGACAGCACCAGAGATGATGTAAGGCGGTATATGGACAGTGAATGGACAGCTCCAGAGATCATGTAAGGCGGCTACCGCAGCTGCTGTCGTTTAGGGAACTTGAAGGACATTTTGGGTCCAGCTTCTTAACTTTGGGACCGAGACTGATTCCCCATGGCTACAGGTTGCCTGTGACTTACATTTGTTGTGCCCCCTCCACCCCATTCCCTTTTTTCTTTGTTAATTTACATCTCTTTGAATGCGCCTTTACGTGGGTCGTATTAAGACGCCCTCCACATTTGTAGCGCTACACACGATGATTTCTTCTTCTCATTGTATTATAATTATTCGCCTTCTAAGCTTAGTAACTTTACTTTGTTTGCTCGTGATCGTTTTGCCCCATCCACTTCCGTTTGCCAGCTTATTTTGTTGCCGTTGTCGTTGTTGTTGTTGTTATTGTTGTTTTTGTTGTTTTACTTTGTATATATTCTATGGGTCAGTGTGCTTTGGTGAAAACTGGTGTTTTTTTCCATTAGTTTTATCTTTCTCTTTCTTTACTACCTGTGCCTTTCCACACACACACACACACACACACACACACACACACACACACACACACACACACACACACACACACACACACACACACACACTGTCCAAGGGTCGGACACCGTCATTTTTACATTTGTTCACTGAGGTCAAGGAAGCTACACAGAGTACATAAGTCACATGGTTACAGAGGCATGAAAGCACAGCGCCCATCTGCAGGACAACAACCATTACTGTTGACACAGAGCGTACAGATTGACAACATTCAACAACAGTCATCACAACAACCATTACTGTTGACACAGAGCGTACAGATTGACAACATTCAACAACAGTCATCACAACCATTACTGTTGACACAGAGCGTACAGATTGACAACATTCAACAACAGTCATCACAACAACCATTACTGTTGACACAGAGCGTACAGATTGACAACATTCAACAACAGTCATCACAACAACCATTACTGTTGACACAGAGCGTACAGATTGACAACATTCAACAACAGTCATCACAACAACCATTACTGTTGACACAGAGCGTACAGATTGACAACATTCAACAACAGTCATCACAACAACCATTACTGTTGACACAGAGCGTACAGATTGACAACATTCAACAACAGTCATCACAACAACCATTACTGTTGACACAGAGCGTACAGATTGACAACATTCAACAACAGTCATCACAACAAC
>JADBJO010000606.1:555000-560000 GCA_016801955.1 Conus betulinus | reverse complement strand
TTCCCCCTCTCATTTCCCCCCCCCCACCCCCACCCCATAACGCCACCACCTCCCCCCCCCCCCCCCCCCCCCCCCCCCCCCCCCCCCCCCCCCCCCCCCCCCCCCCCCGCCCGAAGCTGCCATCAGTTTGGGGTCAATAAACAGTTACATGTCATCGTTCACCCCCACTACCCCCACCCCCACCCCTCTCCCTTCTCAACACCTACACTGTCTTCCTAAGTGTCACGCCTCTTCCCATCCTCAGTTTTTCCTCTTCTCTCTTCATCCATCTCCAGTCTCCAGTTCTTTTTCTTTCTCTCTCCCCCCCCCCCCCCCCCCCTTCTTTAGGCAGCGTGTCTGCCTTCTTACATGAACGCCCAGTTCAGGTCACGTTGTCTATAGCCCTCACCTCCCTCCCCCATCCCCCCCCCCCCACCCCCACCCCCCTCCTCAGCCAGCTACCGGCGGAAACGACGTTAAGGGTGAAGGTCCGCGCGGTCAGTTGCAGCGGGACACCTTGTTCTGTATTGACCGCAGATGAGTGACACCTGTCACTGACTAGAGGGCCATTGATTAGAGGTACGGAACCAGTCATCAGCAATCATTTCTGTTGGTCTGTCTGTCTTTCTGTTTGTCTGTTAGTAAGATACTGCAAATAGACGGACAGGAAGGCACACACAGAGGCACAGATTCAGACAGACACACTCACACACATGCGCGAGCGCACGCATAAACACACACACATACACACATACGCACACACGCATGCACGCGCGCAAGCATGTGCTCATGCATGCACGCACGTACTCACGCACACACACAAACACACACACATAAACGCAGAGACGCGAGCACGCACGCACACACGCACGCACGCACGCACACACACACACACACACACACACACACACACACACACACACACACACACACACACACACACACACAAAGAGAGAGAGAGAGGGAGGGAGCCGATGCTGATTGAACCCGGTGGTAAGATGGAATGTGGCCCAAGGACGATGTCGAGAAATGTGGGCGTGAATTCGGATCAAATGGCAGATCCACTACGTATTCAGCAGGATCACGGAGAGGAGAGAGAGAGAGAGAGAGGAGAGAGAGAGAGAGAGAGGAAGAGGGGAGAGAGAGAGAGAGAGAGAGAGAGAGGAGGAGAAGAGAGAGAGGAGAGAGAGAGAGAATTACGAGAGAAAAAAGGGAAAAAAACCCAAACAAATCAACAAACCAGAACTGATTGTCACGACACTTGCTGGCAGATCCACTACGTATTCAGCAGGATCACGGAGAGAGAGAGAGAGAGAGAGAGAGAGAGAGAGAGAGAGAGAGAGAGAGAGAGAGAGAGAGAGAGAGAGAGAGAGAGAGAAATTACGGAGGGAAAAAAAAAAAAACAAATCAACAAACCAGAACTGATTGTCACGACACTTGCTGCAGGGACGGGAATGTGGACCGACTTAACGACGAACTCATGAAATGTTGGTGCGCATCCGAATGAAAGGGCGGGTCCTGGATCCGTTCCATTTTGTCGGAAGTCTGCGTTTTTCGTGTGGGGTTTTTAGTTGTTTATCCGACCATATAGCCGTTTTCCGTGTGGCTTTTTAGTTGTTTATCCGACCATATAGCCATTTTCAGCTTCACAAAACGAGTCAAAGTAGCCCACGAACAATCTGCGAAGAAATGTCAATGTTATAATCATGCAGACGATACATGCATGTGTGGGATTTCTCGTTCTGTTGGCTCCGATTCGTGGTGCTAATACCACATCTGACTAAGAGGGCGGTCATAGCCTATTGAGCAGACAACGCCAAAATGGTGAGACTAACACTGATATGAATGCAGCTATGAAGACGATGCCAAAACGCAACATGTCGATTCCCGAGCTCTAGGCGTAGATGCATGCATGCATTCCGGTTCCGTGATGCACGCTTTTATCCTGGACGAGGACGACCTGAGAAGCGGACCGTTCAGACAGTGAAGCCTTCAGGATGTCGTGGCTGTGGATGAGTAGCACACTAGAATCATTCTCCACAGAAACACTATCGCTACCGCGCTTGCCTTCAGATGTTATCTCCGATGTGTTCTCATTCCGGCAAGGATCACAGTAACTTCAGTTTGCGAATCATACTTTTCTATATGAATGCCGAAGAAACACACAAGGTTACACTTTTTTTTTTTTTTTTTTTTTTTTTGCATAGACGAACTGTAACCTTAAAGTTTTCATTAATAATAAATGATAATTATGGTATCTGTAAGGCGCAAAATCTGGATGAAATCAACTCTAAGCGCACGAATGTAAGCACAAGCGCGCGCGCGCGCGCGCGCACACACACACACACACACACACACACACATTTCAAGACGTTTGTATGCCTAAACAAAACTGTCAAAAGACAGGCAAAGTGGAAAAAAAAAAAAAGAGTTATGTACAAATATTTACATCTCAGTTCCCACACCGAATGGGTACAGGCTGCAGTGGGAATAGTAGGGATCGTAGAGAGGACTATTAGGAAGAAGAAAAAAGAGGTGAGTGTGCTATTTATAACTCACGTTAGATAACTTTTTACAGGCAGGTCACGGAAGAGTCGGTGAATAGCGTGTTACACGGGCTTTTGATGCCCAAGAACATTGACAATCGTGTGTCTGTTAATCAGTGTGACTGCTCACAGCTCAACATTCGGGCTGTTGTTGGTGTAGTTGTTCAGCGTGTGGAATGATATCAGTTCGTCACTGACGAAATGAAAATGAAGGTGCTAATAACACAAATGGATGTCAATGGCGTTATTTGGTACTGTTAAAGCCTTAGGATATGCACTGAAAGATGTCGACATTCTGAAACATGGGAATCATAATGTCGCAGACGGTGTAGGAGAAGCTTAATCATTCGTTAACTGAACGAGTTTGTTGAAAACGACAGCCGCGGTAAACACATACACATTCCTCAACTTTCGAAAGGAATCGTCATGAATTTAGGCCAATTTCATTTGTTTCATCAAGGAGGCGTCACTGCGTGCCGACTAGTCCATGTACGCTACACCACATCCGCTGAATTTGAGACCACACTGCGTGTGATTTACAGCTGATGGATACATGAATTAACAACTAAAATGAGATAATTGAAGGAGAGGGTCTCGTGGCTAAGACTTTGCAGATGTCTGACCTATGTATTAGCCCAATGCGCTGGTCAGACCTTGAGTGCCTGCTTAACATTTAGGCCAAATAGTGACAAAACAGACGGAGCGAAGGAGAGTGTGGGGTAAAAGGTGCAGAGAGAGAGAGAGAGAGAGGGGGGAGAAAGAGGCGAGAGTGGGTGCGATAAGAGAGCATTTTAGAACAATCTGACAATTAAAAAAAAAAAAAAAAGAGGTACAAGACAATCGATTTTGAAGCGGGGGGGGGGGGGGGGGGGGGGGGGGGGGGGGGGGGAAAATAAAGCACAAATGGAGGGGGAGGGGGGGGGCATAATGATAGCCCAGTCGCCACGGGTAGGAGGGGGGATGCATATGGATAATAAATCAAGTTATTCCAGCCGAATCAAGTTATTCCAGCCGAACCAACCGTGAGAGAGAGAGAGAGAGAGAGAGAGAGAGAGAGAGAGAGAGAGAGAGAGACATAAGAATATAAGCATATCGATAGAATGACAAAAGGGCAGGAGGTAGTAGTAGGACACACACACACACACACACACACACACACACACACACACACACACACACACACACACACACACACACACACACACGCGCGCGCGCGCGCGCGTCGTACTCACATAAGACATTCTTACTAAACAAAAATAACATACATGTGCATTTCAAGTACAAAAACACTTCGTAATAGTCAGGTACATACATAAGGCAAAGAGGGTGGTGGTGGTGGTGGTGGTGGATTTATGGTGGAGTATGCAAGTACTGGCACATAAGATGGTTGAAGTAATGGTGTTTGAAGGTTGATATGCATTGGCGTTGTTGGTTGATTCAGGGAGCGAGTTCCATTGACGGGAACCTGAATATGTTAAACTGGATTTGAATAAGTCAATTCTAGGAACAGGGACATGTAGTTTGTGTGTGAGTCCTTGAGGAATTTATTGAGAATCTGTGAACTAATGTTGAGGGTGCCTTCCCAGACACAATCTTGTGCATTATGATCCCTTTGTTGTATTCTAATCTCAGACTTAAGGGGAGAACTTGAATCTTTTTATAGTCCGAGTCCAGAAGACTACTGCTTTTTAGGAGGACTAATTTGAGTGCTCGCTTGTGTAGGCTTAACAATGGTTTGAGGGTGTTAGCGCTAGCACAGTCCCATAGAGTAGATCCATAGTCTATGTATGATTGAATATGAGACTGGAAAAAGAGCTTGCGTGAATGCAGGTCGAGGAAGCGTTTGATTTTGGAGAGTTGATAAATTTTCTGTGAAAAACTTTTGCATAGTGAGGTTATGTGAGCTTGCCAACTCATATTATTATCAATTGTTATTCCTAGCACTTTGAGGTATTTAACCTGTTCAACGGGTTCATTTTTAAGATGTACAGGAGGAAACTTAATAGTGAGATTTTGTCTTTTTTGCCTGGTGTGTGATGAGCATGGATTTAGTTTTTTGAGGGTGAAGCGACATGTGATTTAGTTCAGTCCATTTGACGAGGTCATTCGCACTTTCTTGTAAGGTTTGTGCAAGAACAGTAACATCAGAATGATTTGTATGTATTGTTGTATCATCAGCAAAGAGTTCACAGGTGGATGTGATATGGAGAGGTAAATCATTGATGTAAATTGTGAACAGTAAGGGACCCAGATAGAGCCTTGTGGGGGACGCCATAGGAAAGTGTTTGAAATGAAGAGTAAGTTGTATTAATTTTTACACATTGTTGTCTATTTGTGAGATATGAGTGAAAAAAAAGTAAGAGTTTTTGTGGATAAGCCATACAATTTTAATTTTCTAAGAAGAAGGTTATGGTCTATTACATCAAATGCTTTTTTGAAATCAATGAATAGGACACCACAATATCTGTTGTTGTT
>JADBJO010000606.1:547500-550000 GCA_016801955.1 Conus betulinus | reverse complement strand
CATTTTCACACAGGATATTTTTAACATGTGTGGCCCATGTTACATGGCCTTTCTCATGCATAGACAGTGACATGTTGTACGCTTTCTTTGAAAATCTTGCATCCGGTTGTTTTAACAATCTACAGTACATAATACACCGGTAAACAGTTGATATCCATAATGGAAAAACGTCCAAGTTCTCCATATACTACGTCGCTTGCTGATTTGTTTCTTACATGTAAAATCTTTTGCATGCGTACAGGTGTACTTGCTCCAACTGGGGGTAAGCTTTGTACCCCCATATCTCAGAGCCATAAAGCAGCAACGGGACAACCTGTGCATCAAAAAGTTTGAAGAAATTATCCGGTGAATTACACCCAATTCTTTTTAGTGTGCACAGGATGTCGTTTGTACATTTCTTTCCTCTAAGTTTTAGTTCTTCCATGGCAAGTGTAAAACTATGTCTAGTAGAAAAAGTAAGACCTAAGTATTTGTACGAATTAACCACTTCTAGCGGGGTGCCGTTCAGAAACCATCTCTTCCTTGAGCTGAGAAAACCACCCTTCCTGAAAACTATGATTTTTGACTTGTCTAAATTTACTGTTAACCGCAGTCTTTCTGTTTCTCTTTGGAGAATATTCAGTTGATGCTGGCCAGTCCAATCGCAGTAGAAGCCAAAAGAGTGAGATCATCAGCAAACAGCAAAAGGAATAGCTCAGTTTCGTCTGATGTGAGGGTAGCACCATGTCTACCGTTTACAATTACGTCATTTGCAAGTTCATTTATTAACAAAGAAAATAATAACGGACTAAATAACACATCCTTGCTTTAAGCCTTGTAAACATTCAAAGAAACTTAAGTAACGTGTTTTATTATAACATAAAACACACGCTTTCACATTGGAGTACATTGCCTGAATCATTTTTAGCATCCTACCTCGCACGCCTGCTCGTAGCAGCACCGCTCACAATACCTTACGGTTCACAGTATCATATGCTTTTTTGAAATCGATGAAGGCCACGCATAGTTTCGTACTCTTCTGCAAATATTTTTCAATCACTGCGTTTTTAAAGTGAATATATGATCTATCGTTGAGCGGCCTTTTCTAAAACCTGCTTGTGCTCCACAAATGATACCGTTTTGCTCTGCCCATAAAGTTAACCTGCCATTGATAATATGTGCAAAAACCTTACTAAGAACACTCAAAAGAGATATGCCTCTGAAATTATCAGGAATGTTGGCATCACCCTTCTTATACAGTGGAATTATTGCTGCCTCCGCCCATTTTGATGGGAAAAAAAAAACTCCTAGAGAATATAGCGTTGAAATACTTCTTCAAGTAAGGTAGAATTATTTGCTCTGCATTCTTCAACATTTCAGGTAAAAGACCATCTAAACCCGCTGCCTTCTTATTTTTCATGTGTTTAATCGCTTTACTGATTTCTTTTTCACTTATCTCTCCATCCAATATATGGTCAAATAACGTTTCGTCCGATTCATCATTTAGGCAATCTTCCCCGTTGACAAATCCTTCGTTGAAAACTGATTCAAAGTGCTGTACCCACTCGTTTTCTGTAATGTCATTTAGAACAACACTTCTTTTATTCTTGTTAATCTCATTCCAGAACTGACTGGAGTTTTCCGCTGAGCTTAAAAGATTTTTCGAATCAAAGTTTCTCTGGGCACGCTTTTCATGTCGAGCATAGTCCTGTAATCTTTCCTCACTCCGATGTATTTAACGTAGTCGGCTTCATCTTTAGTTTTTCTAGCCCTTCGAAGGTGCCTTATTACTTCCCTTTTCTTTGAAAAGCACTCATTATCAAACCATCTGGCTTTACGAGCACTTTGTTTACCTACTAACACTTTTTTTTCATTGGTTCAGCTGCCTCTTTTAATGATGAAGTAAAAATATTCACCGACTCATCTAGATCCATATCAATCGGAGAAATTGCCAACTCAAGTTGGGTCTGAAAAAGTTCTGATCTTAAGTATTCAGTGAACATGTGGGCTTGATCTTCTGACCAAATAATCTTCTCTAGCTGGACAGCGTTGTTGACAGTGGGTTGAACAATGGAATTACCAGTCTTACAATACAATTCAACAGGCATATGGTCTGACTCAATTCTGTCTCCTATGACCATCCGTTCAAAACTGCCACAAAGATCGAAACTCGTAAGGAAATAATCAATAACGCTATGACCCCCTGTTCAGATAAATATGTGAAATTATCAGAACCCTCGAGTTCTGGACACCCATTTAATATTTTCAAATTATAACAGGCGCACATATCAAGTAACTTCTTACCAAAATCATTTGTCGCTACGTCACATGACATTCTGTTGTCTATGAATGTAGTAGACCTATCAAAAACATCAGAGCAAAAACCTTGAGTTAAAGGATTGTTGATCGTTTGCACATTACCTGTTCGTCCATTAAAGTCGCCATTACAAATCAAGTACAGATTAGCATCCACTGCCAATAGATCACCTATAATCCTTTCAACTTCCAGTGTATGACAATT
>JADBJO010000606.1:520000-532500 GCA_016801955.1 Conus betulinus | reverse complement strand
TCTCACCTGATTGCACTTGTGTGTGTATAATCATGGTTTGCTTTATGTGGAGCATTGGAAGAGAGTAATTGAAAGGGAGGGGGCAGGGGAGGGATGGGGTATGGTCTGTGATATGTGTAGTGCATACATTGATTGGTGTTGTATTGGCTATTTATCTAACTTATCAGATTGTCTGACTCCTACATGTGTACAACACTATGCGCACAACAAATACATGAACACTTACGTTTGCACATACAGACAGACAGACAGACGCACTCACACACAGACATGAATACACACGCACACACACACACACACACACACACACACACACACACACACACACACACACTAACACTAACACACTAACATATGCACCCACACAAAAGCACATGCCAGCTTACACGCAACACACAAATGTTGACCATAGACCAACACTGCACACACAGATAGCGATGTATCTTAGCGCTTGTGGGCTTACTGAAGATGGCTCTTGCCACTGGCGAAGTAGAAAGTCTCCATGTTTTCAGTGCAATGGGTGTTAACATCTTAAAACAAGCTACCAGTTTAGATAGCAAGTTCCCGGCTTCTCTCCCCACCATCTCCCCTGCCCTTCCCTGTACCAAGGGCAAAAAGTACCCTGGATGCTTTTCTCTTTCCAGTGGAAAAGAGGAACCTTGACAACTCTCACTGCCAGGTGAGAGCTGGGGGGTGGGTGTGGGTGTGTGTGTGTGTGTGCAAAGGAGAAGGCGCATGAGGAAGAAAAAGGAATGCAGAACGTTCCAGACGTGCATTATGTATTTTTGTATGGCAAAAAAATCTCACAGTCATAGTTTGTACCTTTGAGAAAGGTGCATCCATGACACTGAGAAATATGCGTCTTCCATATATATATTTAGGTAGTTTGGATTGTAAGAGACATTGCTGCATGCAACAAAACAGCTGTTTACTGTTGTTTGCCAGGTATAGTCAGTCATGACTCGATCTGATCTAATCATTGGGAACATGACCATATCTAAGCACACACAGAGCAGAAACGAGGTGTGCGGGACAATCATTGCGAACATGTCCATATAGGGCACAGAGCAGAAACGAGGTGTGTGGGGGACAATCATTGCGAACATGTCCATATAGGGCACAGAGCAGAAACGAGGTGTGGGGACAATCATTGCGAACATGTCCATATCGGGCACAGAGCAGAAACGAGGTGTGCGGGACAATCATTGCGAACATGTCCATATAGGGCACAGAGCAGAAACGAGGTGTGCGGGACAATCATTGCGAACATGTCCATATAGGGCACAGAGCAGCAGAAACGAGGTGTGCGGGACAATCATTGCGAACATGTCCATATAGGGCACAGAGCAGAAACGAGGGTGTGCGGGACAATCATTGCGAACATGTCCATATAGGGCACAGAGCAGAAACGAAGTGTGTGGGAGTGATGTGTGCACAAGATGATCAGTGCTGTGAGCTGGGTTGATACAGACCTTGACCATGAATGCAAGGCATGTGCACAAGTTGGCCAGCACAGCTGGGTGTCAAAACTGATAGGAACAGCCCTGTTAATTAGGGTGCTTTGGAAGATAAACATGGGATGGCTTCCTGATCACAGTTTGAGTATTGCAGCCCACTGGGCAGCAGGCCACTAGGATGTGTGTGTGTGCGTGTGTGTGTGTGTGTGTGTGTGTGTGTGTGTGTGTGTGTGTGTGTGTGTGTGCATGCACATGCACGCCTGTGCATATACGCATGACTTACCCTCTGTGCTTGTGTGTATCTGTGCAACATGTGTGTTCATGCTGTACGTGTAGCATACTATGTGTGTTTGTGTGTGTGTGCAAATACGCGTGCATGCAAAAATACTTGAGTAGGATAGAGAAAAGACAAATTTCAAGGCCAAAATGGTTTTTTCTTGCAGAAATGACTGATTGTCAAACTGCAGATCATGTTATCTTGTAAGTTAGTATACTTTTATCCTTTGATCAGCTCTTTCTTCAACGTTCCATGTATACATGCAGAGGTATACTCACATAAAAATGTGCGTCTCTGTGTATTCATGTTTTGAGGGGTGAAGGGCAGTGAGGTGTGTGATTTTGATTATAGATGGGGACAGGGTATGGAGGGGGAAGGGGATGTACTATGAGAGTGAGAAGGGTCATGACTTGACTACATTAAGAAATTTTGAAGTACTCTTTTAATTTCAAGATCGTAATGAGCACTGATCACTAGTGATTCGTGACTTGTAATGCTGCATTCAACGTATTATGAGTAACGCTGCATTGCTGGAGGCTGTTTGAAAATCATCTTTTGTAGCTTTTGTCAGTTTGAAATATTCTTAATTTCACTTGAGAATAATGAGCACTGATCACTTGTGATTGTAACTTTTAATGCTGCATTCAACATATGAGTGACACTGCATTGCAAGGGGAGAGTGATTTAAAATCATCTTCTCCATGATTTTTTGTCCGATTTTTCACACCCTTCCATTTTCGTCTTCTAATGCAGACTTTTACACTTGTGTTCAGACTGGTCAGAACCAGTCCTTAGCCTGAAAAGACTTCTGTTAACAGTATATCTGTCAATTGCCATTTATATGATTTTGTCTGCAGGTATGTCATGAGCCAAAATGATGCATATATTATATATCATGTTCTTCGTGATCATTATGCTTTATGCTCATTTTTGTCTTTTCTGTCTGTATGGGTAGTGTGTGTGTGTGTGTGTGTGTGTGGGGGGGGGGGGGGGGGGGGGGGGGGGGGGGGATAGCTCAGTTGGTAGAGCACTTGACTCATGATCCTGAGGTTACTGGTTTGAATTTTGGTACAAGGGGGATTTTTCCCTCGGAGTCAACATTGTTTCTGACTCCATTCCCTATACAGTCCTTTGAATGAGACTACAAACTGGGGTTGTGTGTGTGAACGCATGCACAACATCTTGCACACAAGTAAAATCCCATCACCAGCTTTCAGAGGAGAAGGCCAGTTTGGCTGTTGGTATGGATGACATGTTACACATAGCATGCACCTTGCCCAAAGTTGGAGTTTGGCTGCCTTAATGGCAGGATAAAAAAAAAAAAACGGTCATACACACAAAAGTGTCAGAATCTTCAAGTCGATGAAGGTGGACACTCAAAGAAAGAAGAAAAAAAAAAAGTGTGCGTGTGCATTGTTGTTGTTGTGTATTTGTGGTTATGTACATGTGTATGTATGTGTAAATAAGAATAAGACAGAGAGGGAGTGGGGGGGGGGGGGGGGTTTAGAGAGAGAAAAAGAGAGAGAGCTTTTAATCTGTGTGTGTGTGTGCACGTGCGCGTGCGCGTGAGCACCTCATGCAGGTGTTTTTCCTTACTGTGTCACTGTCTATGTATCAAGAGTGTGTGGTGTTGTTGGCTTGTTGAACTTGGTCCAGTATCAGTGTCTGTGGTGTCAAAGAGATCACTTACACTCAGTCACTGTGGGTGTCGCCCGTCTCCTCTCTCACCAGTATTTCCTCCCATCCTCTCACTGCCCTTCCTTTTCTCCCTCTATTCCACCAGTGTCTGTTCCCGCCCTCATTCCTTCTATTCCTCCCTTCGGCCTGGGAGCCCCATGCTTGGTGTCCCCTCCCATCCCTCGCTCCTTGTGTTCCTCCATTGGGCCTGGGCCCCATGCAGTGGTGTGTGTGGCGACCAGGCCAGGCTGATGAACAGGGCTGTCAGCACCACTCCTTTCAGTGGCCTTGTTTGTGTGGAGGCTGTATCCTCAGGCATGTGCACATACAGCATTTTATGCAGATTAGTGTGGCTGCCCTCCACCCCCACCCCCATCCCCCTTGTATGATTAAAAACAGGCTCCCCCACCCCAACCTCTTTCCACTCTTTCATCAGCCACTCACCCACCCAAGCTCCCCCCCCCCCCCCCCCCCATTATGTGGTCCATGTTCAAAGTTAGATGTATACATCAGACACAGTCTTATGTAAAGTAAAAATAAAACACCAGTAGTATCAGCTACCACAATTAAGTTCATGTTTCTTTTAATTCTTTCTTTGACGTAGACTTTTTGAGTTTCAAAAGGGAGTGTGACTGAGGGCAGAAAATGAAGCAAAATTTAGAGAGAGTTAGTTACTGCCAAGGACATAGACAAACAAGGTACAGGACAAGACACTCTAGTCCTGTACCTTGTTTGTCTATGTCCTTGGCAGTAATTAACCCCCTCTCTTTCTAAATTTAAGTAAACTTTTTGACTTGACTTGCTACATCAGGGAGAGAAGAAAGGAGGAGGGGGGGGGGGGGGGGGGGGGGGGGGGGGGGGGTGGCATAGATGAGAAATCTATACTGCCATACAGTGTGAGACAGATGGGACAGAAGAAGGGGTGAGGATGGTGTGTGTGTGTGTGTGTGTGTGTGTGTGTACAGTTTGTACAGGAGGGTCATGTTTGGGACCGATCCTAGGGACAAGTCAAGTGATTCTTCACAATCACAAACTTGTACTCGGGCTCACATGAGTGAGCATTTGTGTGTGTGTAAATGTTTGATGGCAAAGTTGTGTGTGTGTAAGTGTGTGTGTGTGTGTGTGTGTGTGTGTGTGTGTGAAATGTTTTGTCATTGTCTTCTGAAATTGAAGACACCTGAGTCATTTCCTTTTCCACCTGTTCATTACAGTGCAGGGTTTCACTGAAGAGATCCATGCTATTTCCTTGCCTACTGTTTATTACAATGCAGGGTTTTTCCAAACTGCTTATCACATCAGTTGTAGAAATAGTACAAGATAGGGTAAGAGGCGGAAGTCTGATGGTCGTATTGAGCGGCAGGACAAATTTGACAGCAAACTGTCTTTTGACATTAGCCTGTTACAGCCTGAGGTGTGGCTGCCTCAGCAATGTTTGCTGCACTCCTTGGCACTGTGCAGCTCAGAATGCAGTTCAGAATGAGTTGTGTGGCATCAGCCAGCGGCTGTTAGCAGCTTGTCCACAAGCTGCATGCTAGTGGCAAGAGCTCAGTGACAGCATATAATTTATATGGCCGTTTGTAAGGCGGCTGCTGCTAGCATGGTTTCCGGCATGCCGCTTGCTGTCACTGTCACTGTTCATAGCAGTACTACGCTCCAGAAAGGGTGCAAGCAGGAACTACATCTGAATTGTCAAATGCGAGTTTTTTTTAACAATCAAAAATACGCATTGACTATACAAGACAAAATTTTGCATACACACACACACACACACACACACACACACAGAGTTTGTTTGCACCATGTGGTCAATCAGAGAAATAGAAAAATATAAAACAAAAATGCTGTTTTGGGTGAAGAAAAAAATAGAACCTGTCAACAAGAGTCAAGCACTCTAATACGTATGGCAATTTTTTATGCCACACTCATGACAGAGAGAGACAGACAGGGTGATGGTCTTAATGATTTGTATGGTTAGAATACCACATTGTGAAAATGATTGAGATGTGATTCACAGCTTTTCCGTTGAATGTTTGTGATATGGTGCTTTAATTATAAGCTGTTTGTAGTATTCCAGGAGAGAGAGGGAGGGAGAGAATAGTTACGGGGTTGGGCGTGGAGGGAAGGGGAGAGAGAAAGGAAGAGGGATTCTGTGTATGTGGGTTTGTTTACACATGTATGCACACATGCACAAGTGAGCATTTGTGAGTGTGTGTATAGCATGTTTATGGGTGTATATATGTGAGTATGTTATCACTTGTGCTTGTTCAAGTTTACTTCTTTTTTTTTTTTTTTAATGAAATCAATAATTGTGTGTGTGTGTGTGTAAAATACTTTGTTTTGTATAGTCAAAGGTATATTTTTTGGTAATGTTTTTGCTGCCATTGCTGATATCATCTGATAAGCATGTTTCCCATTTATTAAATGCGAGTTTTCCCAAAAGGCCTATTATATTGGTTCTGCAAAAAATAAAGGGGGCTTTCTCAAATGGCCTATCACAGTGGTGTAAAAAAAATTGAAACAAACAAACAAACAAAAACCCAACAACACCACCAGGGCTTTCCCAAATGGCCTGTCACAGTGGTCCTACAAATAGAAACAGGCAAGTCAAATTCTGTCTTTGAAATGTTGCAAGGCAATAATCATTTGCTGTGACCACCTTAATGATAATCCTTTAAAACGTTGGTGTTGCACTACGTAGAACTTTACACATACCTTAGTTGTGTGGCCACAGCTAGGGCCTCTTGTCATTGTTGTGGGTTTTGAAACTGTGACATTTCACCTGAGATACACACCACACATTCACACATCATCATATGCACAAGCATGCACACACAGACACACACACACACACACACACACACACACACACACACACACAGACACACACACAGAGGAAGAGGCAAGGTTTTGCTACAAGAAACCATTGTCTTAGTCCACTTTCTGTCTTGTACACACACGCACACACCCACACACACACACACATACACACACACATACACACACACACACACACACACCCGGTCCACAAATTTTCTGCCAGGTGTCCTAGCCAGGAAAATCTTGTGTACACAACTTCGTCATTTTGACAGCCAGGCTGCTGCAACCTTACCAAGTGAGACTGCAATTCATCCATTCCCCTGGTAATAATGTTAGATCTTACTTTTTGTACAGCAGAGTTTTGATTTAAGATGGGGCTCCCCGTTCATAGAGTTCAAATATCTTATAACCTGCATTCGTCATACAACATGGTTCGTGAGTGTCATAGCAAAGAAAAAACAAAAAACAAAAAAAAAGTATTCGATTGTCTTTGTTTCATGGCAAGAATGCAGAGATTCATCATTGGTAGAATGCGAGCATTTGTAATCCTATTATTTAGGTAACCACGTCCTGTCTCTGTTGACATAAAAACATGACACCAGTGTGAGTGTGTGTGTGTGTGTGTGTGTGTGTGTGTGAGAGAGAGAGAGAGAGAGAGAGAGACTGTGTGTGTGTGTGTGTGTGTGCGTGTGTGTGTCACTGTGTGTGTGTGTGTGTGTGTGTGTGTGTGTGTGTTCCATCCCAGTGGTTCACAGTGGACCAGAAGGATTGTAGGGGTTTTACATATAACAGTAATATAAATGCTGTTACACACACTGGATACTGGGATGAAGTCTCACCTGATACGTTCCAGCGGACAGCAGTGGAGTGACTTGTTAGCAGCACAGTGTCTCCTGTGGAGGGTAGCCTTGTGGAACTTGACATTGACTGTATCTGTGGTTTACCCATGTTTAGGCTTCAGCAGGACAAACCAGACTGAAGCTGTGGATGTTGGGAAGGAGTGAGTGAGTGGCGTGGAAGGGGAGGGGGGACAGGGAAGGGGGGGGGGAATAATGCCAATGAGTGGCACAGACGATAAGTCCTGCCCCCCCCCCCCCCACCCCCCCCCCCCCCCCCCAAAAAAAAAAAAAAAAAAGTCTCATCTAAAGGACTTACATGGGACTGGTATTGACAAAGGTTGACTTTGAGATCTGCCATCCTAAGTGGAGATTAAACCCAGGACCTGTGGATGAAGAAAGCGATATCTATGATCAGGCCAACCACACCCATAGATATTGATATCCCTGTTTTATGACATCTTGAAGAATGAAAGGGACCCAAACCCTGCATCCTGAAACACCATTCCTGGCACACATGAAAACACAGTATTTACTATTCTATGAAGTCTTACTTGCTTGTGTTTGTAATTGTCAGGAAAAGGCCTCTGTTATTTAAGTTCACCACTTACACCTGCATCAGTACATGGTACACACACATATATACTCGGAACAGGGTGATTACATTGACTCACTTAGTTACAACTCTGTGTGTGTGTGTGTGTGTGTGTGTGTCCGAGGCTAAAAGGTTGTTCACATCATGCTGGCTTTTATGAAATGTTGCCTGAGGAAATACAGCATATAACATAAAACAAGTTGGAAACGCAAATTGAATTACAGTAACTTTGCCTATTTGTACTTTCTTTCAAATTTAGTGTTAGTATGCAGTTTCACTATCTAGAGAAAGTGACCGAGAGAAAATCACACGCTGAACTTGTTTGTGTCCTAGATATGATGTGATGTTTGTTTTAAAACAGTAGAAATAAATGTTGATCTTTGCAACTACACAATTAACGATAATTTAGAGAGCATTTTTTAATTAACAGTAATGTGCATCTGGAAGCCAGTAATACGTAAATGCACCTGAAACAAGCAGTTATAATTGAGTGCGGTTATTAATGAATGAGTCTGGATACCAGAAGAAAAACAGCAATCATGTGTAAATTCCAGCAGTGTCGTTTTCCTGCGGGAGCAGTTTCCCCCAGACAGTGTGAGGTATGCGTCACGGCTCCACTAAGACAAGTGGTTGTCTGATGAGGTGTTATTTATGAGGCCCCCTTGACACAACACGGGCTCCGCCACTACAGGATCCACTGTCTTTCCTCTCGCGCTGCGGCTTTCCTGTTGCTCCCCTGTGTCTCTCTCCACCTTCATCCAGCCCCTGACGTCAATTTTCAGCCCCGTTCTCTGCTGCGGACCCACAGGGGAGATAAGAATATCACTTGCTTTCCATGATTTAGACGGTACCATACAGCACCGGTCGCATTGTTCTGGTGCCAGAAAAGGTCACGTGTGGATGTGACAGGAGGAAGAAGAAGAGAGACGGGGTATCTGGACACGCGGCTGTCTTTGGGTCTCCGTGACGTTCCTCGCCTCTGTTGTGGTGTCACTTTCACCCAGGAGGGTTTGGGTTTGACGTCAGTGACACGTCTCACGTTCTCTGCAAAGGGGGGGTTCGTCATTACGTCAGTGTCGTGGAAGTGGAATACCCACCACACCGGCTTGACTTCTCACGGTCTCTCTACAGTGCAGTGTGTGTGTGTGTGTGAGTGAACGGTATGCGTCGTTAACATGTGGACACCTGTTGTTCAGATCCAAGCGTGGACAGGCGAAGTAAACAGAACAAATCAGCACTCTATGTGATGAAGAAAAAATGAGCATAATTCCTTTAAAGGCTGTTTTTTTTTTTTTTTTCCGATAAAGTTTTACAGTACAAATTGGTATTAATTTCATAGGAAGAACAAACTAGATGAGTTTCGAGTTGTGCTTGTCAATAAACTGTCAGATTATTTCAGTTTAACCACAAATCCTTTGTCTCTATTATGATATCAATCCAGTGTTTGGTGAACTAGCAGGCTTGTAATTATTCAGCCTATGATTCCTTCACTTGAACACTGATAATCTGTGCAAAAGAAATAGGAAGCAGATTAGGGTTTTAAAAAATTTTTTAATGCAGATCCCTCGTTTCACAGTCTCATGATAATCAGCCTGTTGATTGTGGAGATTACGGAAGAAGAAAGACCTTGATATACCAGAGACCAAAAGTATGCTAAATGCCACAGAGATTGAAAGAAAAATGCTTTTCGATGATTTGCTGCTAGATTCTTGTGCGTTGTGTGTCTTGTGTGGGTAGAGTGAAAGAAGTGAGAGGATATCGCAGAAAGGTTATCGTCACTGTCATCGTCTGCCCCCTGGAGGTTTGAGGAGGAAGTTAGTACCAGCCGGCCAGATGCTGGTTTATGTGGTGGGTGTGCATGAGTCCTCCCTGCCCTCCTCCCCTCTGGCTGGGCAAGGTGGGACTATTCCTGATGGTGGACGCACTGTGTCACCAGTGGAGAAGGCGGTAGTGTCGGAGGGTGGAAATCATTTGAGTAAGTATTTTGGACTTGGTGATTTTTTTTTTTTGAGACAATCCACAGTGACTGATTTTAGAATTCAGTGTTGTTTTTTTTTTACTTCCTGGTTGATGCGGTATTGGTATAAGATGTAGGCTACTAGAAGGGTATAACTTTTTTTTTTTTTTTTTGATTGACGCCATGATACACAAGTATAACATATTTAAAACAAAGGCAAAAAAACAATCCATTAACTTAGGGTATAATGCGTTTCATCAACGCATCGTAATGTTACAATTCTAGGATACAATGAGTTCCATCAACGCATCGTTATGTTACAGTTCTAGGGTACAATACTACAATGGGTTCCATCAACGCATCGTTATGTTACAATTCTAGGGTACAATGGGTTCCATCAACGCATCGTTATGTTACAATTCTAGGGTACAATGAGTTCCATCAACACATCGTTATGTTACAATTCTAGGGTACGATGGGTTCCATCAACACATCGTTATGTTACAATTCTAGGGTACAGTGGGTTCCATCAACGCATCGTTATGTTACAATTCTAGGGTACAATGGGTTTCATCAACGCATCGTTATGTTACAATTCTAGGGTATAATGGGTTCCATCAACGCATCGTTATGTTACAATTCTAGGGTAAAATGGGTTCCATCAACACATTGTTATGTTACAATTCTAGGGTACAATACTACAATGGGTTCCATCAACGCATCGTTATGTTACAATTCCAGGGTACAATGGGTTCCATCAACGCATCGTTCTGTTACAATTATTCAATCCAGTCTTATAGTAATTTTTGGAAAAAATGTCAGAAGGCATCAAAGGTATAGCTTCCTTGTCTGAGGCTCTAGACCCTTGATCCATCTTTGTTTTTATACCACACACTTTTGATTGTTGAAACTTTGAAATGTTGAAGTACTGTGGTAGGCAACAAAGGTACTCAGTGGCATTCACTGACCATTCAGAATCTTGGTGTTTGATCATAGCACTAACTATGACTATTGATTATTATTGATACTATGATTAATCACTAGTTTTTATTTGTTTGTTCAAAATTGTTGTTTTAAGAAGATGTGGAAGTTCCAACCAAAGACAAAAGGTCCAGGAAGGAACTCGATAAGGGTGTGTCGCCAAGTTTATACTTGTATTAATTGATTTGTTAGTTGGCTGGTTGGTTTGTGTTTTGTTTTGTTAATACATAAATCATCATGACACTGAAACACCTGGGAAGACAAAAACAACAGCAACAAGAAAATGCACCACCACCACCAAACACGCTGTAACACATGTGCGCACACACATAAAAATGAACGCAATCACACATGTGTGCACTCGCTCCCACATGCATGCATGAACATACACACGCACACATGCATGCACATGCATACACACACACACACACACACACACACACACACACACACACACACACACACACACACACACACACACACACACACACACACGCACACACACACACACGTGCATGTGTGCGTGCGCATGCACACACACACACACACTTGCTCTCTCTCTTTCTGTCTGTCTCTCTCTTTGTCCGTCTCTCTCTCTCTCTCTCTCTCTCTCTCTCTCTCTCTCTCTCTCTCTCTCTCTCTCTCTCTCTCTCTCACACACACACACAATTCAAGATTAATTTCTCTTGATCCATATTGGGATGTTTAAAATTTTAGCAAACAACAAATTAACACAAGATTTAATGTATTATGTGCATCAGTAATGCACCTTTGAATGCTACCATTCCTTTGAACAAATGAATGTGTGTTAATGGAATGCTGCAAGTTAATGGAGAGGAAGTTACTTACTCAGTCTGAATAAACCTGGTTTATTTGCTGCTGAAAGCAATTGACAAAAGCAGAAGACAGACTTCAGACATGAATATCTATCATGAAATGAGACTAGTCGCCAGCTATATTCATGTCACATTTGCTGTAAACATTATTTGCTTTTTTAATTCCAGTTACTCTGTTTAATGGATAAGCAATAGTAAATCACATTTGAATTTGAATAATGAAACTGTGTACATGTAGGCAAAATATTTGTATTCATTTTTCTCTTGAGCAACAAATTAATTTCTCTGATGAATTTTTTTTTTTTTTTTTAATGTGTTAT
The DNA here is from genome assembly GCA_016801955.1 of Conus betulinus. Classification (NCBI taxonomy): domain Eukaryota; kingdom Metazoa; phylum Mollusca; class Gastropoda; order Neogastropoda; family Conidae; genus Conus; species Conus betulinus. The sequence continues at coordinate 520,747 of JADBJO010000606.1, read as the reverse complement.
GAAACATACTTTTGTTTGAATGCTTCCACTTGTAACTTTTCCAATTTTAATAATAAAGCAGTTAAAGCATCTCAGCATAAGTTGTCTCTGTCTTGCTTTTGAATTGTTGACAATTCCTGAATACAGTCATATGACACGCACACACACACGCATGCACTCACGCACGCAAGCATGCACACATCACATGACATCACATCACATCACATCACATCACATCACATCACACATCACACATCACATCATATCACATCACATCACATCATCTTTCCTCTGCCTCCTTTCCTCACATGTCAAAGCCTTATGACAGACGTTACAGTCAGAAAAAGAAGAAGTAGAAGAAATGAAAAGAAAAACAAAACTGTAACTTTGGGGTACTGACATCTGATAAATGGCATTTACCTTTTGCCATACCTGAAGAATTGACATTGTAGGTACATGGTCTGTGTGCTCATCCGAGCTGGTCCCAGAGTGGCTTTTTCAGACATATTGATGAACACTGTGTATCCTGATCAGATCACACTGTCAGAGGTAGGAAATACAGATTCCCTAGTTTCTGACTGATTTGAACTCCATATAATTATATTTGGATACATCCACAGTCAGAGTGATTGAGTGCCTGCAGAATGATTCAGTGAGTCTCTTTTGACTTATTACTGGACTAGTAGGGGATCCTAACTCCTTGATTGATGGTCACTGTACTGGAGCATCCACACCATTGGAGTGGGAGTGATGACAGAGTGCAACACC
>JADBJO010000606.1:445000-515000 GCA_016801955.1 Conus betulinus | reverse complement strand
TTGGTTTTTAAGCTTTCATTTAGAGGACAGCTGGTGATGAAAGACTCTTAAACAGTTATTTCACTTGTATTAAGAAAATATGTTAAAATGAATTTTAAAATAAACACACACACACATGCATGCACACATTTATAGACACACGTGCACACACACACTCTCTCCACACGTGCACACACACATACATACACACTCTCACACATTCTCTCTCTCTCTCTCTCTCTCTCTCTCTCTCTCTCTCACACACACACACACACACACACACACACACACACACACACACACACACACACACACACACACGCTTGCTCACACACTCACACACACACACACACACGCACGCACGCACACACACACACACACACACACACACACACACACACACACACAACTTTCTCTCTCTATCTCTTTCTCACTCTCGCTCTTTCTCTTTCTGTCTCTCACAACTCACACTCTTGCTCACTCACACAGTATTATGATGCAAGTTGTCATGCAATTGAAATATGAAAATGCAAAGAAAAGGAGAATGAGAACTAAACTAAAAGGAAAAAAAGAGTAATGTGGATCTTACGTGCTCTTAATTAATGGGTGTCTGAATGCGTACTGAAGTGCCTATCCCGAGAACCATAGTGCAAGTTTCGGCAAACAAAATACGTGCTTCACAACCTGTCGGTGAACCCTAGCGAGAGAAGATGAAGCAAGGTGGAGTTTTTTTTAGCCAGCATAATAAATGACATCTGGACCGCACACTCTGAATGGCCTCTTGTATGTCAGCAGGTGACATTGACTAAAGGCATCCTTTGGCTGTGTGTAGGTCATGTTATGCAGTCCTACCTCCAGCCCCACCCCACGCCCTCATCCCTCAAACTTTACACAGGTCATTTACTGTGTAACTATCAGGTGAAGAAGGAAACTGGTGTGGGGGTTCTGTGTGTTATGTTATAGGTCCTACCTTAGATAGTATGACATTTCACCCCCTTCCCTCAAAACACCTCCCCACCCCACCCCCACCCCCATCTCCACTTTCACTCCCCTTTCTCCTCCGCAGTCCATCCACCACTCTACCCTCCGACCTTCCACTCTCCTCACCTCCACTCTTCTCATCTTCCACCTTCTTCACCTGTTTTCCTTTAACCCAGGACATGGTATGGCCTTAAATGATTAGCCTGTAGGATGTGTGTGTGGTGGTGTGTGTGTGTGTGTGTGTGTGGTGTGTGTGTGTGTCTTTTTTCACTGTGTGGCACATGTGATGAAGGGGATCATTTTTGTATGTGAGTTTCAGGAGCCCACAGCCTTGCACTTTATGTGTAGAAGATTGTTCTGCCAGTTTCTCTGTCCGCCTTTTTCTTTTCTTATTTTTCTTTTTTTTTTTTAAACTTGTTTTACTATTTTCTGTTAGAAAAAAATGAGTAAAAATTCGAAATAAACTACCACCTTCTAAACTGTCATTGTGCTCACATGTGCGTAACTATTGCTCTGACACTTCTGTGTCCAGGTGTTTGCGTGCATGCAAGTGTGCAGATAATGTAGACACATGTGTGCAAACACACTCATACTTACATGTACCAATACACATAAGCATGTATGCTTACATGAACAGATGCTTGTGCATGCACACATATGCACTTGGGCATGCACGAATGCACATGCATACACGTACATGTACACACACACACACACACATGTGTGTATACATACATACATGTGTATACACACACACACACACACACACACACACACTCTCTCTCTCTCTCTCTCTCTCTCTCTCTCTCTCTCTCTCTCTCTCTCCCCCCCCCCCCCCCTCCCCCCTCCCCCTCTTCCTCTCCTCACTCGCTCTCAGACTCTCTCTCTCTCAGTTGTTCTCAAAAAGCTCTATAGTCTAGTAGTGGGGCAGACCACGTCAGCTAGGTATCCAAGACTGGACCAGTGTGAGCTAAATGCACAGGGCAGGCATGTGCCAAGTCTCTTCCCGTGTCACCCTCTTCCCAAATCTTTTTTTTCCTTCATTCATTTTCTTGCTTTTTTTTAAAATTTAGTTTGCCCCCTTTCCCCCCCCCTTACTAAGCATTGATCTGATGTAACCCCTGCAGGCTGTGGCCTCCTATCTCAGCAGATGTGGTGTAACAGATGGGCCAGCCATGTGTGCAGTGATGCCCCCTTGATGACATGGAAACTGAAATGAACTACCCATCTGTCTGTCTCTCCAGGCCTTGAGTGTTGGGGCAATGAAATCCATCCACCTCTCCCTGAGTTGTGATGTCAATCAGTGCTTGATGAATTGCTGGCAAACACTGATTGTTCCACTCTCCACTTCCACTCCAAGTCTAAATATACATCTGCCTTAGCTCAGTTGCCAGAGGTGGTGGGAGTGAGGCATGGTTTATCTTTGGTTCCTGGAGGCAATGGTTGTCAGAGTGTTTTTGTTGCCTTGGATACAAGACCTGGTATGACGCTGGTAGTGAGTTTTTACTTGCAAGCCAAATGTGGTTGTTGTCTTCAGATCAAGATCTGCCATGGTTTGTCTGTCTGGCATAAGCAAGGCAAGTAGGGGGTGGGAGGGAGGGGGGGGGGGGGGGGGGGGGGACAGGTGAACTGATTGATGTTTTTGATTGCATTTTTCTGTTGATAATGTGGTGCTATTATGAAAATATTGTGGCTTAGGTTTATAGGTGAACCTTTTACGTGTGTGTGTGTGTGTGTGTGTGTGTGTGTGTGTGTTCAATAGCATCAGGTTTTGCTTTGTAGATGTCTTACTCAGTTCACATGATCTGAGTCAATACACAGTTCCAACGGATCAGTCTAGTCTTACAGAAACTCAGCTGTCCACTTTATTCTGTTTCATCAAGCTGTTTACGTAGTTCACAGTATTACCTGTTTACCGTCACACTCAGTTCACATGACAATGTTACTTTATTCACAGAAAATCTTAACTCAGTTCACCATCTAAAATCATTGCAGAGAGATACTAGGCTCATGAGGCTCCAGTGCTAGATTTGAAACACAACATTTTTTTCCCCCAAGAATGCCCATAGTATATAAAGCTGTTAACTAAAGTTGAGGACTAGTGAGTGAAGTTTAGAGCAAAAACCAGTTTTGCAAAACTATCTGATTTTTGTCTGTAGCGGCAAATGGAAGGAATGATGTTCTTACAAAGTCCTGAAATTTCATCAAACTCCCTTGTCACAAGTATGATTGTCATAAACATCCATCCTTTCAATAAAATATTTCATTAACAGATGGATTGGTGTAAAGGTTTGTATATACATGCTTCAGAATTAGACCAGCGAAATAGACAGCCAGAAACACATTAGCCTGTTCTCTCAGTGTAAAGGTGTGTATTGATACAGACTTCAGAATGAGACTGTTGAAAGAAACAAGCAGCAAAACAACATTAGCCTGTTCTCTCAGTGTAAAGGTGTGTATTGATACAGGCTTCAGAATGAGACTGTTGAAAGAAACAGCCAGAAACAACATTAGCCTGTTCTCTCAGTGTAAAGGTGTGTATTGACACAGGCTTCAGAATGAGACTGGTGAAAGAAACAAGCAGAAACAACATTAGCCTGTTCTCTCAGTGTAAAGGTGTGTATTGACACAGGCTTCAGAATGAGACTGGTGAAAGAAACAAGCAGAAAAACAACGTTAGCCTGTTCTCTCAGTGTAAAGGTGTGTGTGCTGATACAGGCTTCAGAATGAGACTGGTGACAGAAACAAGCAGAAACACATTTGCCTGTTCTCTAGCCAGTGCATTAGTGTCATGGTTTGTAACACTTGATGAATGCTTCAGAATTAGACCAGTGAAATAAACAAGCAGAAAGAAAAGCATTTGCCTGCATACCAACATTGTGCATATTCATTTTTACACACATTGATTACTGCACACCTCCCTGAACGTGTTGCAAAGACAGACAGCAGGCTTGATGTTTTGACTATGTTGTCATCAGTGAATGACATTGGACAGAGCATTCCTCAGAACATCAGTCATACACAGATGGAGAAAGGACAGCTCTGTCTACAACACAGGACATGACTATCCTGTAGATTGGCAAATGATTGACTTGAATTGGTAATGCTGTGAAAAACATGGTTCACATCATTTTTGTTTGCTCTGTTTTTCTCATTTTGTGTGTGTGAGCGTGTGGCGGCGTATCTTTACGTTATTTCCCAGTTCCATATTGGACTGTTTTATTCCGTGAATTCTGTCACAAATGCTTTTGTACACACCAATCAGTTCATATGTAAGGTAAGTATTAGGGGGGGGGGGGGGGGGGGGGCAAGTGTGAAGAGGTGTGGTGGCACAGAATCATCCTAGTTCAATATGGTTTCATCCTCTTCTATTTCATTTCCAACTTAATACTAGCTCTTTTGGCTATGCTTCTCATGTGGCTGATTGGTCAGACTGGGCTGTCATTTGTAGTTTCCTTGTTAATGGGGATAATTGAGGTGGGATTCTCTCTCTCCGTCCATCTGTCTATCTGGCTGGCTCAGGCTGGCTGGCGGGCTGTCTGCCTGCCAACCAGCCTGACTGTCAGTCCACCTCCCTGTTTTCTCCCTCCTTCCCTCTCTCTCTCTCTCTCTCTCTCTCTCTCTCTCTCTCTCTCTCTCTCTCTCTCTCTCTGTACATCTGCCTACCTTCCGGATTGTTTACCTCTCTCACTCCTTCCCCCCCCCCCCCCTCTCTGTGTGTGTGTGTGTATGTGTGTGTATGTGTGTGTGTGTGTGTGTGTGTGTGTGTGTGTGTGTGTGGTGTGCACATGCTTCTCTGTCTGTCTGTCTTTCTGTCTGCCTGCATGCTTACTTGTCTGTGTGTGTGTGTGTGTGTGTGTCTTTTTCTCTCTCTCTCTCTCTCTCTCTCTCTCTCTCTCTCTCTCTCTCTCTCACACACACACACACACACACACACACACACACACACACACACACACACACACACACACACACACACACACACACACACGCGTGCACACACACAAATACCTCATTTCATCAAGCAAACATAATCCCACCCTAAACCTGTCTCGCCTACTAATATACCTCCATTGTTTTCCTGTCATGTTACAGGGCTTAGATTGTCTGTGGTCTTTTTCCATGTGCTCTTAGTTTTCAAAGCTTGACTTTTTTTTTTTTTTTTTTTTGAGAGAGGGTAATTATGAAATGATTTTAAGATGTGTTTCGTGATCACAGATGTAAATGTTACAAAATAATTTTAAGATGTGTTTCACGATCACAAATGTAAATGTTTGTTTTTCTGCCAAATATTTATGTTGTACAGACAGCTTGTAACGCCTATTATCCAGTTAATCATCTGAGCCAACCACAGTGCACAGGTCTTTGGTAGTGATGATAAAAGTAGATGACAAAATGCTGATGGTGGACTGAATAGATTAGTGTTGTTTGCCTCATTTTGTCACACATCTGGTTATTTTACTCTACCCTTTGACCTCTTGGGTTGGTATGTCTGTAACTACAAAGAAGGCAGGTGAAATTTTCAGATTGAAAAAAGGAAAAAAAAAAGGTAACCTAAGTAGGTGAAGAGCAACAGCTGTTTTTTGAAGATTGGATATGTGTTCTCCTTTAGTGGAGAAATGATAAGCATTATGATGTGTAAACAAGCCATTGAAGATGGGATATGTGTTCTCCTTTTAGTGGAGAAATGATAAGCATTATGATGTGTAAACAAGCCATTGAAGATGGGATATGTGTTCTCCTTTTAGTGGAGAAATGATAAGCATTATGATGTGTAAACAAGCCATTGAAGATGGGATATGTGTTCTCCTTTTAGTGGAGAAATGATAAGCATTATGATGTGTAAACAAGCCGTTGAAGATGGGATATGTGTTCTCTGTTTAGTGGAGAGTTAATAAGCATTATGATGCGTTTCTTTGGGAGTGTATTGTAAGCAAGTCATTGAAAATCATGTGTACTCCTTTTAGTGGAGAATTAATAAGCACTATGATGTGTTTCTTTGGGAGTGTATTGTAAACAAGTCATTGAAGATGGGAGTGTTACTCATTTAGTGGAGAATTGATAAGCATTATGATGTGTTTCTTTGAGAGTGTATTGTAAACAAGTCATTGAAAATCAGGAGTGGGAGAGTGTGAGGCTTTGGTACATTGATGATGTACAGTTCCCAGCTTGGAGTCGGAGACTTTGGTACATTGATGATGTACAGTTCCCAGCTTGGAGTCGGAGACTTTGGTACATTGATGATGTACAGTTCCCAGCTTGGAGTCGGAGACTTTGGTACATTGATGATGTACAGTTCCCAGCTTGGAGTCTGAGACTTTGGCACATTGATGATGTACAGTTCCCAGCTTGGAGTCGGAGACTTTGGCACATTGATGATGTACAGTTCCCAGCTTGGAGTCGGAGACTTTGGCACATTGATGATGTACAGTTCCCAGCTTGGAGTCGGAGACTTTGGTACATTGATGATGTACAGTTCCCAGCTTGGAGTCGGAGACTTTGGTACATTGATGATGTACAGTTCCCAGCTTGGAGTCGGAGACTTTGGTACATTGATGATGTACAGTTCCCAGCTTGGAGTCTGAGACTTTGGTACATTGATGATGTACAGTTCCCAATCTCATTTTTGCTGTCAGAACATACAGTGGAAAAGAATGGAGATAAACACAAAGCAGGTAGTCTGACAGTGTGTCTGGCAATATGTCTTTGCTGTCTTAACATACAGTGAAAAGGTATGAGGATAAACACAAACGAGATAGTCTGACAGTGTGTCTGGCAACGTCTCTGATGTCTGTTGCAGTGCCTGCCATCTCCAGGGTACATGATGCATACATCATCGCCTTGGAGGAGAGTGCCCGCCGCAAACTGGAAGATGCCTCAGCCAATCACAAAGTGGTGCCAGTGGATATGACCAAATCCCCTCCACCACTCAAGCAAGAGGAAGCGGTCACAGTGTTCCGTGCTGGTTCTGTGAACGCGGTATCTTCAGCCAGTGATCGGCTTCATGGTTCAAAGCCGGGGTCTGAGCAGTCTTCAGAGACATCACAGAACTGTCAGCAACAAAGCCAACAGGCTGCACAGCAACCAGACTCATTGCCTGTGAATGCACCCCAGAAAAAATCCATTTCTCCAACCAAACCTCCTCGGCAACTCAATCTTCAGCAGAAGTTTACACCCCAACAGAGTCAGTTTCAGCAACAGGCAGAACAACCAGGATCACAGCAAGGGCAGCAGAACCAGGTGGAGCAGCTGACGACACAGCCATCAGCAGACAAAGAACAGCTCAGCCAGCTCATTGCAGACTCCAAGGGTGTCGGTCCCTTGGGGGAACACAGCCCTGTACATGCCTCGTCAATGCCGACATCAGACAGAAAGCAAAAGTCCAGCTCCTCCACACATGGGGGAATGAATGGCAGTGTGGAAGGACTGGAAGGCACCGAGATGATGATGATGGAGAGAGAGCGGGACAGTCCTCGTAAAGGAAAGGGGGGTAAGGGGAAGAAAGGGGAGGGGCGGGGAAGCAAAGCGCTTAGCAACCCTGACACGCTGGTTATCGAGGACATGGTGAGTATGGGAGAGTTAGCTCCCAATGGCAGCTCCTCGGGTCATAACTCTGTCACCCAGTCTGCCCATGATCTCACCATCTACAGTCCAGACTCTGATCCAGGTTTTGAGCATAGCCCCGAAAACTCCTCCTTGGATATAACCTTCCCTGACTCAGGCCCTCACCGGGAGATGGCCATCGACTGCCCAGACAGTTTTGTGGCCACTGTGAAAACCCCGCCCCGCTACCCCCCACCCCAGCATCCCACCTCCACCACCTCTGTGCCACGAGTGCCTCCCACCACACCCAGCAAAAATGCAGACTCTGTGAAAGACAAAGCCAGGACTGAGGCCACTCTCAACGACGCTGCTCTAGTTGTGGCGGGCGGGTCTCAGCCTAAACCCACCTCTGACCAACTGGAGCGACTTCGCAAACATCAGGAGGAGGAGCTACGCAAACGTCGCGAGGAGGAGAATCGCCAACAGCAAGAGCAGGATTTCTGAGGACTTCTCTGCGTGGCTCCAAGAAGCTGCAGGCCTTGGAGAACCGTCGCATGGCTCAAGCGCAGCAGGCTCCGCCAGCCTTTGGCATCATCAACACAGCGTTTGTGGATGCTGAGGATGATGATGAAGGAGAACTGGTTGATGATGATGTGGATGGAGTCGTCACTGCTCAGCCGGTGCCTGTTGAGCGCTACCTCAAAAAGAATGCAGGTAGGTGGAGAATGACTGTGGATGATGATCATGGATGGTTGGCTTTTGTGAATGCTAAGAGGTTTGTATGTTTGTGTGTAGTACCTGCATGTGTGTTATGTTTACCTGTGTGAGTGTCTGCATGTGTGTGTGTGTGTGTGCAGGAAAGGAAAAAAAAACCCAATGATACAATAAGTGTAAAAAAAATCATTATTTATTTCACATCATTGTTTATTATATTTTATTTCATGATTATTATTATTTTTTTTTGGTGGTCATTTTGGCAAAATTGTGCTATTCTCATTGATGACAACTTGGAGTTTGACATACAGTCCAGGCATAGGTCTTCATTCCGTCCCTTTTGGTCAAATAATTGACCACCTCTGCCACTAGTTTACAGCGTAAAAAATAACTACATAAAACTAAGAATAGTTTGAAGTGTAATCTTAGATGATGAATAACTATTTCATGATGGAAAAGAAGGGCATGCAGATCAGCGATCAGTAATGTGAGATTTTGCAACATTAAGTACAGCTTTCTTGTTCTTTTTTTGCTATTGCATTCATTATGGTTTACGTGAAATGTTTAGCTATGTAATCACACCACAGGTTAACTGAAAATGCTAATATAACAGTGATAATAGAACAATTTCATCACTTGTTTTCCTACAGGTGTGGATGACATGCTGTCCACGTTGCAACACATACGCAGCCGTCTGAACTCGGCCGACAACACCAGCAGCAGTACCAATGGCTCTCAAGAGGTGCTCTTTCTCAAGCAGCTCTTCAACAACCCCCGCTTCCAGCAGGCCGTGGCCATACACCAGACGATGGTGGATGTGACCTCGAGGTCGCCACAGCCTCGAGCTGCAGGCTCGGATGGTAGGGAGCTGATGTCGGATGTGTGTGATTCTCCGGAGCTGACCATGAAAAGTGCTGGCTCAGAGGCCGTGATCAAAGAGTTGACACAGTTGCTGATATAAACCAGTTATGAAGGTGAGTGTTTGTGTGTGTGTGTGTGTACAGTGTGTGTGAGGACTTTTTATGATACTAGCGGTGGAGGGAATTGTGTGCACAGGTATTGTGAGGCTGAGTGCATTAATGATCTTGGAGTATTTGAGTTTGTATAACTGTGTGGTGGAGTTGGTGTGTGTGTGTGTGTGTGTGTGTGTGTGTGTGTGTGTGTGTGTGTGTGTGTGTGTGTGTGTGTGTGTGTGTGTGTGTGTGTGTGTGTGTGTGTGTGTGTGTGTGTGTGCGTGTGTGTGTGTGTGTGTGTGTGTGTGTGTGTGTGCGTGTGTGTGTGTGTGTGTGTACATAGTAATATGTGTTTCTGTTCTTGAATGTGACCATTAAAATGTCTTCCTTTTTGGGAAGTCCATTTTTCCCTTAATAAAATCATTATTTCTTCTGTGGAGTCCAAATTTGAAACAAACACTGAATGCATCCTCTCAAGAACAATTAGCTGTTTTACCCTATGCTTTACTTCTTTCTGTCAGGTAGAAAAATAAGATAGTTGGTTTACAAGCAACTTGTGTGTGTGAGGAAGGGCATGGGAGGAAGGGGATGAGGGACAGGAAGATACGAAGTTTGAAATGAGGGACATTGAAGCAGGAAAATGAGGAAGAGAGTAAAGCTGTTGGAGAGCATGTTAGTAGTAAGTGTGTTCGCATATGTGCATGCGTGCGTAGGTGCAGGTAAGCATTCATGTGTGTGTGTGTGTGTGTGTGTGTGTGTGTGTGTGTGTGTGTGTGTGTGTGAGAGAGAGAGAGAGAGAGATTGTCAGCCTGACTGTACATGTGCATGTATGTTTTAGCTAAGTGTGTGCAAGCGCACTTTGATGTAAATGCTCGCACATGTGAATGTGTTCTCCTTAGTTTCAAGCCAGGAAAACTAAGTCACCAAATGATAAATGGCACATTGGCAGGAAAAACCTACATTGCCAAAAAATAACAAAATCCAGGAGACTGGACGGCAGTGTCACTTTGGTACTTGTTTTAACAGTGAATCAGAGGGGTCTGTTGTCAGTTGATCAGGTTTGTGGTGCGGAGCTGGTGGTTGTCACTGTGAACCATTTGTTGGCTTATCGAGTACAGCTTTGACCTTTCCCCATACGTCGCCTAAAATTTTTTGCACCATGCATCGTGGGTCTTCAGAGACCCAAGGTTTTTGTGAAGGAATAAACCTTTGCTGTAGATCATGGGTCTCCATGGACCCTTGTCTCCTGAACCTATAAACCCTTGCTGTTACATCGTGGGTCTGGTCTGCTCCAATCGATGACACGCTGGGCCGGTTCTGTTATCGTTTACTCTTTATCTTTAGAATGCATGGGTCTGAGCAGACCCATGCTGTTCTGCTCAGACCGAAGACGTACTGGGGCTTTTGTTCTTGTTCACACCTTTGTTTCTCAGCAAACACAGTTTTTTTGCATAGATGTAGGGCCATGGTGGTTCGTTGACAGAGTCATGAAATTTGGTGGAGACAGCTTCAAAATGTAGCCAGTTATCAGGTGAAAGTCATGAGTGTGTGAAAAATGTAGCCAGTAATCAGGTGAAAGTCAGGAATGTGTGAAAAATGTAGCCAGTTAGCTGGTGAAAGTCAGGAAAGTGTGAAAAATGTAGCCAGTCATCAGGTGAAAGTCAGGAGTGGGCGAAAAATGTAGCCAGTCATCAGGTGAAAGTCAGGAGTGGGCGAAAAATGTAGCCAGTCATCAGGTGAAAGTCAGGAGTGGGAGAAGAATGTAGCCAGTCATCAGGTGAAAGTCAGGAGTGGGAGAAGAATGTAGCCAGTCATCAGGTAAAAGTTATGATGTGGGTCATTTCAGACCCACGACCTATGGAAAGGTTCAACCCCTCTGTTCACCCAGCCAGGGAAGGAGGGGGAGGTGACCTGTGTATTTCATAAAGTGGCATCCCCTAGACATAGCCAAGCTCTAAACTGTTCACAGCCCCTACAGCCTTTATGCTTTGATACTTGGACCCTTTGTTTAACCTTTCCAACTGTAGCAATTCCAGTCGTTTTCCTATGGTTGTGAGCCTGACATGCGTGTTTTCATTGCTGAGTGTCGTGACATAGTCATAGTGTCTGGCGCCAGGATTACTTTTGTAATTATGAGCTGCATTAGCCAGACATTAGTCCTAAAAAAAAGGGAAAAAAAAAAAAAAAAAAAACACAACAAAACCAAAGTAATCACATAAAATCCAAAAACAAAACAAAACAACGTAGTAAAGGAAATAAATCCTAACTGTAACCTGGAGCAGACATTCAGTATTCTGATTGATTCTGCCCATTTTTTTTTTTTAATTCTTGTAAGCGCATGTAGTGTATTATGCCCATGTCGACTGTTGTTGGAGATTAAGTCCTGTGTGAGAGAGCATAATTCACAGCACTGATCTCTCTGTCACAGTTGACAAAGAGGTGTTTGTGTGTGTGTGTGTGTGTGTGTGTGTGAGTGTGAGTGATTGAGAGAGTGAGGGGGGGGGGGGGGGACTGTGTGTGTGATTCTCTGTGTGTGTTGTGTGTGTAGCACTGACTTTCTGAAGACAGGAGTTGAGTGAGACCTATCAAGTCAATATAAATGAAGATCTGAATAAACACCTCCCTCTTGAGACTTTTTTTAAAACTAAAACTTTGTTCTGTTTATGTACAGAAACTAATATATCATGCACTTACACAAATCACACATACACACACACACATACCCCCCCCCCCCCCCCCCCCCCATACATATATGCACTCCATCCGCTGCGCGTGCATGCACACACACATGCATGCACACACACACACACACACACACACATACACACAGTCACACTCATGCTCATACATTTAAAAAGAGTTTTTTGCATTGTTTTCTTTTGCTTTTTAACACTTGTAATAGATCTCTTCCATGCAGTCAATCTCCTAACCCCAAAGTAAATGACACTGGAGAGAGGACTACTGTCATTGTTCTCTGAAGTAGAGACTTTTCTTCAACACCTCCTGTGGACAGGGGGATTACAGAGATAACAGTCTGGGAGCCAACAATGATTGGGCTGGATTTGGAGGGTCTGAAAAGACACCTGTTTATTGTCAGCAGTGGAGGATATTCTGTTAGGGTAACTGTCTCAAGAATCTGTGTGTATGTGTGGTTGCATGCATCGCATGGTGATTTGACTGGGCATGAGTGGAATTCAGGGTCACTAATATTTTTACAGGAGGACTCACCCTTGAAAAAACAAACATGATTTTCTCTTCTTTTTGTTTTCTTCTGTGTGGGGAGGGAGCACAGCTCCCCATGTAGTGTTTGTTTGTCATACAGGCAGTGACACTGGCAAACAAGCTTCAACATTCCATGTAGTGTTTGTGTGTCATACAGGCAGTGACACTGGCAAACAAGCTTCAACATTTCAGAAACACACAGTAGAATGTTTTCATCTGTGTTCATCTTTTTGTCACATCAACGTCAGTTGAAATTAGATTGACAAGCTTATGAAACTCGGGTCAAAGTTAACAACTTTCTGTGTGCGGTCTGCCAGAAAAAGATGAGAGATGGAAAAAAGAATTGAACAAGGAATCCTTCACAATGCCTTGGCTGAAGGAAGTTGCTTCGCTAGAGAAACAAGATGGCAAGTGATTTTTAGCAACTGTGTAGCAGCTGATCTAAAATCTGTTGCAAAATTCAAAATATGAAAAGTGTTCATCATCAGGTCATTGAACTTTCAACATACTGCTATGGCAAGTTCTTGTTTACCTTTATGTATACCTCTAACAAGTTTAAGTTCAAAGTTGAGGGGCAAATACACTCACTTTAAAGTTGAGCGACAAATACACTCACTTTAAAGAAAACTTTCTGCAGGTTATTACCCTTTTTTATAATTATACCCTCTAACAAGTGCAAGTTTAAGGTTGAGGTACAGGTACACCCATTTTAAATCAAACTTTCAGCTGGTAGAGAACTTTCTGAAAACAAAAGTATGAGGAACACCAAGGAAATCTTTGTCGGGATTTGATTTTCTTTCTTTCCCTTTTTTTCCCTTCCTTTTTTTTTCCTCCCTTTTTTTCTTTTTTTTCCCCCTGCCTTTTTTATGCCTGACCCTAGTGCTATCGCCCCCAAGCCGCTCGTGGCAGCTCCCTTAACACAGCCCTGACATGTCCACCCTGCTGCAGCCTCACACAGCACCCCCCCCTTGTGCGCCACTCATCACAGCTCCCTGCACAAAACCCTGACATGTCCACCTGTTGCAGCCTCACACAGCACCCCCCCCCCCCCCCCCCCCCCACCCCCGGTGCCACTCATCACAGCTCCCTGCACACAGCCCTGACATGTCCACCTGTTGCAGCCTCACACAGCACCCCCCCACCCCCCACCCCCGGTGCCACTCATCACAGCTCCCTGCACACAGCCCTGACATGTCCACCTGTTGCAGCCTCACACAGCACCCCACAGGGAGCAGTCACCTTGTCTGGAGGCAGCCCATCAGGGGACAACACTGAGATGATGCTGACTTCCTTGAACAGTTTCCAGTGATGCTGTTTTATAATCTTGCACACTCAGCATCAATAAAGCCCCTGTTAAGGACAGTAATAACTAAGTTGTTGAGCCAGGTTGAGTGACAGTCAGTCTCTGGCAACTTCAAAAACAAGAAATTTAACTGGGTTCAACTTTTAAGTGTTAACGAAGTTACAACCAGATGTCATGGCCATGTGAACATGATCAGAATCAGATGTACTGACTGAAGCAGAGGCTGTTCAGGGTAAAGGCAGATCAGTCTCAGCAACTGCTTCATCTGCCGCAGGCTTATTTGACAGTGCTTTTGGTGGCTTCATTGCCCTGAGCCACTGTAAGAGCAGTCTTTTGACGCAAGTGTGTGTGTATGTGCATGCATGAGCAGAGAAGGAAAAGAAGCGTGGCCTTTTCTAAACCTGTCGTCTGTTATTGCCCTGTTCTGCGGTTGTGCTGATGACCCAGTTTATTCAGTTTTAACATAATGAACATTGCAGTATAGAGTAATGTTTTAATGCACTTGAGGTGAACTTCAGTGCTTCATTTCCTTACGTAAAGGTGTCTTCAGGGTTCAGTTCTATAAGCCCAGCCAACCCGAAGTGGCCATATCAGGGCTGTCATCTTGTGGCAGTCCGACAAACAAATAACAGCTCAGTAAGGCAAACACATTAATCAAAATACATAAGTATTGTTTGGAAATCCTTCTTTCATAAAATCTTCTATCAGATGAGAAAAATTGTCTCTTTCAGGACCTAAAAAATGACATCCGGTGGAACATGGAGTCTGTTGTAAAGTGTTAACGTTTTATAATCATGTATGTCCTGACAGTCTGTTACAACATGTTTTATAATGAATGGTAGATTGGTACATCATTTTGGATGTACGATGGAGCCTCTGTATCTTAGTGGTCTGTATGTCATCAACATGAAACTCTTTTCTTCTTTACGGCTGCCATTGACACATAATTAAAACTCTGGGGAACGTTCTTGAGTTGATATTTTATTTAAGGTAGAGATTTACAGCTTTTTCCAATCAGTGACCTCATCTTTCAATTGATCATTTTGTTCTGCCAAGTTTTGTTTCTGCTGTTGCTTTTAATTTCCGGCAGAAAGTCAATGACGGACTTTACCATGCACACACACACACACACACACACACACACACACACACACAGAGCTGAAACAGTGATTAGTTAGACTCACTCTGTTGCACATTGTGGTCCAAGACAGTCCCCAGGAGAGTGTAGCTGCAACTCTCCTACTCCACTGTGGAATAAACAGTTCAGTCCCAGGAGAATGTAGCAACAACTCTCCTACTCCTCTGTGGAATAAACAGTCCGGTCCCAGGAGAATGTAGCAGCAACTCTCCTACTCCTTTGTGGAATAAACAGTTCAGTCCCAGGAGAATGTAGCAGCAACTCTCCTACTCCTCTGTGGAATAAACAATTCAGTCCCAGGAGAATGTAGCAGCAAGTCTTCTACTCCTCTGTGGAATAAAAACAGTTCATGAGCTATAACAAGAAGGCACAAAGTTCTTTTTACTTGCTCCTTAAGACAGCCATATTCTTTGAATTGCCACTCTGTGTATGTGTGTGTGTGCGCGCACTTATGTGTGCATGTGTGTGTGTGTGTGTGTGTGTGTGTGTGTGTGTAGAAGAGAAGAGAGCAAGAAGAAGATGTGTAACAGTGGAGTTCCCACCCTACCCTGTTCTGTCTGTCTGTCCATCTCTTTCTCTCTTCTCTTTTTGTTTTGTCTGTCTGTCTTTGTAGTGCGCTGTAGATGCTTCATTTGTCAAGGTGCAAGATCAGTTCAGAAGCAGTGTCACCATTCATACAGCTGACCTTGTCTGTGCATGGGATGTGGCAGAACCTGTTGAAAGCACACGATGAGGTGGCCGAGCAGCAGACCCAGCCTATGCTGAACAGCAGTGAGAGCGACCTCATCGATTACCCCCTGGTGCAGTATGGGGAAGAGAGTGTGAAAATCATCCACCTGGAGAAGACCACCGAACACCTGGTCAGTTGTGTAGGCTGTATGAAAAAGGGGCTGAATTGTGTGATGGCAATGTTTTTGTTCGTGTTTCAAGTGAAAATGAAGGGATGATGCAGGGTTTGTTTTAGCCAGATTTTTCTTGTTTTTTTTTTTTTTGTATATTAAAATGCACTGATTGACGATAGACTAGCTCAGTTAGTTTTAAGGCCATCAGGTTATGAGCTAGTTAGTTTTAAGGCCATCAGGTTACAGAGCACTCGTCAATACACATACATGCACGCGCACAGGCATGCATGCACAAATGCACGCATGCGCATGCATGCATGCGCACACACACACACACACACACACACACACTGCACGCACGCACGCATGCACGCAAGCACACACAGACACGCACATACACACACACACACACACACACACACACACACACACACACACACACACACACACACATACATACACACACACTCTGTGCATATGTGTGCTTGTATGTACATGCTTGAATTTGTGTGTGTGTGTGTGTGTGTGCATACACATAATCTGTGTGTGAGAAAAATGACACTCAAAGATGGAGAGATTGAAAATACATTTTGGGGTTGTAGTTTCTTGTCTTAGCTCGTCTCTATTTTCTGTCAGTCTTCCCACTAATGTTTGTGCTGTATACACATCTTTGTCCCTAGCTCAGATAGAACAGTACTGGCGGTTTTATACTTTGTATGCTAAGCTTTAGCACTCATATGCATAGCTGCTTGTGTGTGTGTTTGTCCACATGTTTTGTTTCTATTGTTTGTCATTTCATTTTAGCATTAGCTGTTGTAGAAAGTGTACCGGGATTGAAAATGTTGGCTTTCAACAGTAATGCAGTGAGATGTCTGATCTGCACTGCACTGTTCATGATTTTGTTTTCATTCTGCCCATAATGCTGTCCCTTTTGTTTCCCACATCCTGCCACCTTCCCCCTGCTGCCAGACCATCTCCTCAGTCCTTATTCAGTCTCAGTCCTATTTTTGAATGATGTTTAATCGCATTTTTACAGTGTCAGAGAGATGTTGCACGCTTGATGCACTTCATGTACATTGAGGTGCTCTATGAAAATTTCTCTGTTACTGCAGCAAAGCCATTTCTGGACTTGAGAGATAGAGGGGGAGGGGGGGCGGGGGATAGGAATGAATTTCGACTGCCTCTTGGTGCCCTGTAGCATGCTTTGAATTTGATTCATTCCAGTTGTGCTTCAGCCAGTGCCTGTCTGTTTCAGTTGTGATGATTCATTCCAGTCGTCCTTCAGCCAGTTCCTGTCTGTTTCAGTTGTGATGATTCATTCCAGTTGTCCTTCAGCCAGTTCCTGTCTGTTTCAGTTGTGATGATTCATTCCAGTCGTCCTTCAACCAGTGCCTGTCTGTTTCAGTTGTGATGATTCATTCCAGTCGTCCTTCAGCCAGTTCCTGTCTGTTTCAGTTGTGATGATTCATTCCAGTTGTCCTTCAGCCAGTTCCTGTCTGTTTCAGTTGTGATGATTCATTCCAGTTGTCCTTCAGCCAGTTCCTGTCTGTTTCAGTTGTGATGATTCAGCCAGTTCCTGTCTGTTTCAGTTGTGATGATTCATTCCAGTGTCCTTCAACCAGTTCCTGTCTGTTTCAGTTGAATTTTATTCATTCCAGTTGTCCTTCAGCCAGTGCCTGTCTGATTCTGTTGTGATGTTTCTGCTCATGTGAATTCATGAGTACCAAAGATCATTGCGATTTGCATGAATGGGAACTAAGTTTATTTTCTTTTTTAATGCAGTGAGGCAGTGAAAGAAGAAGTCGATAAAGAAAAGAAAGTTATTGAAATACAGGCATATGCATGCACACACTTACACATGTCATGCATGTATTGGCGCAAAAAAAAACGCACAGCAACAACAGCATGACAGGAACACAGAGCATTTTGAAATATAGCGAGAGAGAGCTAGGGGTGATGAGAAAAGGAAGCCATGCCACCAAAGGTGCACCACTCTGAGGGAGGGTGTGGACACGGTACACATGCCAAAGAGGCTGACAGAAAGGAAAGTAAACCAGAGGGAGGGTAAAGGTGAAACAGGGGCAGGATGGGGCCAGGGAGTATATATAATGTATGAACTGTGGAGCTGCTGTGACTCATGTGGAATGAAGCACAGGTCATTCTCTTAGGACAGGGAGCAAGGGACAGAAGTTCGTGAACTTGCCTGTCATGGGTGAAAAACACTTCCATTCGATCCCCTCCCCCCACGTCTCCCCACCCTACTAACCCCCCCCCCCCTCACCCCCCCTCCCTGCACACACACTGGGAGTAGGGCCACCCTTGTACATCACTGGCAAAAGTGAAGAAGATCCCTGAAACTAGTGAAAGAGATGAATGGGGCTGGGGGGGGGGGGGGGGGGGGGGGGGGGGGGGGGGGATGTGGAAGTGGTGTTGAGGCTCACAGCCAATTACTGTTTCATTGATTAGTTTGTTTCCCTTTCTTATAATTTAGTGGAGCCAGCAGTGTTATTAAGAGGATTAATTGGATTTCTCTTTTTTCTGAGGGTGTGACTATTGTGTTGAGAAATTTCTTTTTAACAATGTTCTTGTGTTGAGAGAGGAAGGGGAGTTTCTTTGAGAAGTGAAGAGGTGTGTGTGTGTGTGTGTGTGTGTGTGTGTGTGTGTGTGTGTGTGCCTGTGGGTTTGCGTGTGTGTGTGTGTGTGTGTGTGTGTGTGTGCGCGCGCGCCCTTGAAAGTGCGGGAGGAGATGGGTAAGGGGAGGAGGAGAGTGTTTTGCTTTGGGAGAGATGCAGATCAGTGACAATGTGTACATTCAGACATAATTATACAGCACAGCTGATAGACACCCGAGGAAGGAAGGGAAGAGACACACAAGTGTGGCCCATTCACCATTGACAGTAATGAGAGAGAGAGAGAGAGTGTGTGTGTGTGTGTGTGTGTGTGTGTGCACATTCAGTTTGAATCTGTTTTTGTCAGTCTACATTCATGTTTGCAAACGAGCGAGTCATCATGTATAGAGGACTTAAAGGAAGCCACGATCTGTAAGATTTGATGAAAGAAAAACAAAGTGTGGGAACTCTTGAACTGTATGTTTCCCGCCATGTTTCAGTCTCAAATTCATGAGATCTAGGACAAGACTGATGCAGTCCAAACTGTGTATTTGTAACAGAGAATGTGAATGGTTTTTGTGAGTGATGCAGTCCAAACTGTGTATTTGTAACAGAGAATGTGAATGGTTTTTGTCTGTGATGGCCAGTCTCAGGGGTGGAAAATGTGGAAAAGATGATGTTATTGATGGCCAACATTATCTGTGCATGCTGACTGTCAGCCATGTGCCCTCTGTCACCTTGATCCATCAGATATCAGACCTGCAGGACAGACTGCATAACATGAATAGCCTGTAGAGACAAGGTTGTCACACACACACACACACACACACACACACACACACACACACACACACACACACACAGAGGCACAGCAACCATACATGAACATACGCTTGTGTTGATAACCACTTCACATGAATGGATGTGCACCCTTGCCACATTCATGCACAAGCATGCACAGAGACATAATTTTCAGATACAAACACACGAGTCATAGCGTGTAAAAACCAGCCAACCACTGGGCCCCCATGATGGCTCAACAAGTTGAATTCATAACTATATTTTGAAAATGAAATCTCAGCTAGTTGAAATCCCAAACCAACTGAATTCACTTGAAAAGATGAATTGAAGGCATTGAGTCATGATCAGTGGGATCATCAGCAAAAATACTATTTGGACGCACTTACAAACATGTGCACACTCACATAAACACACACTCGCCATACGCACGCACACACTCGCACTCATGCTCGCACGCACAGAGAGAACAAACAAAAGCAGAAATTTCACTCCAACTTTTAGTCAAATTTAATGAGCTAGGCGCCGATATGTTACAATCTGAGGTAGCTGAAGAGGTTTGAGATGATGCCTGTAACTGAAGAAAAGTAGTTCTGCAGACTACAGTTTCTGTAGTTAAACAGACTACAGTTTCTGTAGTTCTACAGACTACAGTTTCTGTAGTTCTACAGACTACAGTTTCTTTCTGTTAATGGTAGTTGGCTCTTTTTTTTCCCCCACTCATTCATTTACATTTTGAAATAAAACCAACTCTGTCTATAGATGAAGCGCTCCTGATGATTGATGCATGATGAAACCAGTCTGTAACGGGGGCTGTGCAGACAAAATTACGTTGATTTGTTTCTAAGGTTATATTGACAGGGCCAGAATCAGCAATGAACTGTATTAAAAAAAAATGCACCAGAAAGTTGCAATTTGAAGCTGTAAAAGCAAATTACAGTAAATTTTGGGAAGAGCACAGTTTAAATTCTGTATTACACAGAGAGACCCAGTCTGGTGGGGGGCACACCCTTAGCTCAGATTAAATCAATGGATAAAAACAAGTGTGTATAGCTGTGCCTGTGCCTTAGCCTCAAGATCTCAGTTTTTACTTTTGATTTACGGGATGGGTCAGAAAGTTCTACACTCTGTTGTTCCAGTCATGAATGGTCATTTCATTTTCAGCTCAAACTCTGGTTTTTAGCTAGTTTCTTTCTTTTTTTTTGGTAGGCCTGATCTGTAAGTAAAACCCAAATACTTTGACTGTGATCAGCAGTAAACATATGAATGCTTTTCAGTTGAATTGGATGTTGAAACCAGAGTGCTTGCAGGTTATTTTGTTTTGTTCTTCCTGATTTCTGTGTTGGTTTCAGTTAAAGTTTGCCTATTTCGTATGCATATTTTGCTTGTGCGTTGGATTGACGTACACAGTGTTGATGTTTTTGGTGGCAATGACCTGGACACTGATCATGCCTGCTTATCATGCAGTGATGTGTGAGCTGACCTATAAAGCTGGCTCACAGCATTAGTTCTGCCACTTTGCTGTCTAATGTAAAGCACCCAGGTTGGAAAGTTGAAGAAAAAAAACCTGTTGTCTTTTTGTCAAATAATTATTAGAGTTGGTCCAGTTTGATTGTTGTTGTTGTTGGTGACATGATGTGACAGTTAATGTGAAGCATGTGTCACCCATTGTACTGTGTGATTATTGTTGATGTTGACATGATGTGACTGTTGATGTGAAGCATGTGTCACCATTGTTCTGTGTGATTGTTGTTGTTGTTGTTGACATGATGTGACTGTTGATATGAAGCATGTGTCACCCATTGTAATGTTTGATTGTTGTTGTTGACATGATGTGACTCACTGTTGATAGGAAGCATGTGTCACCCGTTGAACTGTTTGATTGTTGTTGTTGACATGATGTGACTGTTGATATGAAGCATGTATGTGTCGCCCATTGTGTTCTGTGTGATTATTGTTGTTGTTGACATGATGTGACTGTTGATATGAAGCATGTGTCACCCATTGTTCTGTGTGATTGTTGTTGTTGTTGACATGATGTGACTGTTGATATGAAGTATGTGTCACATATTGTAATGTTTAATTCCTGGGTGCCACAGTGAAGAACGAAGGCGATTCTGTCATCATTGATGTTGTTGACAGGATGTGACGGTTGATGTGAAGCATTTGTCACATGTTTTAATGTTTTGATTCCAGGGTGCCACAGTGAAGAATGAAGGAGATTCTGTCATCATTGCCAGAATTGTCAAAGGTGGAGGCGGCCGAAAAAAGTGGTGAGACAGCTGGACCAAAACTTTTTTATTATCTTGACTGTTGAACATGTTTGAGGTTGTTTATCTTGTGTAAAGTTTAATGCTTTGTTTGTTTTTTTTTTCTCTCCTTTACTATCCATGTGTTTGTCAAGGGGATGTGTGGGTACATTCAAGTTCATGTGCATTTTATTTTGTACGGTTAGGATTTAAAAAAAGGTTTACATCATCAGTAAAATATATTCTTGTGTAGGTTAATCAAAACACCCAAAACGTGTTTGTACATGTAGACATGAATTTACACGCTCTTACGCTTTTGACCTATACACTCGCACACATATGCCTGCACTCATGCTTATGTCAGTTTCACACTTATCAAGTGCACCTTCATGATCAGTGTTTGCAGTTCAATCACTCTCCTAAACCATGTCATCACATCATCACTCATTTCATCATCCTGAGAAAGTCATCCTATTGTGACACCAGCAGATATGATAGCTGAGGTCCTGATTTGGCTCCTAGTAGTCCGCTGGACCCTATAAACACTAACTAACTAACTAACTATTGTGACACTATGAAAGAGTGAATAAGAAAATTTTGTGTGTAAGAGGGAGGGTGAGAGAGAGAGAGAGAGAGAGAGAGAGAGAGAGAGAGAGGGGGGGGGAGGGGAAGATGGGAGGGGGGGAGAGAGAGAGAGAGATCAAAGAGTAAATAAAGGGCATGGGATCTTTACTTAAATGAAAAGGAAAGTCAAATGAAAGAATAAAAGGGAAAAATTGAGACAATGCTTTTAGCCTTGTATGATGGATAAAGACAATCTTTCAACAATTATTAATGAGCCCTGTCCATTTGACCAGGTTTATTACAAGAAGGAGATGAGATTCTGGAAGTCAATGGCATTGAAATGCGTGGCAAAAATGTCAACGATGTGTCAGAGATTTTGGTGAGTTTGTCTTGTGTTCCTGTTTGTTTGTGAGTTCGTCTTGTGTTCCTGTTTGTTTGTGAGTTTGTCTTGTGTTCCTGTTTGTGAGTTTGTCTTGTGTTCCTGTTTGTTTGTGAGTTTGTCTTGTGTTCCTGTTTGTTTGTGAGTTTGTCTTGTGTTCGTGTTTGTTTGTGAGTTTGTCTTGTGTTCCTGTTTGTTTGTGAGTTTGTCTTGTGTTCCTGTTCGTTTGACTTTTTAGAACATTGTTCCACCTTTCATGTGTGGCAAAAACGTCAGTTAAAGTTTCAGCAATGTTGGTGAGTATGACATGGGTTCTAGTGGCCCATACTGTTCAGCACTTCTCCTGCAGCTCATGTTTTTAAAACTGAATTGTTTTCTGAGGTGTACCTACACATACATTTGCCAGTGCTTGCGTGATGTGGATATTAAAACATGCTGAAATCCTAGTCATTCAAGTACAAAGTCAGACTTGGGTTCATGCAACAAGGATGTATACTTCCAGAGTCATGCAAGTTAGCTAGTAAACAACCCTCCTGCTCTTTCTCTCCCGGTGAATGTGTCAGCAGTGCTGTGATGTGCTGTGTGTCTTACAGGCCAACATGTCGGGCACCATCACCTTCATGATCATACCTGCCCACAGTTGTGTGGACGAACCTGCCAAGCCAGGGGAAATTGTGAGTGATGTGATTCTTTTTTCTGCCATCTGTTCACCTTTCTCTTGTTACCTGTGTAACTTATTGGTGGTGCTGTTCAGAACATTGGTACATCGAGCATTCAAGGACTGTTAAGACTCCTTTATCTGTTAAGACACATTCCATTCCATTCCAGCAAGACTTTTTCAGTCAGATAGCAGCATGGTATAAACAGTGTCCGGCCAGTGTCTGTTTGACCACCTGTCCGTCTGTTTAATATGTGTCTGTGCATGTCAGTTTGTCAGTCTTTCACTCTGTCTTGCTTTCTCCCCCATCTTTCTCTTTCTCTCTGTCTCTGTCTCTCTCTCTCTCTCTCTCTCTCTCTCTCTCTCTCTCTCTCACACACACACACACACACACACACACACTCACTCACTCACTCACTCACTCACTCACTCACACACACACACACACACACACACACACACACACACACACACACACACACACACACACGTATGCATTCAAGGACATTAGATTGTTTCGCATACTTTCTTGATCACACAAAAGTTTTTCTCTGTGTGATTGTAGGTGTATCTATGTGCATTTATGTTTGAGTGTGCTGTTAGTTCTTGTTTGAAAGAGAGAAATAACAAATATATGGTTATTTCAGTGAATATGTATAGATACACAAGGAAAATCCAAGTATGAACAGATGAGTGAAAAATTCTTTGTGAACTTGCCCTATACATTAATTATATTGTAGACTGTGTAAAGCATTTCATACTGTGAGAAATAAGTTGATGACTAGTAAGAAGGTGACTGTGTAGGCTTGTTGTAATGACTTTAAAAACTGTATAGGCTTGTTCTAGTAAGACTTTAAAAACTGTGTAGGCTTATTCTAATAAGACTTTAAAAAAAAAGGAGAGAAAAAACCTACTACACCAACCAAAATTCAGACATGGCCTTTTCTGCGACACAGATGCATCTGCGGGCGTTGTTCAACTATGACCCAGAGGATGACCCATACATCCCATGCCGGGAGCTGGGCATCTCGTTCCTGAAGGGGGACATCTTGCACGCCATCCAGCTGACGGACCCCAACTGGTGGCAGGCCCACAGGGACGGGGAGGAGGAGCAGCACATGCTGGCCGGCCTCATCCCCAGCAAGTCCTTCCAGGAACAGTCAGTGTCTGGCTTGGGGGGCTATGTCTGTCGGGATGTCTGGCTCTGTGTGTGTCTGACTAGGTTTCCTCCTCTTGTACGTCATCCACTGTTTTGTTTTTTGTGTCTTTTCTGTCTCTGACATGCTTCTTAGAGCAATTTTGTGCATCTTGTCTGTCGCCCACTTTTGTCTCTGTGTCTTCCCTCTCTCTCTGACATGCTTTTTAGAATAATTTATGCATCTTGTCTATTGTCCACTCTTTTGTCTCTGTGTCTTCTGTCTCTCCATAACATGCTCCTTGGAATAATTTTTTGTGCTGAATTTTACATGCATAACAACGTCTGATGTTTTGTCTTGGTAAATTTGCTGGTGTGTGTCGGTGTTAATGATGTATTTAAATAATCTCACTTTTCCTTAGTCACCCTCTGCTCCCTTGTTTTGTCAGTCTCTGTTTCTGTGTGTGTCTGTTTCTTGTTTTCTCTCTCTCTCTCTCTCTCTCTCTCTCTCTCTCTCTCTCTCTCTCTCTCTCTCCCCGATCTTTCTCTCTCTCTCTCTCTCTCTCTCTCTTCTCTCTCTCTCTCTCTCTGTGCATTGGTCCCACTGTCCCCTTTTCCCAGCCTTTCCACCCTTCTCTGTCTGCCTGTCTCTCGCAGACCTCCATATGATTTCACAGTATTCTGTACATGGTTGACAAAAACATGACAAACACAGTGAACTCAAACCAAAAAAAAGTTGAAAAAAAAAATCTGGACTGTTGATTGTATTACAGAGTGCACCTGTAATGTTGTTTTTTTTTTTGAGTGCTATGACTTAAAAGCAACAACTTTAGCTAACTTGAGCATGTGAAATTGCTCTGGCTGGCGTCCACTCCATCGCTAAATGCCACAATGCTGGAACAATAGCGGAGGCTATAGGCACTGAAATATCAAGAGAAGAAAAAAATAGTGGAGAGTGCATGAATGTGTGCCAAAATATGCTGATGAATTGAATGATAGATTAACTTATGTGGAAATAACCCATTTGGACTGAAGTTACTACATGATAAGGTATCCTTCTACCTTGTGATTTGTGATGACGAATAAAAAAAGAACTCCTCCTCCTCCCGCCATTTCCTCCCCCTGCTTTTACATAGATTTTGAAGATTGGGAAGATGAAACATTCCTTCCCCTTCCATCCCCCCAGCTTTTAAAAGATTTTTTTAAGATTTGTACATGCTGCTTGTTGAAGATACACTCATTTTTGTTGAAAAGTATGCCCAACAGCAGTGAGAGGGTAAACAAAACCGCTCTTCTGTCTATCTGTGTATCTCTTTTCTGTCTTCTTTCTGTCTTTTTCTGTCTGTCTGTCTGTCTGTCTCTCTCTCTCTCTCTCTCCTACCCCCCACCCTCTCTCCTTCTTCCTTTAAAATACAATTCCTTACTCATTTTGTACATGTGCCTGTTTGTACATTTGTTTCTTGATTTTGATGCCTTTATCTCCTGGCAGTGATTGGATGTGAAAGAAATATGCGTTTTGATGTGTTCTTCATCCTTGTAAATAGAAGGCACTCCCCCCACCCACTCCCTTATTTCTTGCACTGCTGTGTGCGCCCTCTTTCTCTGTTCTCTGTCTCATTTCTCTTTGCCTCTCTCTCTCTTGCTTGCTCATTTAGTGTGTGTGTGTGTGTGTGTGTGTGTGTGTGTGTGTGTGTGTACGTACATGCTTGCATGTGTAGACAAAGGTATGTCAGAGGGCTGTTTGGTGAAGTCAGGCCATGAAGTCAGGTCACTAAGAATGGAGAGACAGGGGATGAGGACAGAGGCAGATCAGATACCTGTGATAGCATAGTTGGCTGGGTGCCAAGCAAAGTGGACACTTTGTGCTATGTAGACTGTGACTCTTGATGTGTTTTTATGTTGGAGGAATGTGTGTGTCTGTGTGTCTGTGTGTGTGTGTGTCTGTGTCTGTGTGTGTGAGCTGAGTGCGAGGGAGAGTAAGAGTGAGAGAGAGAAAAAAAAAAAAAGTATAAGGGAGCTAGTAGCATGGTGGAAGTGAAGGAAGCTCCACCACTGATGACTGGGGAAGCAGTGATGCATGGCAAGGGACTGGGGGAAGGGACTGCCTCTTGGCAGTACAGCTGTGACAGATGTCACGACTGCTCTGTAGTGATGGAGGAGTATTAGAGCGGCCCTCTGGCTCATGACTGATGGAGGGGGGAAAAAAAAAGAGAGAAAGGTATACAGGTGTTGCTTTTTGAACCATGAATGATCCTCCTGAGAAGGGTCAAGGCCTGATCACATGTCGGTGGATTTAGCATGCATCAGTAATCAAACCCTGAATATGTCATTGACTAGAAAGTGTTCCTGTCACTGAAACCAAAGTAGCAGTAGCAACAAGAACAATCACACACCCCAGACTATTGGGGAAGGAGAAAACCTGTTACCAGCAGCAACCAGCCATGCTGTGATACGGCGGTTAGTGTCACTGATTCCCAGCTGGGAGATGGTGAGTTCAGTACCTAATGAAGTCATTTATATATGGGATTTTTCTGCCCTGACAGGTTCCTACCCAGAGTTAAGTTTGCTGTAGGCTCATCTAGGAAGACTTGGGCCACACAGTCAGGTTTCATCATCTTAACGGTTGGATCACTGAGAGAGTTTTTCAAAATTTCTTGACTAACACTGCTGTGTCTGTAGGTCTGGGGCCTGGTTGATGCTGATGAAAACCCTGTCAGATAATCTCAGATGGGAAGGAAATTCCATAAAACCGTTTACAATACTCTCATCAATCGACATAAATCATTTACATCATCCTCATCCTCATTAGTGGCATAAAAGAGCCTAAAATGATCTGGGTCTTGCCCAGCTCTGGCGGTGACTTCACTTTGGATGTTCTCCCCACACATCTATGCTGGTGAGTTTGAGTTGAGGGTGCTGGTATAGGAATATTTATGGAGACTGGGGGCTGGATGGATGTGGTGGCACCTTGGAGGGGATGCTGGCTCATAATGGCTTAGCAGCAGCTCAGCAGTTATTGTTGTCAGTAGGAAACTTAGTAGTGGTGTCCTGCTGATGTTGGATCTCTCTCTCTCTCTCTCTCTCTTTCTGTGTCTGTCTGTCTATGTCTGTCTGTCTGTCTGTCTGTCTCTGTCTGTCTCTGTCTCTCTCTCTCTCTCTCTCTCTCTCTCTCTCTCTCTCTCTCTCTCTCTCTCTTTGTCACTGTCACTCACAGCACTTTACCAGCCTGGTGTGTGACATGTTGTGACAGGAGAGAGACAGTTAGGCAGCAGCTGACTGCAGAAGGCAAGGAGAACAAGAAGAGAAGTCGTATGTGTGCCTGTGGACGCAAGGAGAGGAAAAAGAAGAAGAAGAAGAAAGCCCTATACAATGGAGGCGTGGGAGAAGGTGAGAGCAGCACCTCTCTGTGTCTTTTGTAGTTTATGGACTTTTTCTGTAGGTTTGAAAATGATACATAGAGTTCATGCTTATCGGATGGATTTAGGAGATGTATTAGAACAGCTATGCGTGGCTCTTGTAGGTCCATAAACGATGAGAAAATGTGTATATTTGTATATTTTTGTTTATTTTGTTGAGAAAGGAGGGGCATATGTCAAGGATGTCAGCATTTAACAACATAAAAAAAAAAACTGTTTTTGTTACAAAATGGAACATGGGGTAGGTAGGCAGAGGGGAATTCAACAGATGGAACAATACCTATTTCCGACTTTGGTGTCTAAATTTCATCATGCTTTAAAAATAATTATTATATATACATGTTCAATTTGCCTTCTCAAAGTTTATGTAAACTTTTTTTTGTTGTCTTCATGGGTACTGATTATCTGGATGATTGTACTATCATAAATCTGAAGATATGTTTCTTTGAATTTTTATTTTCATTTAAAAAAAGTTTTAAGGAAGATCAGATGATCCACATATTCATCAGAGATGAACAAGACTACAGTTTGTTGATGGATTATGGATTTATGTTTTTGTAAATATGGGTGGTCATTTTGTTATATTGTAATCTTGCAGTGTTTGATTTGATTTGTAACAATTGAAATAGTGAATTCGGAAAGAACTGAAGCCTTTCCTTATTCACATTCTGGTCTTCTACTTTGTTTACAGAAACAGAGAGATTTTAAACATATGAGGAAGTAACTAGGTACTACCCACAGCCTAACCGCAAGCGGCGATCGTGTTGGTGAGCCCTCCTGATATTGGACGACAAGAGCTTCGCGAAACGCATCATGGAGTCTGATTTGGATCGTTTTGCTGCTGCTGTGCCTCGTAAGTTTGGGAGAGTGTAGTATTATGATAGCTTCTGATTGTTCTGTTGTTGATGTGAATGATTTCCTAATGGTTATGTTGCTGTTGTTTCCCCCTGTTAGTAATCAACATCCCAGAAGCTTTTATTGTCAGTGAAAAGATAAGAATTTTGATTTGTAAACTCTTTGTTGTAATGGTAATCTTAATGTTTCTGATCATTCTGCTATTGTGGATGTGAATGATTTTGTTATGTTTGTGTTACTGTCATTTTCACTGTGTGATAATCAAGAACTAAAAATATTTGTTTAATTAAAAGCTGATGATTATTTAACCTTCTGCAGGGGTAATGTGATAATCTTGACACATGTGTTGCTGTGTTACGGTGTTGTATATTTCCCTTGTTTGTCTGTTTTTGCTTTGTATTTTGGCAGTTCTTGATTGACTTTTTTGTTTCTGAAGGAACAGTTGTTATAGTCAGACATTCTGTTTATCTGAAATACTGGAGATTTGGTATGTTTTCAGTTTTGATTTTTTAAAAGAATTCCTTGGCTCATTTAAAATGAAAAATTAAATGAAAAAATTAACAGCTTTAGAATAACTTTTAAATCGTTTATTGGGTTCTTCTTGTTAAGGTTCATGATGATTTAATTGATTGTCAAGAACATACCTAGCTATACAGTCTGTTTTTAGCTATTCAGAGTTTTTATTGAGTTGAGAGAGAAAGCAACATTATAATACAAGGGTATTAGATGTTATCAATTGTACAATAGAAGGGTGTTACATGTTACTAAGGGCTTGCTTTTCAGTAGTGAAAAAAAAAAAAATGTTATAATGCTAGATTTATGTGAAAGATTTGATTTTTCTGAAAGTGTAAGCTATGTTTTTTATCACTTTTGATATTTTAGGGTTGAATTGATATTGAATTATTGCTCATCTGGGGGTGAGAGAGAGAACACCTGTGAACTGTTTTCATCAGTTGATGACTGGATAGCTGGCTTCATTCTTGTCGTTTAAGTCCCCTGAGGAAGACCTGTTACAGGCCGAAATATGGGAATGATTATATGAGTCTGTTGTATTTAATCTTCGTTTTGTATGCGCTGTAGATAATTAGGTAGGTAGATAGATAGAGACAGGTAGATAGATTATCATTGCATCTTAGATACACTAATGTGACCATTTTCAGAGCTGTTCACAGTGAATGGATTGTGTTGTGTTTGTCAGACACCAGTCGCCCTCCCCATGGCTGGGGAACATCACGGTAAAGACTACTTCTTCATTTCCCGCTCGGCCTTTGAGAGGCGGACATGCTGAACGGGAAGTTCATAGAGTACGGGGAGTTCAAGGGCAACCTGTACGGCACCACCAGCGTGGAGGCCGTCCGACAGGTCATCGCCCAGGGCGCATCTGTATCCTTAACCTGGGCCCAGAGGTGAGTTCTGCCACGCTGTTTTCCCCCCTCCTCCACAACAGACTGGTTAGAGAGCACACCAGGTCCCATAGGTCTTTGGATTAGGTTGAAAGTCTTGTGTTTAGAAACTAAGCCATTACACAGCATGATGAGTGCTTTTAGGTGCTTATTGTGGAGGTAAACAAAATGAATCATCTGGTCTGGCTATCAAACGAACACTCACAGGTAGTTTGGTAGATTAAATGATCGCATTAAACAACTGTTTCATGGCATCATTGGTGTAGACGTGTGAGCTAGAATGGCCCCCATATTGTTGCTCTGTGCCATTTGATCTTTTCTGTCATCTGCTGGAATTTTGTTTTGCTCTGTGGCCCATTCATCTGTTTTTGTTGTAAACCTGTCCCCTGCACTGTCTTTCTCCTATTTGTATTTATAGTATGTTTCTTTTTAATATGTAATTAGCTTGTACGTCAATCTTTTGTTCCCTTTGTTAGTTTAACTTTTTTTTTTACCAAGTAATATGTTGGGTAAAACAAAGATTCTGCCTTTCTGTGATCTGGGTAGAAAAAAGAGAGAAAGCTGAAAGACTGACTCTCAGCATGATCAAGATTTTTCCTTGTTTTTAATCAGCTTCAGTTATCAAGTCACTGTGTTGTGCATTGTGCAGCTGGTAAAGTTTCTATTGAATTTACATGCGTTTTTTTTTTACCCCATGACAGGACCGTAACTTGTTCTGATTTTTGAACACACTTGTGATATGGATGGCTTAGCACAGTCAGCCCAGTTTGATGCAGAATGTCAAGAGAATTACTCATGAAAGATCTGTAATATTATCCGTCTGTTATGTCTGGTGTGTGATGTAATGAAGGCTTTAGCCACTGTTCACTTTATGTCTGGTGTGTGATGAAATGAAGGTTTTAGCCACTGTTCACTTTATGTCCAGGTGTGTGATGTAATGAGCTCTTTAGCCACTGTTCACTTTATGTCTGGTGTGTGATATAATGAAGGCTTTAGCCACTGTTCACTTTATGTCCGGTGTGTGATATAATGAAGGCTTTAGCCGCTGTTCACTTTATGTCTGGTGTGTGATGTAATGAACTCTTTAGCCACTGTTCACTTTGGCCTAATGAACTCTTTAGCCACTGTTCACTTTATGTCCGGTGTGATATAATGAAGGCTTTAGCCACTGTTCCTTTATGTCTGGTGTGTGATGTAATGAACTCTTTAGCCACTGTTCACTTTATGTCTGTTGTGTGATATAATGAAGGCTTTAGCCACTGTTCACTTTATGTCCGGTGTGTGATATAATGAAGGCTTTAGCCACTGTTCACTTTATGTCCGGTGTGTGATGTAATGAAGGCTTTAGCCGCTGTTCACTTTATGTCTGGTGTGTGATGTAATGAACTCTTTTGCCACTGTTGTGGAGATTGTGATTGTGGTTGTTGCAGTCCCTGAAGATCATGCGGGACACAGACCTCAAGCCCTACATCATCTTCATCAGCCCTCCCAACATGGAGAAGCTGCGGCAGTTACAGATGGCGCTGGGCAAACCTCGGCCCACTGTAAGCATTGCTGATGGTCATGTTGACAAACACACTAACAATCCTGACGTAATGTTTACTTTGACTCTCTTGAGATTTAGTTGTTCACATATGTGACAAAATTAAGATGAAATGAGAACAGTGTTGCACAGAAAGTGAATGGATTCCTGATTTTAAAATGGAACATTTTATTCTCATTAACATCAGCTTGCACTTCATCCTAACCATAACCCCTCTCCCCCCCACTCCCTCTGTTTCTCTCTTTCTCTCTCTTCCCCCCCCCACACTTCCTCCTAACCATAACCCCTCTCCCCCCCCACTTCCTCTGTTTCTCTCTCTCTCCCTCTCCCCCTCTCCCTTCCCCCCTCACCCTCCCTCTCTCTCTCTCTGCCCCCCTCTCCCTCCTCCCATCTCTCTCTCTCTGTCTGTCTGTTCCACAGATAAAATTTGAGGATATGCATACTGTAATATGTAATGAAAATCAAACTGTACATCCTATCTGAAAAATGCATAGTGCAATTCCATGTCAGCCAGCAGGTTCATGCTTTGTAGAGGGCTGTCTCAGTTTCTGTTTTATGAGCCTTTTTTTTTTTATTATTCTTGTTTTTTTGTTTTGTTTTTAGGCTTTTTTGACTGTTCATGTTTTTTTTTTCACTATTTGTTTGTCACTGCTCATTCTTCAGCTCATTGAGGACTTGTGACGACAGAAACACAAATACATGTATCAGAAAAGTGGCCTAGTTGTTAAAGTAATCAGGAATTAAGTAAATTTTTAGCTCTGCGATTCCAGTCTCAATACAAGGTAGGGTTTTTATTTTATTTTATTATTTTACACTTTCTTCATGAAATGGTAAGGTGTGGTTTGAGTACTAGTTAGATGTGAAAGTGTGCTCTGCAGTATTCACTCAGGGCAGGTAAAAGAATGTATGGCTGCCAGAAGTTGACCATGTCAGAATTTGGTTTATAAAAAAAGGAGTGGGCTTTGATAGCTTGAAAATGGTGCAGACAGGAAAACTGAAGAACAGTAGGTGATGTTGCGGTATGCTTTCATCCCATAGAGCAGAATGACCTTCACACAGAGAACTGTGATGCCACACTGAAGGTAGACAAAGGAGTACACCCAGTCCATCATACTGACAGGTGCTGGACTATTACAGGACAATAAGACTCAGCAGCACACCCAGCCCATGATGCCGACAGGTGCTTGGCTCTGTTTCAGGTGATCAGGGATTAGACTCTGCAGTACACAGCCCGTATACTGACAGGTGCTTGGCTCTGTTTCAGGATGATTAGACTCTGCAGTACACCCAGCCCGTAATACTGACAGGTGCTTGGCTCTGTTTCAGGATGATCAGGACGATTAGACTATACAGTACACCCAGCCCATCATACTGACAGGTGCTGACTGTGTTTCAGGATGACCAGCTGAAGGAGGTGATAGAGAGAGGGAGGGAGATGGAGGAAGCCTTCAGTCACTTCTTTGACTACATCCTGGTCAACATGGACCTGGACCGCTCCTACGAAGAACTCCTGCAGGAAATCAACCGCATCGAAAGGGAACCTCAGTGGGTGCCCATTGTATGGGTCAACAACTACATGTAATTCCCCTTCTTCCTCTGCCAGCACTTCTGTGACAGCCAAAGCCCAGTGCTTGTAGCATGCGGTCTGTGTCAGTGTGTGGAGTGTAAGTGATGTGCGATAGTCTGTGACTGTAAGACATGATGTGAACAGCGGTGTGAGCCATGAGGAGAACAGCAGGTATGCCCGTGTGTCTGAACCCCATCACAAACTGCAGCATAGTGTTAGCAACCTTTTACAGTGTTCAGCAACTGGATTGCATGTTGTGGACTACGGCTGCTTCATTTCAGTTGTTTGTGATTTTATTAATAAATGCCGCCTAAATGTTGAACATTATTGGTCATTTTTTGAGATTAGGCTGCACATTTTCCTTGTGGGTTATCAGTGCTGTTCCTAACCGTGGTGTGGCGGAAGGATGCTTGAACTGGATGGTGACAACATTTGAGGTTATCCTCCATGTCAGAAGGCATGTGGGGATTGATTGTTCGGCACTGTGTTGAACAGGTCATCAACATGGGAACAGGTACCCAACATGGCTGTCGCTGAGGTGTCCACTGGCATGCGGGCAGAGAGCCTGTGGATGATTTGTCAGCAGGATCGGAAAGGGAGTTCAGAATGGAAGATACTCTGTGGGTTGTGGCCAGTCACATTTTAGTTCATTCGCCTTGGGTTGGCTGTGTTTTATGCTGAGAATTTTGTGAGAAAGGGAAGGAGAGAAGGAGAGAAGGATGATTTGGACAGAAAGCTTGTGAGGAGAAGGAATGGAAAGGGGGACTGTGTGAGGTTCGGCTTTTTGTGTAGGTCACATCTCCCTTTTGTCTTTTTTCAGTCTTTTGTTAAAAAAAATTTTTTTTTTTTTACCAGAAGTTAGTGTACAAACACTGAGATTAGGAGGAAAAAAAGAGAAAAATTCGGTTATCCCCTTTTTTAACACTTGGAAAACATAATGGGGAGATAGTAAATAATGTGAATGACTAAGTGTTTTCTTGTCTGTTAGCACAACAGTTGAATTATTAGATGAGCTTCCGCCAAAAGAAGTAGCGGAAAATCTCATCCCACTGTTACCTGCTTTCCCCCTGTTATCTTCATTGGTGTTTTAGACACAGTGAGAGAAATGCTTCAGTCTGTCTTGGAATGAACTGGACCATGGCCCCACCTTTGGAATTTAACACGTGTACACGCGCGCCAAGTCTGTGTGCTTGTACATTAAAACGTCCAGTCATATACTGCAGGACAGCATAGAGTAACACAACGAAGAGTGTGGGAGGTAAAGAGAAATGAAACAGAATAACCAGATTCTGCTTTTCTTTTCAGTAAATTATTCACATCTGTTAGTTTATATTAATAAGACCATTAATCAAATAGACCTTTAACGTGTATTTTGGGAGAACATGCTACTGGTGATATCATTGTACTGAAATGGAAGGTAAGGGCAGTAAAGGGATTGTGGTAGTGGGAGGGGTGGGGAGAAACTGAACTGGGATCATGTGTAAAAGTGTGGATGAAGTGGAATAAAAAAAAAAAAAAAAAAAGTATTGCAT
The DNA here is from genome assembly GCA_016801955.1 of Conus betulinus. NCBI lineage: Eukaryota > Metazoa > Mollusca > Gastropoda > Neogastropoda > Conidae > Conus > Conus betulinus. Next base: position 480,617 of record JADBJO010000606.1, on the reverse strand, counting down.
CGTTAGGAATATGCAGCTCTACAGGCATGATGGACTAACGTATTCTGAAGAAGAAAATCTGCATGTCAGTAGCTGTGCACCATGTAATTCACATTTTGACAATATGGTGTGTATTGTTATCAGGTATTTATGCCAATGAGATATGTAAGAATGAGTTTACTATCTTAATGAATTGTTTTAGAGATATTTTTTTATATTAATTGTTGCTGAAGCAGAGGTGACTTGGAGAGAGAGTTGCTGAAATAAAGATGGATTGGAGCCTCATCTTCTGGTGTGCCAGACAGGCAAGGCATGCAGCGGCAATGGATTACCTTTCACTTTCCCTTGGATGATCCAAATTTTCGTGTAGCATGAATGCTTTGATCAGACTCAACAGCATTTATTGAACAACTAAACATTGGGTCAACACCAAGCATAACCCAATTTCAGTTCTATAGTTTTGACTAAAAAGTATTCAACACATTATATTCTGCAGTTTTTTTTTTTTTTTTTTTTAACGAAACAACTTCTAACTTTCCAACTTCAGTTTTGTGAGTTTTGTCTTTGGTGCTGAATTGTCTGGCTTTGCCTCATTGTTGGAAAATACGGGACTCTTCTTTCCACTGCCTGCTGTTTCTCATGTAAGATTGTCGTGACACAAAGCAGTGACCTTTTCCCCTTCCAGTGGTTAGGAAAAGGTGGCAAGGTGACAAAGACTTAAGCTGCCAATCCTCAGTCCCTTGAACTGAAAGAATGAGCCTTTGTTATTGAAATGTCAAGTCATGTTTTGGAAATCCCTGTTTTGTGACTGAACAAAATCTATGATCATTCACAAAGTAAAAATGACAAATCTGCATGTATTATATTTTTTCTATGAAAATGTGCACAAATTGACTGATGAAATTGATAATTTCCAACATTTGAACTGTGTTTAATGAGTGACTTAATGAAAACTAGGCAGCATTATTATCATGAACTGAAAATAGTCATTGTCTGTGTTATGCGTTGTGTGTGAATATGTGTGTCAGGATTTAGAAAGAGAGGGGGTTATTTACCGCCAAGGACATAGATTAAGTATAGAGCAAGACAGTGCTTCAGGGCTTGGGTTGGGGTTGGGATGGTGGTTTGGATAACATTTAACAGATCTTCTAGTTTGTATTCTCATTTCATTTTCATGTTAACAGGGGATATGATTGTCCCACGTATTAGTAACCAGTCAGAACTGGTATATCTGCCAAATTACTGACTGTGAAAAGGGGTGGTGGCACCAAGGGTTGACACATGTGATTGTTATATCTGGTGGTTGCTCTTTGTTGGACAAAAAACTTGTGGAGTCAAACAGTGCTGATCAGTGTGTTGGGAATTGAACATTGGACTCTCTGGGTTTTTTTTTTTCTTGTTAATTGTTTTTACATTTTTTTTATCTAGTTTTGCATTTTACAAAAATCGAGTAGTTCTGTATGCATCAGAGGTTTTGTGATCAGTTAGGTTGATGTTAGTGTGACACAAATTCTTCAAAAGTGGTATTTTTTCTAATTATAGACTTCCTTGAATTGTACATCTAGACAAAGTTTAGAGTTTTGATCATCTTTGTGTGGTTCTGTGTGTGTGTGTATGTGCGTGTGTGTGTGTGTTTGTGCATGCATGCGTGTGTGTGCATTGAAGAGTGAGAGAGAAGGGACCGAGGAAACTGGCATTTTCTGTCCTTCAGCAAGTATGTAATGAGGTGGAAAGAAAACACTCACCAGAATTTGGCATGTTGGTAAATATTGACAAGTCTTTTTAGTTTCTAGTCATGCCCTTTGTCAAGGTGCTGGAACTAATAAAGCTTTGATCAATAATTCAGTTGTATTTTTAATAGTTGTAATTTATTCAGTTGAATAAAGTTGGCTGGATTGAATTGAATTGGTTGACTTTTTAGGATTGTGCAAAAATGTTATTTCGTTATTGTATTATACTATTATGTAACTGTTCTTTTATATCAACAGTTTATACAGAATTAATTAGTCTAGTGCATTTTGTTCTGTTTGGCTGCATAAGAATGTTGTGATTAAAAGTAAAAACACAAGTATGTCATGTTGGGATCGATTCATGTGCTTGCACACAAACTTGCTGTGAACAAATGACAGCAAACAATGCACTGTGTTAGGCGCCAAGAAACAGAACTAGTTTTGTTTTCTCATCAACTTTGTTGTTGTTGTTGTTTTTTTGTCTTATTTTGTTTATGTTAACCTCAGTATGGAGTTTGGGGGATGTGATGAAAATATATTGATTTTTTATTAGTTTGTTTTGTTTGGAGTACATCTTGTATTTTGCCTGTTGCTGTTTGATGTTGAACCCAGTATATAAATATTGTTCCAAGCACACTGCTCCTTACGCAGCCATTGTTTTGATAGGAAAGAAGAGGATGCAGGCCAGCAGTGTGGTAGATGGGGAAAGGTACTCCCATTTACTGTAAGGGACTGGATTGGCCAGAAGTCGTAGTACATTAGGAGATTGACCTGCTTTCTACCTGAGGTGATCAGATGGAGTGGAAGTTGTAGTAGAAAGAGGTTTACCTTGTATTTATCTGACCTGATGGGATGAACTGGATGTTGTAGTAGATGGGGAGGTTAACCTGCTTTCTACCTGTGGTGATTGGGTGGGAAACAAGATGGTGCAGACCACAAATTGTGATTGATGAAGTGGTTTACTATCTGTTTACCTGAAGCTCTCAACCTGCTTAGCCCTGACATAGCTGTGTAACCTTTCCAGCCTGGGTTTTTTTTTTCATTTCAGTTTTTTTTCTTTCTGTATTTTTTTTTTCTGTGTTCAGTTAGAAGATGAGGACTGTTTTACTGAAACTGTTATACCTTAGGATCAGCACATGAAAAGGGCGCTCAGCTGCAGAAATAGAATTCTTTTATAACATGTTAAATGTTCATTGCAATGATACAGTGAGACAGTACTGATGACGTGATGATACGAGTGTTCAGCCCCTGTTTACAAGGTTCCTTTATAAACAGGGGCTGAACAGATCCCCCATCACATCATCAGTGCTGTTTATTCCTACAGGTTGTATATTCTACATTTGTGATGAAATGCAAATAGAACCTCACTGTAGCGTAGTCAGATGTGTTTTCTGCTTCCATGTAAATTCATGTGGCTTTTGCATTTACACTTAGGGAGTTATTTGCTAGAATCATCCATTATGATTTCATTTCAAACTTGTGTAATTTCATCTTGAGCTTGCCTCTCTGTAACATTATTTCATTGGTTCATGGTGTCTGATGAAAAAAAAAAAAAAAGAAAGAGAAATTCACAAATTATTTAAAATTTGCTCACATAATAAAGCAGCACATAACACAAGAAGGAAATTGCTTTAACAGAAATCTTCTTGTGCTTGCCACTTATGCACAGAATAACAATTAAATTTGCATTTGCTAGAGTTGACTGGAGACCGACGCCCAAACCTCTTGTCGGGTGCAGGAAGCGGAACACGTTGGTGTGCTCTGGTTCTGGATGGAAAGAATTCAGAACAAGTTGCACAATGTCCACAGTCTTTTTTGAGTTGGATTCAGACATTTCTTTCAGCTCCACAATATATAAATGATGCAGTGTCGGCAGAGTTCACTTCTAGAGCTCTAAACATGACGTCAAATCAAAATAATTGAGCCTACGTTGTTTTGCGTCTTTGTCTGTCATTGGGAAAGAACTGGGGTCTTTATTGTTTTGATCCATCGTGGCAAGGGGATGACAGGCAAGTTCCTTTGAAGAATGCATTTTTATTTTTTACTGCAGCCTGGTATGTGGGTAGCATTTAGCTGTGACTGAAGATAGTTCCATTCCACATGTATTTGGTTATGATTTGTCCACATATCTTTTTGGCCTGCATTTTGTGTCACAGGTTTTAAGTTGTGTTTGTGATAGTGTCTTGCACACATCTGTTCTTGCTTTTGTGTTAATTTATGAAGTCATATCAGTGAATGAAGGGAAATGGAGAACTTGTGATTGTGATCAGTGTGATCAGTTATCTACATGTCCTACTGATATGGCTTATGTTTCAAGAGATAAAAAGAAAGTTTTTTTTTGTTCAGAAAAACTGCGCCAGTCATGGAGTCAGTATGCATAAATATGTAGAGTGTGTGTGTGTGTGTGAGAGATGTGTGTGAGGTGAAAGTGTGGAACTGAAAGTGAGAAGATAATGAATGATGATTTGTGGCTGGGCGCGACATGATGGTGCATTGTATCCTGTCAGCTTGTGGAGGGCTGTGTTACTGCTGCATGAGGTAGAGCAAGTGCCTGGTAACCTGTCATGGTCAGTGGAAAGGAGCGTGTGGGGGGGGAATGAGCTAGAGGGTGTGTTTGCATGATACCTGCAATACTCATCGATGGAGTGTCGCCAAAACATTTCAGCAGTCACACTTCCAGCCACACTTGATGTGAAGTCTGTGCTTCTGAATGAAGGAACAGAGAATGAATGATACGTTCTGCCATGTCATGCAATTGATATTATGCACTCTTCTGTCCCTGGTCTTTATTTTCAGAGTTAAAAACAAATCTGTGCATTTGTGTATGTGTTATTATACAGACTTCAGTAAAAGTTCAGGAGCAGTGAGAAAATCTGGCACCTTCTGTAAGAGTACACCTTCACTGGCAATAACCGATATTTGACCAGTAGTGTACACCTTCACAGGTAATAACTGATATTTGACCAGTAGTGTACACCTTCACTGGCAATAACTGATATTCGACCAGTAGTGTATACCTTCACTGGTAATACCAATATTTGACCAGTATGTACACCTTCACTGGCAATAACCGATATTTGACCAGTATGTACACCTTCACTGGCAATAACCGATATTTGACCAGTATGTACACCTTCACTGGCAATAACCGATATTTGACCAGTATGTACACCTTCACTGGCAATAACCGATATTTGACCAGTATGTACACCTTCACTGGCAATAACCGATATTTGACCAGTATGTACACCTTCACTGGTAATACCGATATTTGACCAGTAGTGTACACCTTCACTGGCAATAACCGATACTTGACCGGTTCATAAGATGAAAGAAGACCAAAGTATCAGCTGTCGGCATTGTGTGCTGGTTTTCATTTGACCTGGTGGTGTTGGTGGAACATCAGACCGTTGCATTTGTAGCGCTTGAAATTTGTTGACTGCCATGACCAGGTCTCTGGTTTTGTTTCACCCATTTGCTTTTGAGAGTTTCTAGGGTTTTTGTTTGTTTGTTCTTTTCCGGAAACCTTGTGAATTTATTTTCTCACATATATTGCATCATCCAAGCTGCCAAGTGCTGCACTTTTTGCGCGTAGCTTGCTGCAATTTTTTTGACATTGCTGCTACTCTTTGTGACAAAATGCTGTGTCAGAAATGCCAAACTATTATTTCAGAAATTAAGAAAACAACATGTTTTCATTAACTAACAGCAGCTCAAACAGAACTGAGACAACATAGATTTTAGGACTGACTTATTAGGTTAAATGAGGTCGGATGAAAAAAAAAGCAGCAGAAAAAAAAAAAAACGGAAGATGATCACCATTTTGCTGTCTAAGCAGTTGGTTTTGTTGTTGTTGACCACTGATTTGTTTGTTGGTGAAGTCAAATCCACATGATAACTGGCGAGATTTTGTTGGTTTTCTTTTTACTCCACCTTATGTCTATGAAGTGAAGTGTGACTGAAAGTGCCAAGTCATTTGCTGAGCTGTATACAAGTGCTTATACTGACAGCTGTAAAGCTACACTTGAAATGTCAAAATGCTACGCTTTCGCGACCTTGGCAACTGCATGTTTACCATTGGCAGGGGGGGGGGGGGGGGGGGGGGGGGGGGGGGGGGGGGGGGGGGGGGGGGGGGGGGGGGGGGGCATGATGACAGTCATGGCAGTAGCACTTGTATCATCAGGCTCAAAACATAGTTTTGAAAACTGGATCATCATGTGGCAGTTTTCTGTCTTTGACCGCTAACTTTAGATGAAGTCTACAGCATTTTGTTACTGTTGACTCTTTTGTGCACAAGACTGGAATTACGTTTCAGTTGGGCTGTTGTAAGGTGACAAAGCTTGGATACTGTTACAGTGTGAAAACATGTTCTGAATCTGGTAAATCTGGGGACAGGTACAGGTATGCAAAATCTGTGGCTGTGCTGAACAAAAAATGGAATGTGATGATCAGTCATCCTGGTGATATTCCATTTTTGGTAGTATCTGGGAGTGGAGTGATGAAAAAATATCATATAATCCATTCTTTTTCCTTCTGAATGTCATTCAGTATCGGCATTTATCTATTACCGATTGTTGGAACGTAGACCTTTGACTCTTATCAGGAAATTTCAGAATGTAGGAATTATGTAACTGTTTATGATATATCGGAAAAACAAATCACAAGAAAAAAAGAAAAAGTACACCCGATCAAGAGTTCGCCATCATTTTCCTTACGCTCATCTCCACAAGGGGAACAGAAATGTGGATTGATGGGGGGACACTGGGCAGTAAGCATACTGGAAATATATGAAATGCATCATGTAAAACACAGTGGCAGTCAGTGGCTGTAAAACATGATTTTTACTTAATTGTTTATGTTTACAGATTTTCTCTTTATGTTGTACATAGATTTGACCCTTTTCAGAGTGGTGGGAGTCTTTGCTTTGAGTCGGTTCACATCTGTGTAGGGACCAGCCTGCCTTGTGGATTCCACTGGTGCAGGTGCTTGCAATGTAGTTCACTGGCCAGAGTTTGGCTCATTGCCCTGTGCAGTGGGTGCATGCACGCATTTGATCTATCTACTTGGTGTTGTGAGTGATTCTGAAAGGTTGTGGCATTTGTGCATATTCCACTATTGACATTTATTGCGTGATGGTTCAGTGCAAAGACCGTAACTCAGTGAATTTGGTCTGTACTTGCCTGCAGATATGCATGTGTCTGGTGAATGGCATTCTCATATATTTGAAAAAAATAAAAGAGGAAAATGTATAAACAATTCAGTATAATCTCAAGTTGTACTCTTTTATACAATAAACTTGAATCATATTTTAAGAGTGGGTTGTATTGTTAGAATGGATACTTTTGTCACTCGGTTTGAATCCTGTGTGTTTAGATTATTGACGCAGAATGCTCGATGTTTTAGGGAAGAAGTTTTCATCAGAGCTTGATTTTTTTTTTGTTTTTTTTTTTTTTTTTTTTTTTTTTCATGTCTTTGTTTCAACACAGACATAGCAAATCTTGTATTAACATACAACCTATCAGCTGAATTTTTTCCTTTACTTTCACTGACAAATTCAAGGTGAAATTGGATTGGATCCCACAAAGGGCACCCTCAGTTTCACAAATAAACACTCAGTTTTGTTGTTGTTGTTGTTAAAGGATCAGTACACACTTGATCCTCTCTCAAACGCACATTTGTCAGACTCCCACACGCTTACATACACCACCACTACATATGAGCATGCTGGCTGGAAAAACCTCCATTACGACCAGGACAAGTGGAAATATTTTTTATTTGCACCCCCTCTGACCATGTCCAAATGTGCTAGTAACAATTAGGAAAAAGAAGTGTTCTATGACGCAACTCAGCAAACCAAAGAAAGTGAAGAGAAATTTGAGGAACAAAAATGTTTTTGTGGCAATTCAGCAAACGTAATAAAAGCCGCCAGGACAAACGTAAATCAAACAAACGGTGCACACAGTGCAACAGACTTGCTTTGTGATACACATGGACACAGACTGGATCATTACTGGGTCGGCTTTCCTGGTGTACTACTCTCTTCTGCACCATGTGAAAAACAAGCCATGTTTAAACATTAAAAGTATGTAACGAAACTTTAAATCGTTCATCTGTTAAAATTTTCATCAATTTTTATTGCATGAATTTTAACTGACATATCTCATTGGCCTCAGTGGAACAAAAATGATGATGAAAAACACAGAGAAACACAATAATATTGAAAACCATTTACAAGTGTAAGTCACATTAATCATGTACTTCTTCCCTCCTCCCTTCAGTAGTTGAAATGGAATACAGTTAAGTGCGCTCAAGATTAATTTTGAGCCAAAGTAAATAGATGTACAGTCCATCTTTATCTGTCTCATGAGTGTAAGTAACTTATTTGATTATCTTTCCTACTTTTGTGGAGGGGGGGGGGGGGGAATTCTGAAAGAGGAACAACTCTTTTGTTGTGGATACTCATAACTGCCCACCATTACCAATTTTGTTTTTTCTTTTAGTAATTTTTACTAATTTAGATCTCAATACGAAATTGTTTTCTATAATAGTTCACCACTTCTGCATAAAGAGCACAGAGAAGGTGGAGGTGGGGGTGGGTGGGGAAATGGACTGGATTATTGCAAGTCCACATGTTCTAAGTGGGTACAGCATTCTATATGTACAGGGCTATTTCCCTTGATAATGAAACTGCTGTGTCAATTGACCACCTATATATAATGCCATACATTTGAGGGGGAAGGTTGATGTCTTGATACTCTGTCAATATGAAATGGACATGGTAAGAATACAGTCTAGACTATGGACACAATTGAAGAAAAAAATCATCAAAAGCTGTTATCTGACTGTGGAAGGGCTGTGTAAAGCACATGGATGATGACGGATGAATATGGATATGAAGTATTATAAATTAAATGCTGCCTGTAAATGCAGACTGGAATGGCTTTCACTGTGACAGGAGTCGAACGTTGGAACCTGAGCCCAGCTCTTCAGAGCTATGTTCAAAATGCCTAGAAATGCTCAGTTATGATGGGAACAAAAATGTTTTCCATGTCTGTCAAACTTGTGCATAGAAAAGCCAGACTTGTATAAGGAAAGTATTCTACCACACAGCACATTGCAAAAATTCTCATCAGCCATTATTAATAGGGAGGGGAGATTTTAACTAAGCAGAAAATCGAGGAGTCAATTGTAAAAGAAACAAAAAAATTAACCAAGGCAGAAATCCAACAAAACAGAGAAAGCACAACTGAAGGTGCTGATGGAAACTCTCAGTTACATAACGCTTGCTTTCATATGAATTTTAATGAACATCGATTCAAAGAGAAAATAATGAAAAGAATACAGATCTCACAAAGTATCACCTTTTCACCTTAAACCCTAGATCCGGGATGAACGAAAAATTCTTCCATCACAGCTGATGGCTGCTGAAACAGCCTCCAGACTGCAGGAAAGCGTTTTGCTCAATTGGAGACATACAATATTCCAAATCTATCCTTCAAGAGCCTTATCCCCATCTTTGTTCTGTACTTCTGGCACAAACCCATAGCATTGTCTATACTGATAATGTTTCTATTATAGTATCCATAGGCTTACATAAAACATAGACCCATTATATTTCAACTAGAAAGCATCTGGTTTTATCTTCGAACAGACTCCAGAATGCTGATTGAAAATAGAAAACACACACACGCATGCACACACCACACACACACACACACACACACACACACGAAGTATGACTGATTAAAAGCTCCTACAGTTTCCATCATAATTCCATATTTCACCTGTTGAATAAAAAGCACTAGTACCTTTTTACATTACTACGTGGGTAATAAAAGTACAGATTTGCAACACAACACAGTTGGTGACAAACACACCCCATACTGCAATCAAAAAACATGGATCAGTTCCAGGAATGTGTGCACCATTAGGTGCTTCCAAACATGTGGATAAGATATGCAACAAGGTTCGTTTGTTTTGTTTTTTCCACTTGAATCACCTCCTAAAATACTGATGGCATACACTTGTTCAACCTGAGAGGCACAAAGAAAGACAAAGAAAATCACCTTTTTGATCATGAGAATGAAGGCACAGAAACTGTTGATGTAATCTCACATGATGGTCAAATAATCTCTATTATTCTTTACAGGAAACTCTCCACCCCTCCTCTAATGCGGAAGGAAAATGTCATGTGTAAAGTCAGTAAAGAACAGAAAAAAGACATGCAAAAAAATGTTACAACATATACATAATTCACAATTCACATACAAAATAAAAAAAAAAAAAAAATTATCAGGAACATTGAGCTAGAGTTTACAAGCAAGTGGCATACAGAATAACGGCTGATATTAACTTCAGTCATAAAAAAAAAGCTGATAAAGATTCATGTACCTTTTTAACACAAAGCCACAACAAGGCAAAACTCTGCATCACGAAGCAACGTCATCTTTTAAAGGCTGTCACAACATTGCTCTGCTTCCAAACAAAAGCAACACAGATCCCACATCAAAGACAGGAAAGCAGGAACATGTTCATCACCCCACCACACAACAATCAATCAAAGGCATCTTGTAAGCACATGCATCATACCATTTCCCACTTGGCAAATAATTAATAACAAACTGGCCCTCGTGATCAGAAGACATCTTAGCCTGTAAGCAGTGGAGATTTCTTTGATCTATGTTAATTATTGCATCCCAAGTTACCACAAATAGCCTTTTCTGAGGACTGCACACACACACACAGGAAAAAAGGTCCCATCCAGAGAAAGACACAATGAAAACAATTTTTTACACATACACAGCAAGCAGTAACATGGTAAGTAAACCACTAAAAGCTGACCAATAGATGGCTGTACAGACAGCACCAGCCAGTCTGTTTATTTTTACACTCCCAATAAAAAAAAGTATGAATTCAATAAAAAAAAACATTGTGATGTAACAAGTACAACATACAAAGGCTGCACAGGCTAACACTGAACCACACAGCAGAAAGGACATCCAGCCACCTCTCTGGGACAGTGTCAACAGTGTGTACTGTCTGGACAACCAGCCACCTCTCTGGACAGTGTCAAACAGTGTGTACTGTCTCACCACCACTCTGGACAGTGTAAACAGTGGTGTACTGTCTCACCGCCACTCTGGACAGTGTCAACAGTGTGTACTGTCTGGACAACCAACTACCACTCTGGACAGTGTAAACAGTGTGTGTACTGTCTCACCACCACTCTGGACAGTGTCAACAGTGTGTACTGTCTCACCACCTCTCTGGACAGTATCAACAGTGTACTGACTGGACAACCAGCCACCTCTCTGGACAGTGTCAACAGTGTACCGTCTCACCACCTCTCTGGACAGTGTCAACAGTGTATACTGTCTGGACAACCAGCCACCACTCTGGACAGTGTCAACAGTGTACTGTCTCACCACCACTCTGGACAGTGTCAACAGTGTATACTGTCTGGACAACCAGCCACCTCTCTGGACAGTGTCAACAGTGTACTGTCTCACCACCTCTCTGGACAGTGTCAACAGTGTATACTGTCTGGACAACCAGCTACCACTCTGGACAGTGTCAACAGTGTACTGTCTCACCACCTCTCTGGACAGTGTCAACAGTGTATACTGTCTGAACAACCAGCCACCACTCTGGACAGTGTCAACAGTGTACTGTCTCACCACCTCTCTGGGACAGTGTCAACAGTGTATACTGTCTGGACAACCAGCCACCACTCTGGACAGTGTCAACAGTGTGTACTGTCTCACCACCACTCTGGACAGTGTAAACAGTGTGTACTGTATCACCACCACTCTGGACAGTGTCAACAGTGTGTACTATCTGGACAACCAGCCACCACTCTGGACAGTGTCAACAGTGTGTGTACTGTCTCACCACCTCTCTGGACAGTGTCAACAGTGTGTACTGTCTCACCGCCACTCTGGACAGTGTCAACAGTGTGTACTGTCTGGACAACCAGCCACCTCCCTGGACAGTGTCAACAGTGTGTACTGTCTCACCACCACTCTGGACAGTGTCAACAGTGTGAACTGTCTCACCACCACCTCTCTGGACAGTGTCAACAGTGTGTACTGTCTCACCACCTCTCTGGACAGTGTCAACAGTGTGTAGTGTCTGGACAACTAGCCACCACTCTGGACAGTGTCAACAGTGTACTGTCTCAGTGTCAACAGTGTACTGTCTCACCACCACTCTGGACAGTGTCAACAGTGTACTGTCTCACCACCACTCTGGACAGTGTCAACAGTGTACTGTCTCAACCAGCCACCACTCTGGACAGTGTCAACAGTGTGTACTGTCTGGACAACCAGCCACCACTCTGGACAGTGTCAACAGTGTGTACTGTCTCACCACAGTGGACAGTGTCAACAGTGTGTACTGTCTGGACAACCACCACCACTCTGGACAGTGTCAACAGTGTACTGTCTCACCACCACTCTGGACAGTGTCAACAGTGTACTGTCTCACCACCACTCTGGACAGTGTCAACAGTGTGTACTGTCACCACCACTCTGGACAGTGTCAACAGTGTGTACTATCTGGACAACCACCACCACACTCTGGACAGTGTCAACAGTGTACTGTCTCACCACCACTCTGGACAGTGTCAACAGTGTACTGTCTCACAGTGTCAACAGTGTGTACTGTCTCACCACCACTCCGGACAGTGTCAACAGTGTGTACTGTCTCACCGCCACTCTGGACAGTGTCAACAGTGTGTACTGTCTTGACAACCAGCCACCACTCTGGACAGTGTCAACAGTGTGTACTGTCTCACCACCACTCTGGACAGTGTCAACAGTGTGTACTGTGTCTCAGTGTCAACAGTGTGTAGTGTCTGGACAACCAGCCACCTCCCTGGACAGTGTCAACAGTGTGTACTGTCTCACCACCACTCTGGACAGTGTCAACAGTGTGAACTGTCTCACCACCACTCTGGACAGTGTCAACAGTGTGTACTGTCTCATCACCACTCTGGACAGTGTCAACAGTGTGTACTGTCTCACCGCCAATTTCACAGATCACAATAAAAAAGCCAGCATGTTATGTAGATAGAACAAAGAAAAACGTGTGGAAAAATTTTATGAATTGAAAACAGGAGAATTGGCGACAAAGACATAAAAAAAAAAAAATGCATGATAATAATACTACTGATTTCCTTTCACCCCTTTGAAGGTTTGAAGGATATGAATTATGGGAAAAATAACCTTAACCATGAATCACAAAAACAAATGGACCAGTTACACAAGTTGCATCGTTGGAATAACTCATAGTATAAATCAAAATATTTCATTACAAAAAATTCGATTTGAAGTACTTTGCTTATTTTGATGAACTTGGATAAATGATGAACTTGAATAAATTCAGTCGAGATCTCCAAAGCTGCTAAATAAAGTACAAAGATTAAGCACTGAATATACTGTCAGATATCTTTCTTTCTTTCTTTCTGCGTACGTAGGCTGATACTCCTGCTGACACTGCCTGTGTTGACAGGCAGTGGAGTTTTGTGTGTATGACCGTTTTTTATCCCGCCATTAAGGCAGCCATACTCCATCTTTGGGGAATACTGTCATACTGTTTAGGAAGAAACTGATAAGGTTGTATGGTTCTGACAATCAAACACAAAATGAAATTCATGAGTTCTGCAAGTTCTCTTTTTCTCTCAACCTTCCATGTCACCATCCTTTTTCAGGCTTGTGGTAGCAACAACAAAACTTCATTGGCACGTTGATAGACAGATCTGGTGGTTGCGTCAAAAACTTTTCTTTGCAAACCTAAGACTTTAAGTGTTGTAAATCATGCATTTGTGACTTCTCTCCCGAGATTCCTGCCAAATTTGGATGAATGAATCTTTCAGACCGTTTTGCACACTGTCGCACAAGGAAACCACAGTTATGGCTTTAATGCATCTTAGACATCTTGATAACAGATATGATTCCTTCAAAAGCAAGTGCATTACTCTACAGATTCTGCCTCAAAAATTTGTCACTGTCTGAATTTCTTAAGCTGGCCCAAAATGTTATCATTCTCACCTGGATTTTCATGGATAATGAAAACTTCCCTGTCACACCATAAACAAATGATTTCTTAATACTCTGATTTAAACAAAAAATGCATTAAAGAAACTGGAGCTCTAAGTTTACTATCAACACTACGTTTTCAAATTCTCAATTTCACATCTATGTAACCTTACTGATTCAACACATTTATCAAATAATCTGAAAGTGTTGCAATGTGGAAGATTCTGCTTTCTGGGACCTTTTAATAGCAAAAGTATGCTTCCTCTCCCCTATCAAAATGTGTCTTTTGGCTGTGCTGATCATACTTCAACAAGGTATCTACCACTGTTGTAAACCTTGTCAGGTTCTCGACAAAAGAACAGTATGATAAGCATATAAAAGCACAAACAATCACACAAAATCTCTTAGAGCTTGTATTTTGTGTCTAATATGAATGTTCAGTGAAGAGCAACTATTTTCCAGCATATATGTTTTAATCATTTCAAATGTAAAGCAAAAAAAAGTGATAATAGATTTGCACCTTGACTTACACTCCTGCAGCTTGAAAAAGGGTAGACATTGTACCTTTCTGTAAGACATGTGATTTAATGCTCTTATACATAACTACAGCACTGTGCAATTTGCCATTTATACCATCATGAATAAGTTTGCTCCACAAAGCACTGCACCACACTGCATAAATGCTTTGTGATGGTCCATGAAAGCACAATACAACTTCTGTTTAAAAGACAGGAAAATAGGAAAAGATCAACAAGTGACTTCTCATGCAAACATGAGAGCTAGGTACTATGTTTTTTTTTTTTTTTTTTTCTGAAACTACTTTGCATTCTGACAGAAGTTTTTGTTATTCTCTACAAATATTCCTGTAGTCTGTTTTTATCGATACTTGAAAATAATCTGCTTACGCAGCTTAGTAATATAACACCTCTACAATTATGTCGGTTTTGTTTATTGCTATTGCCTTTGCATACTGGCAGTATTAAGCCTTTGATCCATTCCTCTTGTACCTTCCTATCACTCAGGACAGCACTGAATAACCTGACATTCATTAGAACTGGTATGTTATATCTTATACTTTAATTTCAAATCTGATCAACTCCTGTAGCTTTCCATCATGTACAGAACTGACTGCTTTAAACAGTTGATCCTCTGTGATTGCAATGTCCTCCATTTCTTTCTTTGTTCTGTATTTCATTGCCAAGATCTTCATACTCATCATTTTGCTGTCTCATCCGCTTCATCAACTACAACTTGGCAGCACAGGAAGACAAAAAAAAAAAAAAAAGAAAAACAACAACAACAACAAAAACCGCTCACAGAGATGAAATGACCAGCACAAGTCTTCCAGAAGGCAGAGGATACATATGACACTGGAAAAGCCCCCAGCACACGTAAGGGAGGGAACTGTGAAGACATGTGGTGATGTGACTGGCCATGAGAAGGACCAGTACCGACAGAAAGACAGTGTGGAAGGCAGCCATGCCGTGAACCCACGCTATGCAGCCACAGGATTCACACCACAATGCATGGGCCTTGCCCCAGTGTCTCTGAATACAGACGTTAAGGCACAATAACACACAGAGTTGAGCAGCCTTGTGATATGCCACGGAGATCAACTGAGCAGACAGGACTTTCAAAATAAAGTGGAACTTGGGGAGAGAAAGAAAAAGTATAAATGATCAGAACATTCATTCTAAGAATCATAAAATTAGAAAAAAAAAGAAAAAGAAAGTAAGTCAGTACACACACACATCATTTAATCAAAATTCAGAAAAAGTAAAATGGCTTTAGCACAAGCAAGAGTTGCACAGAACTTTGCATATGACCCGAGTCATGCATAGAGCAAAATAAAGCACACCACTTATGTCATAGTACCTCTCACACAGTTCTCCGCTCTCTCAATTTTTCTGGCACACATTTACAATTTACTGCTTTAGCATGATGAATCATAGATACACAGTATCAAAAAAGCAAAATCTTAACTCACATCATCTCACATCACCCACATACATGATGTCACAATGAAGTACTCGAAATGGGAACATCAACATGTGGAGAACACCAACCCAACCAGGTCACCAAGTTGCAGGCTGGAATGTGGACAAAAGAAGAGACTTCTTAACACTGCTGAGAAAAAAAAAGAAATGCTTCGCTCCAACAGGGATAAAAGTTTAACCCCTTCACTGCCCAGCATAAAGGTACCCCATATGCTGAGGAATGAATTCTCTTCTCTATTTCCTTTACAGAGTTGCCAAGTTACAAAATCAGCAGCAGCTAAACCTAATTAAAGCAGTTTTCTGAGTGACGTCAGTGATTTTGTGGTGCTGAAAATCTCTCTCTCTCTCTCACATACACATGCACATCACAGAAAAACCGTTTGCACCAAGCGTGGAACTTGCTAACATCAAAGCAGTGTTGCATAGGTACTTCGCAGACACTTCACTGAGCACTCCAATGGAAGCTGATGCTGATTTCTCTCCCTCAATGCTGCTTGCCAACACCACACTTTTTTTGCTTCTTAAAATGACCGGAAAGTTCTGCTTCTGTTCAACAACTGGCTAACCCTCCCACCCCCCCCCCAAAAAAAAAAAAAAATCAACAAAAAACAAACAAACAAAAAAAAAAAAACCCCGCCCAACAGCAATTTGACCCTGCTGTACTTGCTTCCTGCAGCAACACAGACACTTAAAGCTGGTCGCTGATGGCTACATTTTAGTGTTTTTTTTTTTTTTTTTTTTTGTTTTTTTTTCATTTCAGTGTTCAGACACAGTATGGTGAAAACACTAGCTTCTGTTTGAAAACTGTTACCGTGGCCTAAGAATTGTGCAGTGCTGTAACACACAACCAATGGAGGTGCTGACTATGGACAGTCTGTTTCAGACGGCTGCTGTGCACTTTTTAAGTTCATTTCACTGTTTCCACAACTGACTGCTCACTGTCGTAACGCCGTCAGCAACAACCTCACAATAACCTTGACACTGCATTCTGCACCACCTCCAGTGACGCTATCGTCTGGTGGGCAGCTCTTGAGAGGAGCAAAGCAGAACACACACCACAATTAGCTGGCTTCATTTCACACACAGGAGTGACAAAACGGCATCAGAAATGAGGAGGTGACAAGTGCTGAAAAAGAACCCCACTGTAAAATTAAGTGACCCTGGACAGTTTTAATGGGATTTCAGAACAGCTGGCATCACAGTTGTAATGTATGTATCTAGTATGCTTTTTCCCGTCATCTCAAAGAAGTCATTATGATATTCCTCTAAAAAAAAATAGTTAATAAACAAAATGAACAAAAAAACAAAAAAAGGAAAGAAAAAAAAGTGACATATTTGGGAGTGCTTCCTATCTTGATAGCAACATGCCAGAAGAGGCAAAACCTCTCCTGTGTCTTTGTGACTGACCAAGCCTGGAAACACACAATTCAGGTTCCTCACTGTCAGGATCATTCAGGATCTCATGTGCCATGCTCAGAGCCGTGACATATCAGAATTTTGTTTGACGAGAAACATCAGCTACCTTCACCTACAACACTTCAGGCACAAAATCACAACTAGTGCTCGCTTTAAAAAAAAAAAAAAAAAGTACACCCTGATGTTAGTCACATACAGCTGATCAATGGAGAGTCTTTACTGCTTTTTTTTCTTCTCCTATTTTTTTCTTAGCATTTCCTCTAAAAAAAAAAAAAAAAAAAAAAAAGTATCCTGGCTCCTTTACATTATGTTATCTTCCTGAATTACAGAGTTATAGAAATATAGAATGCATATTCCTAAAACAAAAAAAAAACCTCCCTTTCCACAAAATGTTCGGGCTGGGACAGTGAACAGGCTACAGACTGACAGTAGACTTTCACTGCAAATACTAACATGCAACAGAGGGTTTTTTTCCCTCGTCTAATTCACATTTACTCTTTGCATTTTTAAACAAAATTGTAACAAAACAAGAAATGAGAAAGAACTCTATAACTCTCCAAAAGAGATACAAGAGCTTGCATCCCACCAAAACACACACACACACATACAAGCACATATCCCAACACCACACACCAAAGTGTAACACACACACACACACACACACACACACACACACACACACACACTCGGATGCCATGCAATAAAAAGGAACGTAGGCACATACATGACAACTCAAAGCAAATGCATACCCATACTGTAAAAGCAGTGAGCACAGAGCTAAATACAAACAAAAGAAACGCATCAGGTGGAACTGGACCTTTGGCCAGGAAAAAAAACACAAAGAAAGGCAGACACTGTCACAGTGGAGGACAGCAAAGCATGGCAGCTCGGCTGCCTGCAGGCCACAAGCGACAGTAGATGCTGCACCCAAAAATAACCATAAAGTCACCAACACCGTACATTGGGCCCTAGCCATCTTCTCAGGAAGATGTTAAAACAATTGTTCTCCTTGTTAAGAGGCAGCGCTGTGGAACTGGAAACGGCAACGACTGGACAAGGAAGTGCCCTGTGAATTCCCTCCCTTGACACCCACCATGACAGCGGCCACACTACATTGTTAGTTCGTTATAACTAGATTCATGAAATCATTGAACAGTGCAAGTCCACAGAAATGCAAAGTAATAAATTAAATTAAACAGCAATAAGTAAATATGTAAACTACATGTGTGCATTGGTCAATATATAACATGCATAAATAGGCTATATTTGAGTTAGACAGAGGTTTACAGAATATGGATTTGTCACTTTTTAAGTTATTGCTATGGCAAACCTAGAATCACACATTTGTGTTATTGCTGAGCATGAAAATAAAAAAAGCCAAGTTCAGGTACAAATGGGAAAAAAATGAAAAATTTCCACACGTTTCCAAGGGTCTGAAGACAAAGACATTATTTCCTTAACACTGAAAATGCTATTGCTGCAGAAAAATGTACATGTCCAATAACAAAGCACACATACAAACAATAAAAAAAAAAGTTTTATTTTTGTGCACAACCCATCATTTTCAAATAGCAGTACAAATTCTGCAGCCACAATTGTTCTTTAACATTTCTCAAAATTAGTTTCAAAACGAGGTGACTGAGGGCAGAAAATGAAACAAAATTTTAAAAAGAAAATGGGGTTAGTTACTGCTACAGATACAGACAAACAGATTGGCAGCTGTCCTGTAATCTGTTTGTATCTGTGGCAGTAACTAACCCCGTTTCTTTTTCAATTTCTCAAAATGTCACTTTAGCATACCAGCTTCATTTCCCTGGTAACTGGTTCATACACTTCTACCTTGTCTAAAGGCAGGTAGCAACATTACGGTTTTCTCCTTCTTCTTTTAAAGAAAACAAAACAAAAACAAAAGAAAAAGTGAAACAAAAGAGGTGCTACTGATTTCAAGAAAAGTCTGTGCCTGTGTTGAGCAGCATTTTGGATTCAGCTAAATCTAACTCCACACACATCCTGTCAATTCTTCAGTGGAAAGAGTGTGTAACAGTGTGTTCCTTACAGTCAAACTGACCGCTAAGGGCCATGTTTCCAATATGGATGGAAAAATGACCCTTTCAGACACAGGCATGTCACCTTTTACACCTTTTACACGTAGACACCTAGACGGTAATATCTTTTGATCCACAATCCCAGACAAAGGGGATTTTCTGCCTAAGGACACAGATGTTGAAAATGCATAAGTACACACAGACTGTGCAGCAGAACAGGGCTGGAGAGTCCTCCGAAGGCACAGGGCAACGTGACATGGAGGACACGCTGTCCCCCCTCTCCACACCACGAAGCACTTCAAGGAAAGGGTAAGCACCAAGACAGCAGGACACCAGTGACATTGCAGGATATGTCAGAACAAAGTAGCAAACGATGATGAGCTGCTTCAAGTGCTACTGCTCTACAACTTCTTTCTTTTTTTTTTTTTGCCTTTATATTCAAAAATCTTTCCTGGGAATAGCCACAAAACAGTGAACGTTAGAGGTCATTTTTTTTTTTTTTTTTTTTTACCAGTCAAATTTAATGAAATCCTTCACAATTATCACAATTTGTGCAAGTAGATGTTGTCCTTTCCTGGCTGCATGTTGTGATTTGTACTACCATTCATGTTGTGCAATGGTCACAGAAGCATTCTTACAGATTATGTAGTGAGACTGCATGTATAAGTCAATAAGTAGTCCCATTTTCTTCAGAATATACAATGCCCAACCCAAAAACAAAATGATAGAAAAAACAGACCAAAACGATGTGATGTCCAAACTCCTATTGAGATAAAATTAAAAACAAAAAGGATCACGGGTATCGTCACCATCCTGGAATCCCCCCCACTATGCCATCATGGGCTCTGATTTGCGTCGTGCCAGCTGCACCGCAGGTTTCAGGTACTGCTGCAGGTACGAGATGCTCATGGGATGTCGGCTCATCATGTCCTCAAACTCACGGCAGGCGCTCCGAGGATGGCAGTCTGGAAGGGCCGTAATCCACTTGCATCAGGTACGTGACTAGAGAGTACAGCTTCTTGTCTTTCCGCACTGGCTCTATGATCCATCCGCTGGACACCATCTGCATGATGTGCACACACACCAGAAAGGGTTCATTGCAATGATGTGTGTGTCAAAGAAAAGTCTTTGGAAAATTCTCCACAGCTGCTATGCTTCTGATATTCTGTATCAAGGACTTCATGTTTCATATTCATGACGTGTGGCAACATGGTGACAAAATACATTTCAACCAATCTTTCTCAAAACTTTCTGAAATTTGATTACTTTTGATACCTAGTTCTGGGCTTCCTTTTGTAGAGAAAAAACTAACTTTTAACTTAATAAAATAACTAATGAAGGTTTTTGTGTTTGTTTACTTGTGTGTGTGTGTGTGTGTGTGTGTGTGTGTTTTTTTTTTTGTTCTTTGCAACAATGAGATAAAATTTTGCTGAGAGTAAAAAAAAAAAAAGCACAAACCACAAAAACCTCAATGTTATCTCCATGTCAGGAATGATCTGCCCCTGAAAAAATGTCAACATAAAAAAATGCTCTCAGTCAAAAGTCAGTCCCCTCCTCCTCCCTCTCCCTTCCTCCTCCTTTCACCTCCTCCACTCTCCACCCCTCCTCTCTTCCCCTTCTTTCCACTCTGAGCTTACCTTCCCTCGTAAGACGCCATCGCAGGCAGGCATTTTGGGATGGTCCACAGAGGTGTAGGCCAGGACATACTTGGAACCTTCCACTCTCTCTCCCTGCAGGCAGCACAGGTCGCAGCTCTCTTTGCGTAGTAACTGCTGCACCTCCTGGTACAGGTACACTGAAACAAACATCTTGGTACAGGTGCACTGAAACATATTTCCTAGTACAGGTGCACTTATTTCCTGGTACAGGTGCACTGAAGCACATATCCTGGGACAGGTACACTGAAACACATCCTAACAGAGGTACACTGAAACACACCTGGTACAGGTAGACTGAAAAACACTTGATTCAGGTACATGAAACACACCTGGTACAGGTACAATGAAACACACCTCCAGGCAGAGGTACACTGAAACGTACCTCAAGATACATGAACACTGAAACACATCTGGTACAGGTACACTAAAACATCTTCTGGTGCAGGTACACTGAAACACACCTGGTAGAGGTACTCTGCAACACACCTGGTACAGGAAAACTGAAACACATCTGGTATACTGAAACACACCTCCAGGTACAAGTACACTGAAACACATCTGATCTGGCACAGGTACACAAAAACACACCTCCTGGTACAGGTGCACTGAAACACATCTGGTACAAGTGCACTGGAACACACCTCCAGGTACAGGTAACTGAAACACACCTCCAGGTACAGATACACTGAAACATACCTCCAGGTACAGGTACACTGAAACACATCTGGTACAAGTGCACTGAAACACGCCTCCCGGTACAGGTAACTGAAACACACCTCCAGGCACAGGTACACTGTAACACACCTTTGTGATACAGGTAAACCTAACACACACCTCCTGGTACAGGTTTACTGTAACTGGTACAGGCACACTGGTACTGACTCCTCCCAAAAGGTCTGTTATTGGGACTGACAATAAACTAAAGTTCCGCGTGGAACCGAAGGCCAATTTGGCTGTTATGGACGGCATGTGTGACACACCCTGCATGAAGATTGAAGGAAGGAAAAGAGAGAGTGTTCTGGTATGGAATGAATGACCCAGGAACTGACTGACCGAAGCAGAAGCAGGCAGCTCTTGGGTCAGCTCTACCCAGTTAACGCAGCCCCGTAGTGTAAATGAAAGGATGGGTTGTAAAGCGCTCACAGCTTGGTCTCTGACCAGGTATAGGCACTGTATAAGTATTCTTATCAATAATAATAAATGAATGAATAAATGAAACTAATAATAACAATAACATATATATGGTAATATAGTAATAATGGTAATAATAGAAATAATAATGATAATAAAATCAATAAATAAATAGCGCATGACATTAATGCTCGGACATCGGATCAACATGTACAACACCACCCATCTTCCAAGACACTGCACTGTGCATGCCCACAGTTTGTACACACACACACACACACACAGATGGACAGTCTCTCATACAGTATGTCCCAGAACTGGCCATGGTGAAACATGCCTATGAAATCCCATGATGCTGATAAAACTAGAAACACACTCTGTTTATATCCCCCCCCCCCCCGCCCCCCCCCCAAGTAGGACAGTCTCTCATACAGTATGTCCCAGAACTGGCCATGGTGAAACATGCCTATGAAATCCATGATGCTGATAAAACTAGAAACACACTCTGTTTATATCCCCCCCCCCCCCCCCCCCCCCCCCCCCCAAGTAGGACAGTCTCTCATACAGTATGTCCCAGAACTGGCCGTGGTGAAACATGCCTCTGAAATCCATGATGCTGATAATACTAGAAACACACCTTGGAGAATGCAGACCTCTGCTGCAGTCAAACTGATCCTGGATCCACATTTTGATCCAGATCCACACTAAACCTGAGTTTTTCTTTTGGACGCTTTACATCTTTCCGACAAGTTTTGATCGGTTCTTTTTTTGTGTGTGTGACATTGCTGACAGACCAACCCACCAGATGTGGGTGAGAACATATCTTCCTGTGTGGAAATAAGAGAAGGAATCAGCTTAGTAAATACATCGACATGATTATCACACAATCTGGTGTTGGGGGGACTTACCAATTTTGATTCCTTGTGCAACTTGCTCCACAATATCCACTTTCTGAAAACAGAAACATAACAAAAAAAATCAAATACAGAAAAAAAGGCAATTATTCATTAATGCACAGAAAATATCCTATCACGTAAAGACAAAAGGTACATCTGTATCGATGCTCAAAAAGCATGTCACTCCAACAGATACTGACATGAACCCCTTGGCTGCTGAATTCAACCGAATGCAGGTTGGTCTGCACAGGTTTCACTGGAAATGCATTTGGCGTACACCTTAAAGTTAAGAGGTGTAACTCCCCTACACAATCACACACACACACACACATATAAGCACTTACACATTAAGAACAGGCACACAAATGTGTACAAACACATGAACGTCTCCCCCTATACATACAGACACACATGAAAACAAATGCATACACAATGAACACACACACACACACACACACACACACACACACACACACACACACACAAACACGCACACACACACACATCAATGTCCTGTACCTTCAAGTCTCATCATAGGTGAAGCGTGTGCGAGGATTGCGGACAGCATCCCACACTGTTTTGGGTGGTGCCAGAATGAACCCCTTCCCAATGTAGCTGCACAGACAATACTCATCAAAACACCGCCCTGTTATACCTCATCAAAACACCGCCCTGTTACACCTCATCAAAACACCGCCCTCTTACACCTCATCATAACACCGATCAAAACACTGCCCTGTTATACCTCATCATCAACACTGATCAAAACACCGCCCTTTATACTTCATCATCAACACTGATCAAAACACCGCCCTGTTATACTTCATCATCAACACCGATCAAAACACTGCCCTGTTATACCTCATCATCAACACTGATCAAAACACGGCCCTTTATACTTCATCATCAACACTGATCAAAACACGCCCTGTACCACCTCATCATCAACACTGATCAAAACACCGCCCTGTACCACCTCATCATCAACACTGATCAAAACACCGCCCTGTTATACTTCATCATCAACACTGATCAAAACACCGCCCTGTTATACCTCATCATCACAACACTGATCAAACACACCGCCCTGTTATACTTCATCATCAACACTGATCAAAACACCGTCCTGTTACACCTCATCATCAACACTGATCAAAACATCGCCCTTTATACCTCATCATCAACACACTGATCAAAACACTGCCCTGTTATACCTCATCATCAACACTGATCAAAACACTGCCCTGTTATACCTCATCATCAACACTGATCAAAACACCACCCTTTATACCTCATCAACACTGATCAAAACACTGCCCTGTTATACCTCATCATCAACACTGATCAAAACACCGCCCTGTACCACCTCATCATCAACACTGATGATCAAAACACCGTCCTGTTATACTACTTCATCATCAACACTGATCAAAACACCGCCCTGTTATACTTCACCATCAACACTGACCCATGTTTAATCTGCACAAAGCCTGAGGTCTTACAAATTTCTTAAGGGAGCAGAAAAGGAGGAAGATATGACACATATATTGATCAACAAAATATAGGGGGCAAAGCTTGACAGAGAGTGAGAATGCAGGAATGCAGTGGAAACACGCTGCCTTTTGCTTCCTTTCAAAAGGAGGGGGCTGCAGGCAGAGACTGTCCTGACTGTGTTTTAGTTTGGCTGAAGAAGACCGAAGAGGCTGAAACGCGTCGTGTTTTGTCTTGTAACTTGTTTGTCCCTGTTAACTGGCAGATTTATTTCAAATTCCTTGTAAAATTTGCGCTCTGTTTAGTAAATAAAAGGAAAGTAGGCAAGTTTCATGATGGGTTAAAGAAATATCAGCATACAAAGGGCCATAACTGCTAGTTGTCTGTTTTGTCATTTTCACATGACTCCCAGGAGGCGTTTCTCTGTGTCTAGGAAGACCATGCTGTAGCACTTTGGAATGCCTTTTCCACCAAATGGGGGCGTGTACCATGGTGGTGGTGGAGTGTGAGATTCAAGTGAGAGGGGAGTCAGATCTCCACATCACAAGAACAAGAGGATAAAAGAACTGTGTGACTGCACTGTTTCAATGGGGGGCTCGCTATGCAAAACTATCAGCACTGTGTGACTGTACTGTTTCAATGGGGGGCTCGCTATGCAAAACTATCAGCACTGTGTGACTGCACTGTTTCAATGTGGGGGCACTGGTATGCAAAACTATCAGCACTGTGTGACTGTACTGTTTCAATGGGGGGCTCGCTATGCAAAACTATCAGCACTGTGTGACTGTACTGTTTCAATGTGGGGGCCTTGCTATGCAAAACTATCAGCACTGTGTGACTGTACTGTTTCAATGGGGGGGGGCCCTTGCTATGCAAAACTATCAGCACTGTGTGACTGTACTGTTTCAATGGAGGGGGGGGGGGGGGGGGGGCTATGCAAAAAACTATCAGAACTGTGTGACTGCACTGTTTCAATGGGGGGCCTTGCTATGCAAAACTATCAGCACTGTGTGACTGCACCGTTTCAATGGAGGGGGGGGGGCCTTGCTATGCAGAACTATCAGAACTGTGTGACTGCACTGTTTCAATGGGGGGGCCTTGCTATGCAAAACTATCAGAACTGTGTGACTGCACTGTTTCAATGGGGGGCCTTGCTATGCAAAACTATCAGAACTGTGTGACTGCACTGTTTCAATGGGGGCACTGGTATGCAAAACTATCAGCACTGTGCGACTGCACTGTTTCAATGGGGGGCCTCGCTATGCAAAACTATCAGAACTGTGTGACTGCACTGTTTCAATGGGGGGCCTTGCTATGCAAAACTATCAGCACTGTGTGACTGCACTGTTTCAATGGGGGGGGGGGGGGGGGGGGCCTTGCTATGCAAAACTACCATGAAACACCAGCATGTACACAGAGCTGTCAAGTAGAACATGATGTCAGTTGTTTGACTTTCAGTTTGCTGACTCCCAGACTTCACTGCAGTTTCAGCTTTCTTGGAAACAACATCCAGCTTGCTCTCTGTATTGCACACTGTCAAGAATTCAAAGGGCTGCAACCTGTAGTGCATGTCAATATGCAGGACACAGTTTACCAGCCACACTAATGATAATTGTTTAATCATGGAGAATGACAATGTAAGCCTAACGATGTAAACATTTCAGTGATGATATTGCAAACTGGTCTAATCATCTATGTAGTACGTACTGTTATGTGTGTGTGTGTGTGTGTGTGTGTGTGTGTGTGTGTGTGTGTGTGTGTGTGTGTGTGTTGTTTTTTTTCTTTTAATGACTTCACTTTCTTTTCAGAGTGGTGACAGGCCTAAAAAGGCTATATAGGGTTGGTTATGTGAGACTTATTCTTTGAAACCAAGCAGTCATATCTTCAAATGTTTTCAAATCACTTGAGATGGAAGGGCCTGTACTCCTAGTCTTATCAACTCCATTTTCTGTCAATGTTGTGCAGGATAACACTGTGGCTTTGAGACTGTTCAGCTCTTGATTACCATGAAGATGTTCACACCGCAAAGCCATTGTTGTTCTCTTGCCTTACATTTCTTTCACTGTACACATCAAGGACTGATAGAGAGCACCGCATGAAATGCTCTGATGTACAGTGCCTCAGTCATTTATGTTGATTCCCTTTCCTTTAAACAAAGCCTTTAACTCTCCTACTGCCGTCGGCAGGTAGAACCGCCGACAAGCTCTGCTATACACAGGAACCGTGGGCGGGCACAGCCGCCGAATGCCTGCAACCATTCTGGTGTCTCCCTTCCATCCTTCTTTTTGACTTAGGCTAGCCTACATCACACTTTCCATTAATACATGCATGTGCATGTGCAGTCGATTCCAGATGGACCGGCTTTGCAAATGGCAGTTTGTTTTGGTTTGAACCGAAGAAAAAAAGTCATATTTTTGAGCAATTTTTGCAATGGACACAAATGAAGACTTCTCGTGAGAGCTGCAACAAGATGGAGACAGTAACAACAAAAACTTTCAGGGTTTTACTGCTGAAGAAATTAGTGAAAGTGAATTTCAACGCATCAAAAGAGATTGTTTTAGTGGCAGAACTTTGAAGCTTTTGCTGATTACGGGGATCTTTTGTGTGATTCTGAGAACGAAGATGCAAGTAACAGTAATCTATCTGTGTGTGCCTATGATTTTGATCATTAGCTGAGAGATTTTGAAATAGACAACATTAGAAAAACTCATATCCAATTTATTTTCATTCAATATTTTTATTATTTAAATTTCTGCACATGAACGCAACATTTAATGCAAATCCATGCATAACTCTATTTTTTTATGATTTTTTAATGAAAGCAAGAGAAAATTTTCACAAACTTTAAAGAATTACTTGACTTGATTTCCAACAGTAAGTAAGCAGCAGAAAGCCTTGGTAGTAGGAGAAGCTTTCATCGCACTAAGTGAAGCGATGGTTGTCAATTTGACCAAGTGGGGAAGCTTTTAATTCCTTTAAGAAGCTTTCCTTACAACCAAGTGAAGCCATGGTTGTCAATTTGACCAAGTGGGGAAGCTTTTAATTCCTTTAAGAAGCTTTCCTTACAACCATGAAGCCATGGTTGTCAATTTGACCAAGTGGGGAAGCTTTTAATTCCTTTAAGAAGCTTTCCTTTACAACCAAGTGAAGCCATGGTTGTCAATTTGACCAAGTGGGGAAGCTTTTAATTCCTTTAAGAAGCTTTCCTTACAACCCAGTGAAGCAATGGTTAACAATTTGACCAAGTGGGGAAGCTTTTAATTCCAGGTTAAGAAGTTTTACCTCACAACCAAGTGAAATGATGGTTATCAATTTGACCATGTGGGAGGGGAGAAGGATGGGGGGCTAGGGAAGAGAAAAAGTGAGAGAGAGAGAGAGAGAGAGAGAGAGAGAGAGAGAGAGAGAGAACAAGAGGGAAATTGGAAAAGGAGAGAAAGAGAGGTGGGGGGGGGGGGGGGGGGGGGGCAGAGAAAGAGAGGGGAGGATCAGGTGGAGGGGATGGGAAGGCAGGGTGGGGTGGGGGGGGGGGGAGAGGGGAGTCTCACCTCTGTACACTGGAACCCTGTGGGGGGACTTTCTTCAAGATGACGATGTTGTTCTCAAAATTCAAGTACCTGAAACGATTCACAAGACTGCACAAACATGGTCAGTACTACAGTTCACATAAACTCCAAACCAATCAAACGCATGTCTACACACCCACACCATGCCCATTCAAAAGCAGGCTGTCTCATGTCATAATCTGTGCATGTCATTCACACACACACATGCATACAATGCAAATAGGAATAACAGTATACATGTTTCCTATCACACACACACATACACACACACACACACACACACACACACACACACACACACACACACACACACATGCACACACAACATTAAAACATACTAGAAGATCACTGCCATTAAGAATCAAATCTTGAGAAAAGAAAACCCAGTCAACATAAATCTTCTTTGCTTTCACCAAAATTCACACACCCATAGACCTGGCACACAACTCTGTCAGCTGTCGATACAAGCTGATCAGGAAATTGCTGTTGATGTGAGAGTCACTGTCACACAATCAGACAGTTTGGTTCGACATGAGCCAGACAGAGACACGATGGACATAGGTCATTAGAGACACCATGGACATTGTCACTATCTACACAGGCTTAGTTGTCAGGCCCCAGTTGAGCTGTTGACTCAGCATGAATCCAACCTGGGCTCTTAACCCTATCAATCTTGTCTGTCCACAGTCTCCAACCCGGCTTTTAACCCTATCAATCCTGCCTGTCTACAGTCTGGGCAGCCACTGGTGTTTGGCCAATTTGGGCTCATCAGTTTGAATGGAAAGGGTAGTTTATTTAAACTGTAACATCTAAAAAAGCATTTTACCCTAGGTTCACAATTTTACATGCTTACTGCAAAATGATTTGCATATATCAGTGTATTAAAACTTCATGTAATATCACAAACATACAGTCTGGTGATGCTCTGACAAAGTAAAACATTATTATGCAAAACGCCATTTTTTTAACCTTTACCAGCTGTGTCAGCCAATAGTGGCTGATGGGATTTCTTCCCCTTGTGCCATGTCATCCAAGGCTGGCTGACAAGCAGGCAGTACATTCTGCCGTGTCATCTACTATTGGCTGATGGGAACATACAAAATTCCTACTTTCCACAAATGATCCAAGGGAAATAAGCTCTGTAACTAGTCTCGAGGATGTCATAGCGAGTTGTAGACCATACTTTCAGTGGCCTATCGTGAACTTGGCTGACCCCAGGAGCTTTGAAACAAGAAAAACTGTCGGCACCAGGCTTTCCAGCTAAATGCACGCAGCACGTATTTCCTGTGCCAGAAAAAAATGTCGGTCAGGCGAAGGGGTGGTAGCAATTTCTCACTCAATGAAGCGCTTGAAATCATATTACAAAGTGGATCTGGTGATGAGGGGAGTGATAGAGAGATAGAAAACTATGAAGAGAGAGAGGAAAGTGAATTGTTTGAAGATGCAGCCATCCCTTCATCTTCTGATTTGGTGTTGTAAAAGAACGGAACAGAATGTAAACAAAGCATTTTTTTTTTTTTGTCAGACATGTTTTTCAATGCACAGTCATGTATACACATTGAAAGTAAATGATTTGAAATTATGTTTAGGTATAGATGATAGAGGTAGCCCCCTTCTTCACCCCCCTCCGTCCAAATTCCACACCACCACCCTGAAGGGCTAACATACGTCCATCCACTGGACATTTCAGCCTGGATGCTGGTCGACGTCTCCAAATCGATGTTTGATGCTCGTAACGCCTGAATCAGATGAACAAAGTCACCTGGTATTATCTGATTCCATAAGACATTTCACTATGTTTCATAGGACTGGAGTCGCTTCAGATTTCTACAGTCTTCACTCCTCTCATGCTCTCTCTCAAAGTTGACAGTTTGTGTGTGGTCATGCCTTGAATGAGACCACTGAATCACATGGATGGATACATACATATTGCTGTCAAACACATGCCTATCATGCCAACCATCAAACTATTTAAAAATAAGTTTCTGTGAGGTGACTGCTGGTGAAAACTGACACACTTAAAAGAAAAATTACTGTTTGGCCCAAACAAAGAGAGAAACAAACAATCACAAAATAATTTACAACAAAATGACAAGACAAATTACAGGAAAAAAATTGTTGAGGAATTTGTTTGTCTTTTTCATTCAGCAGGACTGTAATTTTTCTTTTAAGTTTATTTAAAAAGATAACTGGGGGAGGGGGGGGGGGGGGTGGGTGGGAAGGGGTTGATATACAAAGTTTTACAATAAATATAAGTCATGAAGTAAGCTAAAACAGGTGGGCCACTACACGCAGAATAGACAGAACAGCACGCTATCAATCTGAAGGTTGCAGGTTCAAGCCTTAGAACTGCCAGATGAGTAAAAAGAAAGAAACAGGATGTATCCCGTCTCCTTGGTCAACAACACCTGATAGTGGCTAACACTCTCCCTCCCCCCCACCCCCACCTCCTCCCTCTTATCCTCATACAGGCAGATGATCAGATGCCCACATTTCAGATCCTGTAATGCATGACAGTGTTCCATGAGCTATGGAAATGTACAAAAAAAAAAACCCAACAAAAACCCTGCACGCACCTGCAGACCTGGAAAAACTGACCTGGCCAGCACAACCACTGTAAGCTGTGTGTCAGCATGTCTGTTGTCACTGTGAGCTGTGTGTTGGCATGTCTGTTGTCACTGTGAGCTGTGTGTTGGCATGTCTGTTGTCACTGTACGCTGTGTGTTGGCATGTCTGTTGTCACTGTGAGCTGTTTGAGCTGTTGGGCATGTCTGTTGTCACTGTGAGCTGTGTGTTGGCATGTCTGTTGTCACTGTGAGCTGTGTGTTGGCATGTCTGTTGTCACTGTGAGCTGTGTGTTGGCATGTCTGTTGTCACTGTGAGCTGTGTGTCAGCATGTCTGTTGTCGCTGTGAGCTGTGTGTTGGCATGTCTGTTGTCACTGTGAGCTGTTTGTTGGCATGTCTGTTGTCACTGTGAGCTGTGTGTCAGCATGTCTGTTGTCACTGTGCGCTGTGTTGGCATGTCTGTGTCACTGTCACTGTGAGCTGTGTGTCGGCATGTCTGTTGTCACTGTGAGCTGTGTGTGTTGGCATGTCTGTTGTCACTGTACGCTGTGTGTTGGCATGTCTGTTGTCACTGTGAGCTGTTTGTTGGCATGTCTGTTGTCACTGTGAGCTGTGTGTTGGCATGTCTGTTGTCACTGTGAGCTGTGTGTTGGCATGTCTGTTGTCACTGTACGCTGTGTGTTGGCATGTCTGTTGTCACTGTGAGCTGTGTGTTGGCATGTCTGTTGTCACTGTGAGCTGTGTGTCAGCATGTCTGTTGTCACTGTGAGCTGTGTGTTGGCATGTCTGTTGTCACTGTACGCTGTGTGTTGGCATGTCTGTTGTCACTGTACGCTGTGTGTTGGCATGTCTGTTGTCACTGTGAGCTGTGTGTTGGCATGTCTGTTGTCACTGTGAGCTGTGTGTTGGCATGTCTGTTGTCTCTGTAAGCTGTTTGTTGGCATGTCTATTGTCGCTGTGAGCTGTTTGTTAGCATGTCTGTTGTCACTGTGAGCTGTGTGTTGGCATGTCTGTTGTCGCTGTGAGCTGCTGTTTGTTGGCATATCTGTTGTCGCTGTGAGCTGTTTGTTGGCATGTCTGTTGTCACTGTGAGCTGCGTGTTGGCATGTCTGTTGTCGCTGTGAGCTGTTTGTTGGCATGTCTGGTGTCACTGTGAGCTGTGTGTTGGCATGTCTGTTGTCACTGTGAGCTGTTTGTTGGCATGTCTGTTGTCACTGTGAGCTGTTTGTTGGCATGTCTGTTGTCGCTGTGAGCTGTGTGTTGGCATGTCTGGTGTCACTATGAGCTACTGCTGATGGGGGATGATATGACGCCAACACGCAAGACCAGAACAAAAGCCACAAAACATTTTCCTTTCACAGAGCAACTACACTTCTATTTCTTCCCATCACTGTAGTGTGTTCTGCAGACAATCCAGGGTTTGTTTTTCTGACTTTTCCATACCACTTGTTACAATATTAATGTTATGATATACAAAGCATTTCTGCTGTTGAAAAGGATACTTCAATCAGAGCTTCACCTTCTACTGATCTATTCATTTGGTTGGCAAAATGACACACCTTAATCTTTTATGCAAATGAGTTTGCTGAGCTAAGCCCACCGAAAGATTAACAAACAGGGAGACAGGCTGCCCCTTCTAGTCCCCAGATGAGCTTTAAAAACCACGAGCATGCAAACAGACAGACCCATCCATAGACCAGAAATCAGTGGAGACCCACCCACACACCAGAAATCAGCTGACGGACAGACAGTCAGACAACCCTCACCTCAGCCATAACATCGGCAGCAGCTTGGTTGATCATGGTGCGGTAAAAGCCACCTGTTTTTTGGAATACAAAACAAGACTCCTGATGGTAAATGCAGTTTCCTCAATTTTCTGAGTCAATGTTAAAGTCAAGCTATTTTCTTAGAAATCACTTTTGATGTTATTTCATGTATGTGACCAAAATGTTAGCGCACTTTAGAATGTTAACATACAGATCTTTGCTTCTGTTTCAGGCTGCAGTACAATACCTCCTAACTTGCTTTTCAGAAAGGAATCCTTTGCAAAAAAACTTCAAACATTTCTTTGATGGATGTCTTATCATTTCTTTTTTCCACAAGACAATCCAGGCAAACAGTTTACAGGACAAAACAAGACGCATTTTGACCTTTTGAGTCTTCTTCAGGCAAAAGCAAACAACATTATTTTAGGACAATGAAAACAAAAGAACAAGTAACCTCTTATCTCCTCATATTCGATGCAAAAATGGGTTTTGGATTTTGTTCTATAATTCCTTCCAAATCGGCTGAAAACAAGTTTGAGTTGAATCTGATCGTGGAGGAACAAAAGTGAAGTCAAATGTTCTAATTCATGACAGTGTCTTTGAGCTCTGGGGCCAAGATATCCTTCTCAAAGCCACCTGGCCTTGGGGCATCTCACCAAACATGGAAGGTGATGTAGTAGACAAACATCTTGGTGTCATGACTGTTTTAACTATTCCTCTGTGATAAAATGCTCATAAAACCAGACTATGTAAAAGTCAAACGTGTTTTTGCAACAATCTTACATTTATAGCTTCTGTTTTTGTGCAAAATTGTTCACTAAGATCATTTATCATGATTTCATCACAAACTTGCCTACTATAACAGTGCTTTCTTTGTCTATGGAGACAGAAAAAAAAAAACAATTCAGAACTTTCAACACCAATCGCAGCAGACATAGATTCACTCTTCCTTGATGCTTTTCACCTGCCAACCAGTCCCCACCTGAAGTCGTAGACAAGCCGATATCAGGTGGCACAGGACTGTGACGTGCTGCCCCTTCGCTGAAGGCTCTCCGCAATTCTGCTCTCTTCTGCTCTCCCCTCTCCTCCCCTTTCTGCTCCTCTCCCTCCCCCTTCTCCGTCGGATGGGCAGGCTGAACTCCAGCAGACTGCTCCGACTCTGCAGAATCTGATTCGTTCTCCTCCTCCTGAATGACCTGTGGCTGGTCCGACCCCAGTCCTGACCTGGCCAGCAGCCCCCCGCTAGGGCTGCGGTAGTGAAGGATGGAAGACGACCGACGAATCGTATCCAAGTGTCCACTTTCAGACTCCCATCCTTGCTGCTGTTGCTTGCCGTGCGCTTGTCCACAAACTGCCGGAAGCGGGACATGAGGGACTGCTGGGAGGCAGTGCCTGCTGCAGCAGGGGGCTTCACGGCAGTCTTGAGGGGAGAGGCTGTGTTGTTGTTGGAGAGGTGGTGGGGGAGGGAAATGTGCAGCAGCGGCGTCATCTGCACCCGGCGCAGGTGGATGTACTCGCTGAGTGAGGAGAGCAGGATGGAGGGGGCCTCGTCGGCTGGAATGACCAGTCTGGAGTGAGGGGACGACCACGTCACCACGGTCAGCAAACTGTGGTCTGGATCTGTGGGTACAATGTTTTACTGTCACACTTCATACACCGTTTACCATCCATCCTCCGTTTTGCTATGGAAAGACAATCTGTGGTGCTGAAATGAGGAATGAATAGGAAAAAGTAAGTAATTGTGTGTGTGAATGTGTGTGTGTGTGTGTGTGTGTGTGTGTGTGTGTGTGTGTGTGTGTGTGTGTGTGTGTGTGTGTGTGTGTGGTCTGCGTGTGTGCGCATCCACATGTGCGTGCATGCACGCATGTGTGTGTGTGCGTGTATATAAACATGTGTGTGTGTGTGTGTGTTTGCATGCATGTATGCGTGTGTGTATGAGTGCATATGCATGGATGCGTACGAGTGTGTATGCATGCATGTGTGTCTGCATGCAAGCGTGTGTTTGCTTGTGTATTTTGACGAATTTGCCTGTAGAATTACCTCCTGCACTGTCAACTGTCTCTTTTTTTTTTTTTTTCCCAGTGGCCTGACAGTTGACTTGTTTCACTTTCCTGGGATGTTTTTGTGTACTGAAGTCAGTGCCAGCCCCAACCCTGTACATCCTTTCATCCCTAGCCTTCACCTCTTACACCTTCTCTCCTCCCACCCTCTTCCCACAACCATCCCCCCCCCCACCTCCCACCACTTCTGAAGTGATTATCTGAAGTAATATGGGGGGAGAAAAATTGGAGATGGAATCCCTTCTTCTCTCATCTCCATTTGCAAATCAAATCAAGCAGTTCTTTTTACCCTTTGAAAAAAAAAAAAAAAAATTTCTGATAACAGGATTTGTACTGGACAGGCAGGTCAGCTTTTTTCCCTTTTGTTTTTGGTTACAGAAAGATTGCTTTACCTAACACAAACAAACAAAACCACCACTTGCTGTACCCTACTCACACTTTTTGTCTTCATTTTGATCTTAAGCACTTTCCCTTGATAGAATTTGAACTACTGGAGTACATATGTCATGTGCTACATTGGTCCTTGACCCCCAAACACTGCACACAGGTTTTTTTTTTTCTTTTGGATGCATGTTTTGCTTTGTTCATTTGCTTTCCTAGCTACAAAAACAAAAGTTGGGGTCTGTGGCAAAATTAAGGGTCGTAGGGGGCCAGAAACAAACAGCTTTTGAGGAGAAAGGGGGAAGGGCACTGACCTGAGCCTGACTGTGTGAAACATGCTGCTTTCCCTGTTTATCACTGAGCCTGACTGTGTGGAACATGCTGCTTTCCCTGTTTTATCATTTTCATGTAATACACAGCAGACAGAACAGTGATACAGTGACAGAAGAAGCACATACCTTCCACGGGCTGGATGAGAAAGAACACCAAGACTGAGCCTCTTCATTCATCTGCAGCAGCCAGCTGCATCCGTTGTCCTCTCTGTGCCAGTACCTGGTCATAGACAGACACCATGGCACTGTGACTGTCTGCTGTGTATGTGTGTGTGTGTGTGTGTGTGTGTGTGTGTGTGTGTGTGTGTGTGTGTGTGTGGTGAGTTTGTGTGTGAGTGTGTGTACGAGAGTGTGTGTGTGTGAGCGTGTGTACAAGAATGTGTGTGTGCGTGCGTGTGTGCATGTGTGAGTGAGTGAGCGAGTGAGTGAGTGAGTGATTGAGTAAGTGAGTGAGTGTGAGTGTGTGTGTTTGCGTGTGTGTGTGTGTGTGTGTGTGTGTGTGTGTGTGTGTGTGTACGAGTGTGTGTGTGTGTGTTCGAGAGTGTGTTTGTGTGTGTGTGTGTACGTG
>JADBJO010000606.1:432500-435000 GCA_016801955.1 Conus betulinus | reverse complement strand
GATCGACGCAATACTTTTGTCCTACCCGGACCATCTTCACCTGGGGAGCTCTGCCATACATGGTGGGCAAATGCGACCTCACCTGTCCGATCTACGCCACGGTGCCCGTCTACAAGATGGGCCAGATGTTCATGTATGACCTGTATCAGGTCAGTGCATCCTAGCACTTCATGTATTGAAGTACAGGTTTTTTTAATAGTGATGGTTTCTATGGACTGTGGTGCTGGGGCTACCAGGACAGACTGTCCTGTGTGACTGTGCAGGGGTAGCTGGACTGAGCATGGTAGGAGTATAATGCCACTTGACATTGGAGCAGGGAGGGAGGAGGGGGAAGGGACAAGTGGAAATAGTAAGATCAAAAATAAAGAAAGGAAGAAAGTGTTTGTGTGTATGTATTTTTCACACATATACTTATGTGTTTTCACTTTAGGTGGGTATGTTTCGTTTGTTTGTCATTGTTGCTGCCTTTTGTCTGTTTCTCTGTTTGTGTCATATGATGTGTGGTTGTGCACATCGGTGTGTGTGTGTGTGTGTGTGTGTGTGTGTGTGTGTGTGTGTGTGTGTATTAGGACATGCTTATCAAATCATAATAATTCATATCAGAATATTACTTTTAGATTAAGTGAGAAAATCCATTTTGTGTGTGTGAGAGGAGGAAAGAAAAAGAACAAAACCATGTATTCTCTTTGTGGGCACAAGTGTAAGTTCCAAACTTTTTTGATGCGTGCATGTGAATATAGAGCTTGTGTACTGTGTGTGTTTCATGCATGCACATTACAGCATGTAACATTTCTGTGCATGATTTCACAAGAAGTATGTTTCTGAGACAAGAGAGAGAGAGAGAGGGGGGGATCTTAGGGACAGCTGAAGATTAGGTTTTGTATGCCACTGTTACTTATACATCAGTCGTTTTCATTTGTGCCAGATTTATTATGGATACCCTTTGTGCTTTATCAAAAGTACCAGGTTCATGCCTGATAAACCTAGAATTCATGATCGAGCAAGTTTGTGAATACAGTTTCTTTTGTGTATTGTTTTCTGCGCGTGTTTTAGGAGTAGGATATACACATGTATTCTACAGTTCAGTTGGCACTTGGCATTTTCTTTTCAAGGTTAGCTTAATTAGAGGATAACCAAATGTCAGATCAGCAAACAATGAACAAATCAGTCCATTCAGGTAACTCTGTGTGTGTGTGTGGGTGTGTTATCATTACATGTGTGAAACTGTGTTGTGTGTGGTGGTGTGTGTATGTTTTGATTTGTATGTTTATATTAATCTCATATCCATTTTTGATTCCATACACTTATCATTATATTTCTGTTTTGTGTGGACAGTCTCGACACAATGCAGAGGACTTTGACATCTTTACTCTGGACGACGTGGATGCTGCCTTTGACAAAATCATCCAGCTCAAATACTCACAGACTGTCACTTTGAAAGGCAAGTGCTGCTTGTGGAATTACTGGGCGATGCATGCACATTGATCAAGGGGTGGGTGGGTGTTCTTATAAAGAGATCCGCTGAAATGGAGAACCACATTTGGCGTTTTCTAGTAAAGCAAAAGCAAACCAAAAGAAGGGCAATTGATATTTTTTAATGAATTTCAACTAGAATTTTTATTCTGTTACTCTAGCGTGTGTCATTGAATTATTCTTTGTGATGTTACTGTGGAAATGTACAGGCTGTATAGCAGGAAAAAAGAAACTCTTTTGTTGTACTTGTCCTTGTAACTTGAATCTCTCTTTGAACAGTGGAAGAAATGTGAAACTGTGACTTAAAAAGTTTCACAAAATGGACTGTGAAGATTGTCTCTGTGTGTGCGTGCGTGTGTGTGTGTGTGTGTGTGTGTGTGTGTGTGTGTGTGTGTGTGTGTGTGTGTGTGATGCGTATCACTGTGTGGTATGTGTGTCTGTGTCCCCTTTGTGAGTGTGTTCCTCTGTGTGCACACACAGACACACACGCAAACGCACACAGACACACACACACACACACACACACACACACACACACACACACACACACACACACACAGGCATGCATGCACGCGGATATGCACACGTGCACACACACACTCACATTTTTGTGTGGATGTCAGCAAGTGAAGAAGAGAGAAGTCCTGCAGGCAAGATAAACTGAATTCCATCGGATAACATGCACAAATGAATTACAAGACTAAACATGACACGTGTCAACCTCTCTCAAGTTTATCTTAGTTTATCTTCCCTGAAGAAGACCTAAGAAGTTGAAACATGTCATGTTTAACTCAGTTTATCTTGCCGGAACAAGACCTAGAGAGTTGAAGCACGTTGTTTTGTCTTGTAATTCATTCATGCATGTTAGTTTGTCATGCCTAAAACTATGCCTGAAGAAGACCTAGAAGATCGAAACATGCCGTGTTTTGTCTTGTCTTGCAGTTCGTTTGTGCATGTGATCTGATACAGTTATTTCAAATACCTTTTTTTAGATTTGTTTGAATTTCTGCCTGCTGTCACTTCACAT
>JADBJO010000606.1:402500-427500 GCA_016801955.1 Conus betulinus | reverse complement strand
ATCTGTGGATTATCAAATTTTCACCTGCTTTTTTGTGTATTTTTATTGTACTTTGATTTTGAAAAAAAAAAAGTGAGTGAAGGGTATATGTATTATCAAAGATTGATTTTTCATGTGGGATATCTTTTGTGCACCTCTCTGAGCATGGCATGCAGCTGTTTTTTTTTTTTATTTTTTAGGTCCTATGTGTAGTGACTTTGAAAATAAATAAAACCAATGTGTCTGAACTAAAAGAAGCAATACTTTTATAGTTGAATTTTAGAGTGCTGGTATAGTGGAACCACTGATCAATGACCTGAAAGTCTTTAGACAATGGGTCTTCAACAACTCCTCAGATCAGAGTGACACAGGACTTGATTGAGGGGGGGGGGGGGGGGGGGGGGGATCAATTGACCTGAAAGTCTTTAGACAATTATCTCATCTATCTGCCCCATCTCCCATCAGATGTGTATCACATCGCTCTCAGCAGGAAATTTGGGTCAGGATCCATATTTTCCCTATTTACTCTTCTGCTTGGGGGGGGTGAATAGAACATGATTTTGCCATTTCTTTTTACACTTTAGTGAAAATGTGATGAATGTGACAATTGCTTCAGTCTGAGTCAACTTGAGGCGAAGTGTTGAGTCCATATGAGGGAGGTACATGACTGACAGCTGTGTCTCTCTCTTATCCCCAAATCACTTCATCTGCCCCAACCCAGGTCATGAGGGAGCATGACAGTATCATTCCCCCATCCCATCAGAAGCATGTATCATTCCATCGCTCTCAAGCATGTTTGTCAGTAAGGGTGTTAAAGGAGAAATTTGGGTCAGGATCCATATTTATCCCTATTTACTCTTCTGCTTGAAGTATGGTGAATAACTTTCTTAGTGTTACATGTATCAGATCTGGGTACTCACATGATTTTGCCATTTCTTTTTACACATGTTTAGTGAAAATGTGATGAATGTGACAAATGGATAAGTATGTCGAAAAAAAAAACAACAACCTGGAGGCGAAGTTCTTGAGTGGTAACTGCACTTGTAGCGTATAACCATTGCATTTGTGGTGTATAACCATTTTATAGCAAAAGCACCAGAATTTGTGCAGGAATTTGCTGATGAATCAGGTGGTAAAAGTAATTTGTCATTTTTGATTTGGATACTGGAAGATCAGGTATCTCTCTCTGCTTTGTGGTGGTAGACCAAAACAAACCCCCAATCCCCTTCTCCACCCATCAGGTGCCTATCTTCTGTATGATGGTAGACCAAAACGATCCCCCACTCCCCCTCCCCACTCCCCCTCCCCACTCCCCCTCCCCAACCGAAACAAATCCCCACTCCCCCTCCCCACTCCCCTCCCAAACCATCAGGTCAGAGCTTCCGTTAGACTACAGCATTTGCCGGTATTTGGTACCGGCAAAGAAAAAAATTTCCGGTACAAGCCAAGCACCAGCCGGTACCATCCTAATCATGCAGCATAGAAAAATAAAATCAAAGTATTGGGGTCAATCATGCAAAACAACTGCAAGTGGCTACACGGACGGACTAATGCAACAACCGATGACAGCACAAATCATTTTGCAGTGCACGAAACGGCAGATATCAAAGTAGAAAACTGGAAAAAAAAAAAAACCCAACTTGCCCAAAT
Organism: Conus betulinus; assembly: GCA_016801955.1. Lineage (NCBI taxonomy): Eukaryota > Metazoa > Mollusca > Gastropoda > Neogastropoda > Conidae > Conus > Conus betulinus. Next base: position 425,871 of record JADBJO010000606.1, on the reverse strand, counting down.
GAATGAACGATATCCATCAGCATCGCAACAGTTTAGTGAAGGTAACTTGAGACTGACATAGCAACAGTCAAGTTAAACATAGTCACTGTCCGGAAAGATCTGACGCGTCACGGCGATGTAAAATCCATGGGCTGCAGGATTACTGCCACTGACACGCACACAACTTTGATCAAGTCAGGCAGATCTGAATTATCAGCAGGAACGGTTGAATATTGAGTGAGACGGAGAGAGAAAAAGTCTGCAACTGTCACAGTAACTGACACAAACGTCACACTTAAAAAAAAAAAAAAAAAAAAAAAAAAAAAAAAAAAAAAAAAAACGCCACCAAGAAAAATACGTCAGCAAAGAGATTATTGTACTCAGTCACAAAATTTACACGCAGTCCATGGCCGTACACAGAAGACTAAACAGTTCTTTATCTAGGCCTATTTGCGGCATTGCCGCATGCCATTGAAAATGTCGCCGCCGGGCAAAAGGAAGCTGATCAAAAGAGCGTGCCTCTGATGACAACAGCATTAATGTGTATGCAAGAGAGAGGCTTTTCTGCCGGTACATGGTACCGGTGACTTTTATTTTTATCGGTACAAGGCAAATATTTACCGGTAAAAACGGCATATGCCGGTCTAACGGAACCTCTGATCAGGTATCTTTCTGCTGTGTGATCGTAGACCAAAACAAATCCCCACTCCCCCTTCCCACCCATCAGGTATCCCTATACCCTCTGAAATGTGATGGTGGATAAACATGAATTTTCCCTTCCCCCTGCTTTAACAACAACAAAAAAAACATTGGAAGATGTAAACACAAGTTTTATTGGAAATATGCTCATTTTAGTTGAAAAGTATACTAACAACAGCATTGGTCTCTCTCAAGCAGCTCTTAAAGGGAATGAATCTTGCACAGACACAAGACAGAAACAGTATGAACAACAAGGGAGAGTATCATCATTGGAACATTTCCATTGTGCTGTGAGGTAAGGGAGGAATGGGGAGATGCTGATGCCCCGTCATTGTGCTGTGAGGTAAGCTGGGAAGAATGGGGAGATGCTGATGCCCTGTCATTGTGCTGTGAGGTAAGCTGGGAGGAATGGGGTGATGCTGATGCCCTGTCATTGTGCTGTGAGGTAAGCTGGGAGGAATGGGGAGATGCTGATGCCCTGTCATTGTGCTGTGAGGGAGAATGGGGAGATGGTGATGCCCCGTCATTGTGCTGTGAGGTAAGCTGGGAGGAATGGGGAGATGCTGATGCCCCGTCATTGTGCTGTGAGGTAAGCTGGGAGGAATGGGGAGATGCTGATGCCCCGTCATTGTGCTGTGAGGTAAGCTGGGAAGAATGGGGAGATGGTGATGCCCTGTCATTGTGCTGTGAGGGAAGAATGGGGAGATGCTGATGCCCCGTCATTGTGCTGTGGGTAAGCTGGGAAGAATGGGGAGATGGTGATGCCCTGTCATTGTGCTGTGATGCCCGTCATTGTGCGGTAAGCTGGGAAGAAATGGGGAGATGCTGATGCCCCCGTCATTGTGCTGTGAGGTAAGCTGGGAGGAATGGGGAGATGCTGATGCCCTGTCATTGTACTGTGAGGGAAGAATGGGGAGATGCTGATGCCCCGTCATTGCGCTGTGAGGTAAGCTGGGAGGAATGGGGAGATGCTGATGCCCTGTCATTGTGCTGTGAGGTAAGCTGGGAGGAATGGGGAGATGCTGATGCCCTGTCATTGTACTGTGAGGTAAGCTGGGAGGAAGCATTGTGCTGTGAGGTAAGCTGGGAAGAATGGGGAGATGCTGATGCCCTGTCATTGTACTGTGAGGTAAGCTGGGAGGAAGCATTTGTGCTGTGAGGTAAGCTGGGAGGAATGGGGAGAGATGCTGATGCCCTGTCATTGTACTGTGAGGTAAGCTGGGAGGAAGCATTGTGCCCTGTGAGGTAAGCTGGGAGGAATGGGAGATGCTGATGCCCTGTCATTGTACTGTGAGGTAAGCTGGGAGGAAGCATTGTGCTGTGAGGTAAGCTGGGAGGAATGGGGAGATGCTGATGCCCTGTCATTGTGCTGTGAGGTAAGCTGGGAGGAAGCATTGTGCTGTGAGGTAAGCTGGGAGGAATGGGGAGATGCTGATGCCCTGTCATTGTGCTGTGAGGTAAGCTGGGAAATGAAGCATTGTGCATTGTGCTGTGAGGTAAGCTGGGAGGAATGGGGAGATGCTGATGCCCTGTCATTGTGCTGTGAGGTAAAGCTGGAGGAAGCATTGTGCTGTGAGGTAAGCTGAAAGGAATGGGGAGATGCTGATGCCCTATCATGCCGTGCCGTGCTGCAGGTGGAGTGGATGAGTGACACAAAATCATGCGAGCCTTTGAGGACAATCGCAACAACCCCTTCCAATTCAAGCATGTCAAGCTCTGCCACAACCTGGCTGAATTGGCACGGGTGCCCGAACCCCAAGGTCAGTGTGTGTATGTGTGTGTGTGTGTGTGTGTGTGTGTACTGTTGTTTGTATCTGTGTGTCTGTGTCTTGCATAGTTCTTGCTTTTTGCATGCTTATGTGTGTATCTGCCTCTGTGTGCCTCTTTTTGTGTCTGTCTCTTTTTGTCTGCGTGTATTCATTTTTTTCCCCAGAGAGGAGAGTGAGAGACAGAGTGTATGTGTGTGTGTGTGTGTGTGCGTGTGTGTGTGTGTGTGTGTGTGTGTGTGTGTGTGTGTGTGTGTGTGTGTGTGTGTGTGTGTGACTCTGCTTCTTTGTGTGTGTGTAAGTAATGTGTACTCAACTGACATAGATTCAGACGTGTTTGCCTGTACAATTTCATAGTATTTTATGTACGTTTGATGAAAGTGCGACGCACTTGATGAAATGAAACTTTGCACACACACAGAATGTTGAACAGTACTGACACTGAGGAGTGCAGGATGGGTTTGGCAATTTGGGTGCTTTGATCAAAGGAGCGGGTCTTGCTTATTATCTTTTGGAAAATATTTGTCTGGCTGAGTCTGCTCTCTTGAACAACATGCCAATATCTAGGAACAACTGGAGACTGCAGGCCTTGAAACATCAGACTAAACAGTGAGAGAGCAGAAGATTGTCTTGGAGTATGGCGGTTAGGCTGGTATGAATGAAAAATGCTGGAACAGCCTTTTCTTGCTGTAGTTTTTGCATGATCAGAAATGAGATTCCCTGTGTTAAGCATTGTGGTGAGGGAAAGTAAGAGGCCTCACTCCCCACCCATCACTCCCATCCCACTGCTATTTATAAATATTGGGGAGAAATGGACATATCCTTTTGGAATATACTGTCAATTACCATGGAAAATTACACCAAAGCATTTCTAGGGGAAACAGGTCTGTCGATTCACTTTCACATGTTCTGATATGATTTTCACAAAGGCAGCAACAACAACTGGAAAACACATAAAGAAAAAAAATGTTGGGTGGGTTTGTGTTTGTGTGTGATTTTTATTACTTATTCAGTTGGGTTTTTTTTTTTTGTTAATTTTTTAACATCTTCCCCTGCACCTCCCCATGCACTTTTTCCATTAAAAACCGAAACAAACCAGCTAACAGACAAAAACAAACAAGGCAGGCAGGCTTTCTGCTTTGCATGGACATGGACAGTGATGGTGTGAGAGTGTGAAGAGGAGGTAGAGTTAGCACACAGTACATTCCTTTGGCTGGTTTCTGACAGATCTGAAGATCCCATCACGCCTAAGATTCCCCCTTGGAGCATTTGTGTGGAAATTTGATTATAATTACACAAGTGTTTTTCTAAAACTGAAAACGTTAATCTCTTGGCTAGTGAGGTCAGAGTTTCATCTTGACAATTTTTATAGCAATCACCTGAAAATTTACACTGATGGGTCAGTCCTATATAACATTGGTAGTGGTTCTGGTTTTGTCATTCCTAGCCTAAATGTGAAAAAAGAGTTATCATCTTGGCAAAGGATTTTTCAATATTTACAGCAGAATTGTATGCAATATTGATGGCTTTGAGCTACATTTATGATGCTCCCATGCCTTTTCACACAATATTCTCATATGTGTTGATTCAAAATCTGTCTTGCAGTCTCTGGAACATTGGGATGGTAAGGCTCGGAAAGATTTACTTTATGATGATATCGTCACCTCATACACACTGTTCAGGGCTTCATGGAATATGTATTGACTTTTGCTGGGTTCCCTCTCATAGTGGGTTGAAATGGAATGAAGCAGCAGACATACTTGCTAAAACTGGAGCTAAACATTGCCTCGATCGTAATTCATTATCTTCACTGAAAAAAAATCTTCGTCAGAAATGTTGCTAAAGTTAGAAAATTGTGTTTATAACAGAAATTGTGGAGAAAATCTCAAAATATGTAATATACTGTCCTCGTCACATTTCCAAGATAGTAACAAAACTCAAGTTAAATGCATGGAACACAAAATATTCTTGCCATGTTTTTTGTACTTGTGGTAATCCTATTTCAGTGCAACATTTGTTGAGAGAATGTTCTGTCTTAACTCCAGTTTATAAAGAAAATTCTATTGATATCAACGTCCAAGATATCAGTCAAATATTGTCCAGCCCTTCTATCATAAACATTGCTACTATTATCGCACAATCTGAAATTGCCAAAGCTGCTTTGATGCACCTTTATGTTTTTACCACTAAAAAAAAAAATATTGTTTGTTATTTTTTATCTTTGAGAGTTAAGCTTTGTTAGTTGGAGATGACGTTTTAAATTATTTTTGTCTAATATCATCAATGGTGAACAGACGTTAAATAAACCACTGAACTGAACTGAACTGAACTGAACTGGTTTCTGACAGCTTTTTTTTTTGTTGTTGTTGGCCAGCTGTGAGCATCCTGGCTGCATGCTGTATTTTGCTGTCTGCGAGGAATTTGAAGCATTATGAAGATTTTGTAGTGGATAGTTGATTCACAAGTGAAAAGTGTGAAAGAGTGTCACTTCAAGTTTGACTGGGCCTGGACTGAGGATGTTTTCACGGGCTAATCAGACAGCTCATGTGGTACAGTAAGCTTTTTTTTTTTTTTTTTTTTTTAAACCCAGACCCCTGTCAATTCTGTGTATGTTCCATGCCTGTCACAGTGCAGTGGCGTTATTCAGACATCGCTCCGTCTGGCTTCTTCGTGCACGACCATTAATGATGATTTCTCATAATACCATGCTGTGTCTAGAGACCCTTAAGGGTTTTCATGCCGATGAAAGTCTGAGTCTGAGTCTACACAGACGTACCCAGAGTCGTACTATTGTAGTCTTGGTGCTGGCAGTCATGGTGAAAAAAAAACAGGCATTCTAGTGGCAACAGAGAGCCCCTGACAACAGGGATACACTTTAGTCCTGTCGTGTCGAGGTTGTGGTGTCTGACCAGAGTGGGTCCAGCTTGTCCTCTGTCTGTCTCTTTTCTCGCTGCTCATCAGTTTCTGTTTGAAAAAGAAACATGATAAGGAACAAGAGGAAACGTATCTGAATAGTTAGTGCTTACTGTTTCAGCTGTTGTTGAATGTGGTGAGTTTTTCTTTTTTTTCTTCCATCTTTTGTGAATGACAGAGATATCAGTATCCTAAAACAGCACTGAATTTTATCAGATTGATATGGTGTGTTTCGTTATCACCCCTGTCTTATCCAGTGCCCACATTTCTGTTTATTTCCCAAACTGCCCTGAAAGGGACTCACAGGAGAGAACTCTTCACTCTTTTGTCATTTGAAAAAAAAAAAATCATAAACAGGATTAGCTCCCTTCATTTTTGTTTGCACGTAACCTTCATTTTTGTTTGCACGTAGGATTGTTTTGTTAACATTCAGACTGGTGCTGTTTCTGGGAAGACAGAGCTGGAATACAGTTATGAAATGGCTTGAAAACAGTCAAACGTGATTAACCTGAAATTGAAGGGATTGAAGTCTTGTTTTGGGGCTGTTCAAATTTTGGGTTAGCCAAGTAAGGCTATTAAGATCAAATTGTTCATTTGCGCTGACAAAAATTTTGGCCTATCCATTTTTGGGTATAGTGTACTTCACTGTATATCCTATATGTGATTGTCAAAGTTTGTGTGTGTGTGTGTGTGTGTGTGTGTGTGTGTGTGTGTGTGCGTGTGCGTGTGCGTAGGTGAGTGTGTGTTTGTGTTTGCCTCTTCACAAACATGTGCATTTCTTCATGCATTTCATACAAATGCAACAGAGAAGGAATCTGTGTGTGTGTGTGTGTGTGTGTGTGTGTGTGTGTGTGTGTGTGTGTGTGTGTGTGTGTGTGTGCGTGAGTGAGTGCCTGTATGTGTGCGTGCAATGGAGGTCTTGTGCAAATAATTGCGCATGTATGCAAGCGTGCGCCTGTGTAGCAAGTTCTGACGGTCTGCCACAAACACTTCCGATCTGTCAGCCACATCGTCAGCCCTGGGAGAGGACTGATAGATCAGGTCTGTGGCAGCTTGACAATAATGACAGCTCTCACAATGGCCAGCCATTGTTTTCTGTCGGCTCGTCTTTTCTTCTTCTGTTTTCAAGAGGAGAGAAGTCCGTGGTTAGCTGGGCAAAAGGAGGTCTCTTGTGGACTGTGTCGCTGCATCATTTCGGATGCGAGTCAGTGCTAAGATAAAGTAGAAAGTGAGGACTGCAATTGTTTTTCTTTGCGGAGAACAGGATGCATCTTCTGTGTAGCAGTTTCTTTTAATTAATGAGATCGCACATTTCTAGACAGTTCATGGAAAGGCATATTCAATAGTTGGTCCATTTACTTAGATGATAGCATAAAGTCATATGAGCTTGTTTAAGAATGGGTATGTAGTGCAGAAAAACAAGGTGGTTTGATTAAATGGTTTTCCATGGATATAGACTGTACAAGCCTTTGAATCAGTGAAGATTCATTTGTGTTGCCATGATGTTGATTCTTTATGTTCAGATATTGGTGGACTTACAATTCAGAGGAACCAGCTTCAATGAAAATTACAAAGGAACAAAAAAACAACTTTAGTTTGTCAAAATACTGTTGTATTTTGAAGGAAATTTGGGGGATTCCAGAATAAAAACTAGCATCATGCACAAAAATGTCTCATAATCTGGCTGCAGATCAAGGTGGATGCTTTTTGGTTGTCCATTAAAAAAAAAAAAAAAAAAAAAGACCATTCATTTGTTGAACAAAATGCAAATTGGTGTCATCAGTGCCATTTACTGACACTGACAACACACGCCAGTTGATGAAGATGGGGCAGCCAGCTGTGTTTTTTAAGAAAGACAAAACCAAACCAAAACAACAAACAAAGAAACAAAACCTAATGTCATTAGGCAAACAAGTTGAGTGGCATGATGAAACGTTTCATTGGGATTTGATGGAAAGTGAAGATCTTTCTGCGTGTTTTCAGGAGCCTTGTTAGGTGGGCTTTAGCGCGGGGTAATAGGATTTGTCATCGTTGGCAGGAAGGGGTGGTCAGGGGCAACAATAGGTGAGAAGCAAGGGGGAAGAGTTCAGGCCCCTGACCCTTTCCTGTCAGAGACCCGGCATTGGAAATTGTCACGGAAGTATCCTGTTTTCCCAGGGAAGCATTTTTGTATTCAGCGTAGAATGGAAAGGGTGTTTTGAGAATAAGCCATCCTTAGCACAAAGGGAACACTTTATTGCGTCTCCTTGTCATGGATGTTTTTGTGGTGTTGTTTGTTGCTGTTGCTGCTCTTTTTCATCTCCCACGCCCCCTGTGTGGCATTATCCCCCACAGCCTCATCCAGTTCAGTCTTGTTGCAGACCCAGCACTGCACACCCACAGGAAGCAGTCAGTAAAACTTGACTGTGTCACAAACAAATAGATTTCCTGCAGCTGTAAAAATGTATATGGCTTTAGTATGTATATACATATTTTTTTTACTATTTGCTGCAAGAGTCCACAAAGACTTCATCTTACGTGTGGTTCACTGTAACATTACTTAATTGCTCATGGTGTCAGGAGAGAAAACCTGAAGATCATTCCAGATTAGCTCACTCAAAGCAGCACACACATCAAAAAAAAAAAAAAAAAAGCTTCAAAATACTCTCCCAGTGTATATCATTTAAACAAAGAATGAGGGTTGAATTTGCTGAATTTGAACCGAGATTGATGGTTGAGCATGGGCAGTATTTGTGTCCGTAAGCACCTGACAAAGTCTAGGGTGCTAAGCAGAAGAGTTAAAAGTACCAATGGAAACAGTGTGCCACTACGAATGTTGGCCTTAGAAACCTTTCTCTCTCTCTCTCTCTCTCTCTCTCTCTCTCTCTCTCTCTCTCTCTCTCTCTCTCTCTCTCTCCCTCTCTCTCTCTCTCTCTCTCACTCTCTCACTCTCTCATCCTAGTCATTGGTCTGTCTCTGCCTGTCTATCTGTCTCTGTCTGTCTGTCTCTCTCTCTCTCTCTCTCTCTCGTACTTGATCTCCATCCCTGTCAGTCAGTCTGTCTGTATGTCTGTCTGTCTGTCTCTCTCTTAGTCTCTGTGTCTATCTCCCTCTCTCTCTCTCTCTTCCTTTTCTTTTTCATCTTCTCTCTCTCTCTCTCTCTCTCTCTCTGGTCTCATCTGTCTCTGACATTATTTGTGTCTATGTATGTAAGCTCACATGTGTGTGCTTGTATGGGGTTTGAATGTCATCATTGACAAAGCGGATGGATGTATTATAGTGTGTGCAATGAACAGTTCCATTGAAATGTTTTAGAAAGGTGAAATAGAAGACCAGCAAACTTTTCTTTTGAAATGCTGTATTGATTTTTCTCCTTTTACTTTATGTTATCATTATTTTCTTTTTATTTTTATTCGTTACACCCAGTAGGGCAGTGATGTCCTCTCTCTGTCTTCACAACCCCATTCAATGCTCCTGTCCACCTGCCTTGTCTGCTGTCTGTCTGTGTATCTATCTGTGTGTGTGTGTGTGTGTGTGTGTGTGTGTGTGTGTGTGTGTGTGTATTCTCTCAATCTGTCTGCATAGCTATCTACCTCACCTGTCTATATATATATACCTGTGTTTTTCTCTATCTTATCTATCTGTCCGTCTGTCTGTCTGTCTGTATCTCTATCTATCTATCTGTCTACCTTCCTACCTAGCTACCTGACTATATGTCTGCCTACCTCCATGCTTATCTACCAACCTTTCGAATTATCTATGTATCTAGACAGATCGATCGATTAGTCTGTCTGTCGGTCTACCTATCTGTCTAGCTAGCTAGCTATCTTTATCAGTGTATTTATCTATCTATCTGTCTGTCTGTCTACTGTCATCTGTCTATCTGTCTGAATAGATAAAGTTGTGTCTTGGTGGACAGTGCATTCAACTTTGAAGAAAGGTGATCTGGAGTTTCTGCTGGGAGTTTTATGATGGGATGATTTTGGTTGGGTGTTGTGTGACTGTCTCCTTTAGATCTAGAGTGCCAGCTTCTTTTTTTTTTTTTTCTACATTCAATTTGATTTCATTTTTTGTTAGATAGTAGTACATCAAAATACTATGTGAGCTTTTCACACAGTTATCTGTTTAGTACAAATGGCTACAAGTAAGTTATTTCTTGGTGGAAAGCGCAGGGGAGGGGAGGGTGTGGGGAACTTTGTAGAGGAAAATGTTTACAAAAATATGCCATAAGAATGGAGGCTGTAAGGAGCCAGTGACAATAACAGAGTTGTTCTGACTTCTTTTTTGTTAAAGAGAAGAGTGTACTTTGAGGTCATCAGGAGATAGGCAGTCAAGGGGGAAGAAAAGAAAGGATGTCAGTGGACCTGTACTATGGGCGACACAAGCCTCCATACAGGAGGAGCCTGAATAGTTCACATGCTCGGCTCACTAGACGCGTGTATGTACAGGAGAAGGCAAATTGATTGGAGAAGGCAAGTTCATTGGAGAAGGCAAGTTCATTCTGTGACGTCCCTGCTGAAAGAGCCCAGATGGGGGCGCTGTCTTCGCTGTGTTTTCTGTCCACTCTGAATACTTCAGACAGTACTGTGTATACAAAAAGTTGTCACAGTTGTCCTCTTAGTCTTTAAACCAGTTGAACTCAAGAGCAGGTGGTGGCAGGACCAAACACTTTTAGAAGTAGTTCCAAACTTGGGCAAGACCTTGTCGAGTCTCTGTACCTTGGTGAAACTGTGCCTGGGCATACGTGGCGATCATGACATCCACACAATTCCCCCCCCCCCCCCCCCCATCCCACACACCCCCTGCCATCAGTTGCCCTCTGGCATGGTGGGCAGAGCTTTTACTGGAAGTACAGGAAGCTTTCAGACCCACAGTGCCCCCACTGTTGAGGAGGGAGAGGTGGTCCAACAAGGACAGGTTTCAGTGCTTTTTTTTTTTTTCTTCTTTGAGCATGGGGAGTTGAGGTGGTTGTACTAATGCTGCATTTAGGTTGAAGAGCTGACATGCTGTGCCATCTCCATTAAGCAGCATTATTTTCTCTCCTCTCCCCCCCCTGCACTCCTCCTGTCATCCCCTTCCCTCCCCCTCCTGCCTGCCTGCCTGCCTGCCTCTCAGTGCTGCCCTCTCTGTCTTCCTGTCTTCATGCCAGTGCATCGGCATCAGCCTCCGTCTTTGTGGGATTTTTTCTCCCCCCTCTTCAGATGGAAGGAAGCTGTGAGCACGAATGGTTCACATAGGAGGCAGTGTTCTGTGTGCTTGAGAGAGAGAGAGAGGAGAGAGAGAGAGAGAGAGGGAGGGAGGGAGGGAGGAAGAGAAGTTTGTGTGTGTGTTTGTGTGCACACATGCGTGTGTGTGTGTGTGTGTGTGTGTGTGTGTGTGTGTGTGTTGTTCAGAGTGAAAGTGGAGACAACTGCCAACTGTTCCCTTGCCCCCTTTCTTCCTGTTGCTCCCCCCCCCCCCCCCCCCCCCCCCCCCCTTTTCCCCTTTGGCTTTTACCTTTGACTTCTACATTACACTCATGCATATAGATGCATACATTTTCCTTAGGTCTTTTCCCTCCCCTTTTCATTCTCGCAATTTTTTGTTGTTGTTGGAAAATTTGTACTTGCAAATTTATTGTGTGATTAATGTTAAACCCACTTTGATGTATTAATAGATTTCCTTTCTCTTTAATGCATTTATTTTTGTTTATTATACTGGATTATGGACTAGAGCAGAGGGGAGGTGACTCTGTGAGTGATTTTTTTTGTGGTTTGCGTATTTCAAGTTACATACATGTACATAATAAATAAAAAAAAAAACAGGAAAAATGGCAAGAGTCCCAAGGTACGTTAGTTCATTTTTCCTTATTTTAGATAAACAGGTGAAAAAAGGGTGATGGTATGGATGGCCCATGTTGATAAAGCATTGCCGATGAGAGAGCAAATGGAAGCAAATCTGTTAAACAATCCCTTAGATTTGTCCTCTTGTGAATTAATCCAAATACAAGTGTGCACATAAGCAGAATTTTAGTAAAAGAAGAAATGGCTACTTTACCATTGTGCCCAAGACGCATTGTTATATTAATTCGTAAATTAAGGCTGAATACTTGGAACACTAAATATTCTCATGGTATTACTTGTGTCTGCAGAGAAAACATTTCTGTACATCATCTTTTGTTTGAATGCTCAGTGTTGACCTCGCTTATTAGGAGAAAGGTACTGAGATGAATAACTTTGATAATGTCAGTGCTGTCTTATATGGTTCATATATTGATGATGAAACTGCCATGGTTATTTCGCAGTCACAGGTTGCAAAATATTTTTTTATAAAAATCAACAGTTTTGTGTACCACTAGGGTATTTTCACATATGTAAATATGCATATATCAGATGTGGGTTTGAAAGTACTAACATGGATGATAAGTTGAGTGTGGACTGTTTTTTTTGTTTTAAGAAAAAAAATGTGTCGAATGTCATTTGGCGATAAAAAAACTTAAAATAAACCACTGAACTGAACTAAAAGGAAGACTACAAAAGATACACAAAACAAAATGGGTGTGGGTGTAGGTTTACTGGAATTGTGCGGCGTGGGAGGTATGCCACCTAAGGTGCGCAAATTCAGACAGACACCAACCCTCCCACTACCCACCCTCCCTACAACTTCTATCCCAACAAAAGACAGAAAAGTCTGGGCTGTTGTTACCTGAAAAAAAAAGACAGTTTTGGGGACAGATTGGGCATAATTGCTTTTCATCCACAAAGTAGGAAATAATAAAAGGACTGGTATGGTCATCCTATTTCTGTGACCAGTTTTGGTCATTCAGTATGTGGAAGGTGTGATGTTTCCATTGCCTGACCTCCGTGCCATCCATCCTCATGCCCTCATCCTGCCACCTCCCTCACTACACAGCACCCCCACTATTCCTGTTTTTCTGACTGTTTGTTTCTCTGTCTCACCCCCAGTCCCTTCCCTCTCACTCCTCACATTTTGTCTCTTTGAGTTTCTCTGCGTGAGTAATGTTTTTTTTTTTTTTTTTTTTTTTTTTTTTTTTTTTTGAAATGAAATTGACACCAAGATGTGTCTACGCTGAGCATGATTAAACTAAGATCATAAAAATGTGTGTGAGAAACATAGTGTTATCTAATTTGAATCCTTGGGGAAGTAGTTTGTAATTCTAGACAGCACAAATATAATGGAACATGAAATTGTCTAAAAGTGGGAAGAGTGCCCTCGTGGGAAAACCAGTGGCTCTGTCAGCACAAATTAAAATCTCCCTGTAGAGAAAAAAACTATGCCAGTGTTTGTTTGTTGTTTTTTTTTTTTTTTTTTGCCCCACCTCTGCGCCACTTCAGAGGCAGTGCACTCACGCTGCTCATTCCTACACCCCATCCACAGCCACAGCCCAGTCGGCCCCCTGCCGCAGCCCCGGCACTGGCAATCCACAGGGAGCAGTCAGTGTCAAGTTGTCAAGAGGCAACCACTGGAGGAGACACTGCACTGCTGCTGAGTCACTTCAGTGGTGTTCAGTGGTGCCTTTTCTGATCTAACATAGGCAGGACCACCACCTACTAAGCCCCCTACTGATGACAATAATTGTTTAGTCGTGGAGCCGGCGTAAGTGAACTCTCCCTCCGGAGGGCGCCACCATGTTTGTTCAACGACAGCCCCCATGAACTCGCCAATACCGGTGACCCCGACGGAACCAAACCAAGGCACAGACGTGGAGAGGACATCGAAACTGAGGTCACCATGAGAACAGGGCATGAAGGGCCACAGAATTTTATGCTGATCGATGAGAATGAGGATGATTAAGATGATGCTACGGATTTCCATTTTGGTCTGAGACTACATGACAGGGCTGTACTCTATGCTTCCTTTCATAATATATCCTGGCGTCAACCAGGCCCGAGAGATACAGGCACCTGCAGTGTTGGTCAGGAAATTTGAGCAACACTCTCAGAAACGCATCCATTAAGTGGATGAAACTCGACTGTGTGGTCCCAGTCTTCTCAACTGAGTCCGCAGCAAACTCAACTCTGGGTAGGAGCCGGTCGGGGCAGAAAAAAACCCACAAGACTCTGATGGGATTTGAACCCATGACCTCCCAGCCGGGAGTCCGCAACGCTAAATTCTATGCCAGTGTTAGTACAAATTACATTCTGCCCATAGGGAAATCTGTGCCAATGTCAGTACAGATTACTATGCCATTCTCCCCCATAGGGAAATTCTATGCCAGTGTCAGTACAGATTACATTCTCTCATAGGGAAATTCTATGCCAATGTCAGTACAGATTACATTCTCCCCATAGGGAAATTCTGTGCCAGTGTTAGTACAGATTACATTCTCCCCATAGGGAAATTCTGTGCCAGTGTTAGTACAGATACAGATTGCCATTCTCCATTCTCCCCATAGGGAAATTCTGTGCCAGTGTTAGTACAGATTACATTCTCCCCATAGGGAAATCTGTGCCAGTGTTAGTACAGATTACATTCTCCCCATAGGGAAATTCTGTTCCAGTGTTAGTACAGATTACATTCTCCCCATAGGGAAATTCTGTGCCAGTGTTAGTACAAATTACATTCTCCCATAGGGAAATTCTGTGCCAGTAGTCTCCTCTTTTCTGTAGTTCTCATCATGGACTTTTCCTCTTTTTTAATTTAGATTTGTCATTGATTACTGTCATCCTCTGTTTTTCTGCCTTTTTGGTGGCCAGTTCCCCCGTCTTTGTTCGAAATAGTCCGCACAGTTAAGAGAGCACCAGTCTTTTCTTTGTTTTCCATTCGGCAGTTAAGTTGTGAGTCTGTAAACATAGTTCAGAGTGAAATTAGCGGTGAATTTTGCATAACTGTTTGCCCATTTGGCTTTTTTTGGCTTTTTTGTGTACTGATGGTTGTTTTTTTTTTTTTAACTCCTTGGTACTGTTTATTTGTTTAGAACAATTTTTTTTTTGGTAACTAAAGCTAGGTTTTTGTGTGCTTATTTATGAAACTTTGTAGAACAAAATAAAAGTCTTTTCGTCATTTGTACGTCCTAATGTGGTAGCAGTCCAGAAAAAAAAAAGCGGATGAAATGCATGGTTTGTCCTGTATTTTGTTCGTCAATGCTTAATTTTCTAAATTTTGCTTCGTTCTCCGTAACAAACAGAACAACAACAAAAAAAAATTTACAGAGTTAATTTGACTTCCTGAGTCTGGCTTGACCATTTCAGAAAAAAAAAACAAAAGTTATTCAAATACATACATTTTAATCAGAAATCTTAGGGAAAAGCAGCCACATGAGAGAGTGATGAATGATGCTGATGTCACAGTTGTTCAAGGTGGGGAAAGCATGATTTCTGTTTCTGTGTCTGCATGTCTCAGGAAAGAGCAAAGTGTAATTTGTGTGAAGGAAGGGGAAAAGAGAACCAGGATAAGGGTGAAGACAGGAACATAGTCTGTGGATCATCAGGAATGCTTGAGCATGTACAGAAGTTTGGCAAACTGGTGTGCACTGCTTCATACGGGGTCCCTGTAACGAGAGAGGGGATGTGGGTGTGTGTGTGTGCACGTGGACAGGGGTCAGGGAGATGGTTGGGGGGACGGGTGTGAATGGAGCATTGCGAGTGGACAGGATACTCTTGTCTGTGGTGTCTTACTGTTTTGAAGGCGAGTCATGTTGCGTGTTTGAGAGAGAGAGAGAGAGAGTGTGTGTGTGTGAGCGTGCATACATTGTGCGTGCGTGTGTGTGTGTGTGTGCATACACATGTGTGTGTGTGCATACATGTGTGTGTGTGTGTGTGTGTGTGTGTGTGTGTGTGTGTGTGTGTGGATGCACCTTAAATCCCAAAGCGAAGGCCCATAGAAGGGGTTTGTGTGTTTTCCTTTCTTATTTGGATGTCAGACACTTTCATGGGCTGTCATCTGCATTCCCTTTTGTATCAGCTTGTTGCCACTTTTTGTTAATGGGTGTGGTGCGTGTATGTGTGTGTCACTGTATATGTGTGTGCATGCATGCGTACATGTGCATGCATGTGTGTCTGTGAATAGGCGTGCATGTGAGTGTACTGAGTGTCCATATGTTGTGTGTGTTGAAGCATTCGTGTGTTTTTATACTCTTTGTTGGTCATTCAGAACTCAGAATTTGAACCAACCGCCCATTGATCGTCACATGCATGTCTGTATTCTTTTGAAGCCCTGGACAATGTATACTACTGACAGGAATACTATTGGTGTATGTGTCTGGGGTTTTTTTTTTTTTTATGTTTTTTGTTTAGGAATATTGCCGCTATAACCATAAGCTCCACTATGGCACTACCACCACTACACCACCACTGCCACCATCATCACAGAAAGTGTTGTACCTATTAGCCTGTTTTAGACTGCAGTAAAAAAAGAAAAAAAAAGTTCCTTTTGTTCAGTTGGAGAAAAACAGTGGAGGAAGTTTTCACTAAAAATTTTTATGATTGATTCATGTAATTTTATCTTGTGATTTGGCAGTGTTTTACACACATGAAACAAAAGAGGACAGATTCAGTTGCACCATAGAAATAGGGGCCTTCATCATGCCAGATGTTACGTTGGTTTCATCTGTCGTTGTTGTTGTTGTTGTGTTGTTGTTGTTGTTGTTGCACAGACATTGTCGTCCTTTTTCAGGGCTGTCTCTCTCCTCTCATCACGTGTCTGCCCATCTACATACCACTTCATCTGTCTGTCTGTTTGGGTTGGAAACTTTTGCAAGGGTGTGAAGAACACACTAAAAAACTTTGATATTAGGCTTACCCTAAAACCTGTCCAGTCAGCGAAACAAACAAGCAAGCAAGCAAACAAACAAACAAACAAAAAAAAAAAGGAAAAAGAAAAAAAACAAGAAATAGAAAAGAAAAACAGAAACAGCTTTTTTTTTTTTGCTTCTTCACAAACTTTTTGACAAAGCTATGAAAAGTTTCACGCTCTCTCCCTCTCTCTTTTGCATCTGTGTGTCTCTTTTACAAAGCTGGACTGGCGTTTAAAGCCTCCGTTGTGAAT
This sequence comes from Conus betulinus, assembly GCA_016801955.1. Classification (NCBI taxonomy): domain Eukaryota; kingdom Metazoa; phylum Mollusca; class Gastropoda; order Neogastropoda; family Conidae; genus Conus; species Conus betulinus. The sequence goes on along the minus strand of JADBJO010000606.1, from coordinate 409,549 downwards.
GGGACACTGTTGACGGTAGTTAACCTTTCCGTTCAGTGTGAATGGTGACACTGTGTGTGTGTATGTGTGCGTTAACGCATGCGTGCGTTTGCCTTGCACATGTGTGTGTGTGTGTGTGTGTGTGTGTGTGTGTGTGTGTGTGTGTGTGTGTGTGTGTGTGTGTGTGCGTGAGTGAGTGAGTGAGTGTGTGTGTGTGCGTGTGCACATTGTGTGTGTGTGTGTGTGTGTGTGTGTGTGTGTGTGTGTGTGTGTGTGTGTGTGTGAGTGTGTGTGTGTGTGTGTGTGTGTGTGTGTGTGTGTGTGTGTGTGGTGTCAATTCATACGGATGATGGCACACCCATCTGTGGAGACGGCATCAGACCTGATATCTTCATTTTGATTTGCATGCTTCCTTGCTTGTTCATTTTTTTTTTTTCTGTCGTCATCTGCTGCGCTTCTCGCTGGCATTATGTCCACCCTGCTCATTTCGGCAGCCTGTAAATCAGCCCGATATCAGACCTCAAAGCATGGCTGAAAACAGGCAGCGGAGATTTACATTAACGGCGTGACACAGGTCCAACTCATCCTCAGATCCAAACTACAGGAAAGGTATGCATGAGAGCCTGGAAATGATGACAGCTCTAAAGAACTGAGCGCATTCAGTCCTCTTGTTTGTTTATTTCATCTTGAAGCATTTTGTGTGTACTCGTTCACCCTGTGTTCTTTACACAGTCAGCCATGCTGCATCTTTCAGATTTGTTCTTTCACACAGGCATGGAATGCCCAAGACAACAACAACAACAAAATGAATGGATGAATGAATAGTGTGTGTTTTGCATAGTGAGTGTGACCGAAAATGTTGTTTTCATTATCTTTTTCCTTGTAGCCCAAGAGCCCAAGAGGCTTTTTTTTTTTTTCAGATTAGTTTCAAACTGAGATGACTGTAGGCAGAAACTGAAAAAAAAAAATAGTAATGAAAGGAATTTTTAGGTAAGTCTGCCATTTAACATGGACAAACAAATTAAAGACAACACACGACATGTGTTTCGACCTCTCAGGTCTTTTTCAGGCAAGATAACTACATTCAGGACAGGACAACGAAAACGACCCATCTTGCACCGAATTTGAGAAGATAAGTGACTGCCCTTTCTTGGTTTTCATTGTCCTGAATGTTGTTTGTCTTGCCTGAAGAAGACCCAAGAGGTCGAAACGCTTTGTGTTCTGTCTTGTAACTTGTTTGTCCATGTTAACAGGCAGATTTACTTAAAATTGCTTTCAAATTTTGCCAAGGGTGGTACACACAGAGTTTAAAAAAAGTAATGAATGGATGAGTTCTCATTTGTGCCATCATGAGGTGTTTTGAATAGAAACTTTGACCGGAGAGTTCACTGGCTCAAACCACCGTGTTTGGCAAAGACGTTATTTCGTTTGTTTGTTTGTTTTTGTAAACAAAGGTCTTTGCTGTTCACATCACAGAACGAAAGAGAAGGAAAAGCAAGAAAGGGCCAGCCAACGTGATAGTTCCTTTCATCCCATTTTAACGTCGTGATTGGAAAGTTGATGGCAGAGGAAAGAAGAAAGAGAGAGGGAGAGAGAGAAACAAAAGGGGGGGGGGGGGGGGGGGGGGGGCAGGGTGGTGTGGGTGTGGATGGTGGAGGAGGAAGGAGGAGTGTGTGAGGCAGAAGGGTGGATGATGTTAACCCTGGAGGAGGAGATCTGCAAGGGAGGGGGGGAAGGATGGGGTAGGGGTATGATGAGAAGTGGGGGTGGGGGGAGGTGGGGTAATACAGCTGTGGGAAAGAAACCATCCATATCTTGGGAGAGAGGACTTTTTGTGGACTTTAACTTTTTATTGTATAGGAAAACGTTGCTGCAGACTTGCTTTTTTTTTTATTTGTGCTCAGTGAATTGTTAAAAAAAAAAAAAAAAAAAAAAAAAAAAAAAAAAGCAAAAGCCAGGGAAAGCTGCAAACCCTTCTTGTGACTGTCAAGCCTGTAAAGTGCAGTGTCAACAGTGGAGGTACACAGTGCCGGGAGAATGGCTGGGAACACAGGCCATTGTGTTGAATCTTTAGGTGGACTGAGGACTGTCAGAATAGAAAAAAAAAATCTCTATTCTATAGAAAACAAAGAAAAGTAAAAGCAGAGTGTGTGACTGTCTCTGTCTCTGTCTGTCTGTCTGTCTGTCTCTGTGTGTGTGTGTGTGTGTGTGTGTGTGTGTGTGTGTGTGTGTGTGTGTGTGTGTGTGATGTGCATGCACGCACGTGTGTATGCAGGAAAGGAATAGAAATATGGGTTTTCAAAGTAAAATGAATTAGAATGAGAAAGAGTTCAGAAGTTGTCATTGTTACCATAACTTTTTCATTTTTCTTCTGGATTGTACAATTCTTTTTTTCTTTTCTTTTTTTTTTTAATTCAGTTTTATTGAGAAAGAGGATAAGCATGACTTTCCAACAAAGTCCACACTTCCCAGACGACTACTTTGGTTACTTATCATCTTTGCCAGTATCTTATGAAGGTGTATTTTATCCTGTCATATCCATATGAAGCTGTGCAAAAAAAAAAAGCCGATCATGGCAGACATGTACATTTTTCCCCCATAATAACAAAACAACAGCAAAAAATTATCATTTCTGTCATTGTTGACAGAAAACTATCTACAAATGCATTCCTCGTTTTGACAAAAGAAAGAATTACAAACTCAGTTTGAATCATAGCAACAGGAGAATCACAATTTTAAAAAGAAAAAAAAAAAACTTTTTTTTGTCCTCAGGACCAAACAGCAAGCATTTAGTGACACAATTATAATTTACTTTAATGGTTTGTAAGTAACTAAAAACAAGAACAATGGAAAAGGACCACCAGAGCATTTTCTGAAATGTTCTTTCTGAAAACATTCTCTCGCTGGTAACTGTGGTCAGAAAAGTATGCATTTGGAAACGATGTTTTTTTTTGTGTTTGTTTGTTTTTTTTCCTTTTTTTAACAACAAAATCAACAACACACAGCTTGCTGACGGAGTGTGGTGAGAAGTACATGTTAAGAGGCAACATGAAGAGCGCAGACCTTGCAGGGATCAGGGGCCTTGGGTTTCCAGTTGATGTTGTGAGGATGATGAGGCTTTTGACAGTAAAGTATCTACACTACAGCCTTCTGGCACACGACCTTTGTGACGGATTTTGACATAAAACCACAACATTCTTTCTCGTATACAAGCTTTTGACATTAAAGCATATCCATCTGGTATACAACCTTTGTGAAGGCTTTTGACATTAAACCACAGCCTTCTTTCTGGTATACAACCCTTGTGAAGGCTTTTGACATTAAACCACAGCCGCCTTTCATGTATACAGCGTTTGTGAAGGCTTTTTGATATTAATTAAACCACAGCTCTCTGATGCACAACCTTTGTGAAGGGCTATTAAAATTAAACCAAACAGCCTTTTGGTACACAAACTTTGTGAAGGCTTTTAACATTAAATCTTAGTCTTTTGACTGGTACTGGTTTTTGAAGGCTTTTGACATTAAACCAGTCTTTTTTGGAACACAGCTCAAACATTGACGGCATTTTGACAGGGGAGGGGTAGGGTAAGGAGTGGGCTGTGAGGCTTTTGGGAACTAAACATTGGGGGGGGGGGGGGAGTGGGCTGTGAGGAGGGCTAAAGGGGGGTGAAGAATGAAGAATGGAACCTGTGGACCGCCGTCTTCCTGAGCCAGAGAAAACCACACCGTCATCATAAAAGGGACTAGTCCAGAGCGTAGTTGGCGTGAAATAGGAATCCTCTCCCGAGGCAGTGTCTTGGGCCCCAGACTCTTTACGTCGTACATCAGTGATCTGCCGCACACGTTGCTTGCAGATGATACCATCCTGTACCATCTCATTGTCTAAGCACGAAAGCAGCAGCATCTCTAGGAGGACTAGCTGTCACTTGAGAGTTGGGAGAGAGAGAATGGGACCTCTCCTGGTAAATGCAGCGTCGTGTACGTGACCAAAAGTCATCTACACCATGTAGCCTAAGTATATATCTGCTGCATCGCCAGAACCGCCTCCAGTTGACATCCTTTAGCAAACACCAAGGTGTTGCTCTGCAAGACAGCAGAAGGTAGGACACGCACACTATAACACCACTGCAAAAGCCAGTGCCACATTAGTCTTCTTCATGAGGTGTCTGAAAACCAGACAGCAACAGATGAAAGAACACATGTGCAAATCAGTGGTGCAGCCGCCTTTGACACATCTCAGTTTTGTGGGGATCCCCCAAATAACATCAGTATCCAGGGCATCACACAGTGCAAGGACGAACGATATGCTTCAAGGTCAGTGACCCCTGACCTACATCAAGAATCACATGGATGCTTGAAAAACTGAAGTCTTTGTTATTTTTCTGTAAAGTGGTCGCAACCAACAGTCTCGATATTTTGCTGTTGGCCCATCTTGAAGAAAAAGGACAGTAACACCATACGAAGTCATCAACCTCCAAACGAAAGTTCCTTCAACCCTTTGAACGCATGATCAAGGTGTGGACACGTCAAGCAGTTCTGCAGAATCCCCAGCCACACGGACAGTATCCTGCCTTCAAAAACCAGTTGGAGACTAGAATTCCATCAGGCAAAAACCAGCCCTGGCCTAGGTCGCTGGCACCATGTTTATTTCTTTTATTTTTACTTGAACATCTTTCAGACCCCCCTCAAGCAGCGATAAAGACCACTACTATTGATCAGGTTGCGAACAGGAAGGAGAGCAGCAGCCTGGGATTTCCTGTCCTAACTTCAAGGTTTCCTCTTCACCTCTCAGCATTCCCCCTTTTTTTTTTTTAGCCTCGAGAGACTTTGAACCTAACTTCTGACAACGTGGACGCTTTTAAGGCAGGAAATGGAAAAGGAAATAGTTTTGATGTTGGTGTTTTTTCAAGTCATGCTTTGTTTATTTTTTTTTATTTTTAGTTATATATCTCAAATGACATAGGCCCAATCTCCCTCCCCCCCCCACCCCCCCTCCTCTTTTCGCATTCCTATTTCAGACCATGTTTTTTTTTGTCATTATCCCCCCCCCCCCTTGAAAGTTTCCCCCTCCCCCCCTTATTTGTTTTCAGCATTTTTTTTTTTTTTTTTGCAGATATTGGGTGGGATTTCTTTGATTCTAAGATTGCACAGCGGTAGACCGACCGAGCTGTGTGAAGCATTTCGGTAATATGGGCGTGACTCCCCTTGGCAAATTTCCCAGCATTTCGGGTCTAATTTCGCATTTTCTTTTGGACTCTGGAGCTTTTGCAACCCAGTCATACATCTTTCTCCCCCATCTTTCCAGGAGTCAGAGAATGTCGCTTTAAGTCAAAGAAAACCAGGCTCGCATCTAGCCAATCTTTTCTTTAGTCTCAGACAAATGAAGTGTTTGATAGTGCATCGGCTCCGCATTTTGTGGGAATTTCTTTCTGTCAGACTGACTGCCGACGGCTAAAAATAGCCTCAAGAATTGTGACTTCAGGCCAAAGAGTTTAACATTAAAATTCATAACTACATCCCTGGGAAGCACGTAGGATCAAGCAGAGTGGTGCCTTCAGAGTTGTTTTAATTTATTTTGGAACATTTCCCAAACCAAGTTCAAAATGGGATTGCAATCTTCTGTTTCGCGCTTAAACGTGTGCGCACTGCGAAGCCTCCAATGTCTGTGGGCATTTGTCCCTTTGCAGTGACCATTTTATGCCGATTCCCAACTCTCTCCTACTCCTAGTCTTTCAAAGGAGAAAGGAAAAGAGGTTCACCCGAAGGCGCCTGCGGGACCCAGAGAGAAGCGCTGTCCTCCATGGCTTGATGGAAGTTATCCTGCACCACCCTTAGAAGCCTGCGCCGTGTTGACGTAGGGTGCAGGGACGCACAGAGCGTTCTGTCAGGAGTCTAGGGACGTAACTGCTCCCTCGTCCTTTGGAGGAAACTTAGAAAACGAGACCCCCTATTATACGAGAACAAACGAAAACTCACGTGCACATGAAACCCCATTCCATCCGGCACAGAATTGCGGGCCATGATAGGGCCGGTGGGAAGGATGAACGCAAATGGGAAGAAGCAACCAACATCCTCACTGGTATTTTGTGTAGGCATCCAACGAAAAGAATGATGTCTCGGGGGTGGGGAAGGTGCAGGGTGTGTGTGGTGTGTGGGTGGCGGTAGGGGGGGAGGGGGGGGGGGGCTGAATCTGGAGGGTACTGAATCAGGTATCGATCAGATTTTTTTTTTTTTTAATCCACTAGGCCAGCCTGGCCCAGTGGGGGTTCAGCATGTATGTACCTGGAGTTCAATGTCCCAGACAAAGTGAAGCAAATGATGAAGAAGAAGAAAGCTACAGGTTTTTACAGTTATATGCAGGGAATGCTTGGGCTTCCTTCCTTTTTATGCAGAGAATGGCATGGTTTGGTTTGCTTCCCCCTTTTTATGCAGGGAATGGCATGGGTTTGGTTTGCTTTCCCCTTTTTTATGCAGGGAATGGCATGGCTTTGGGGTTTGCCCCCTTTTTATGCAGGGAATGGCATGGGTTTGCTTCCTCCATTTTTTAAATGCAGGGAGTGGCATGGGTTTGCTTCCCCCTTTTTAATGCAGGGAATGGCATGGGTTTGCTTCCCCCTTTTTAATGCAGGGAGTGGCATGGGTTTGCTTCCCCCCCCCCCCCCCCCCCCCATGGGTTTGCTTTTTATGCAGGGAATGACATGGGTTTGCTTCCCCCTTTTTAATGCAGGGAGTGGCATGGGTTTGCTTCCCCCCCCCCCCCATGGGTTTGCTTCCCCCTTTTTTTATGCAGGGAATGACATGGGTTTGCTCCCCCCCCCCCCCCCAGGGAATGGCATTTTTTTTTTTTTTTACGCAGGGAAAGACATGGATTTGCTTCCCCTTTTTTTACGCAAGGAATGGCATAGGTTTGCTTCCCCCAATTTTGCAGGGAATGGCATGGGTTTGCTTCCCCCAATTTATGCAGGGAATGGCATGGGTTTGCCTCCCCCAATTTATGCAGGAATGGCATAGGTTTGCTTCCCCCAATTTATGCAGGGAATGGCATGGGTTTGCTTCCCCCTTTTTTAATG
>JADBJO010000606.1:380000-397500 GCA_016801955.1 Conus betulinus | reverse complement strand
CGACTTCAGATGTTAGATATAATCCCACAGAGTTCTGGTTCTTCAGACAGGATGACTTACGACTTCAGATGTTAGATATAATCCCACAGAGTTCTGGTTCTTCAGATAGGATGACTTACGACTTCAGATGTTAGATATAATCCCACAGAGTTCTGGTTCTTCAGATAGGATGACTTAAAGATCCTGTTCGTCACTACACAGTATAACTTTTTTCAGACACGATGACTTCAAGACTTGAGATAGTGTATTGGGTACCACAGAGTGCACTCTGTCTCCACTCTCTCTCCACCCTCTCTCTCTCTGACCCCATCCATTCCCTTCCCATTTCCCCCCACCCCCTCACTTCGGCACCCACCCACCCACCCCTATTAGGTACCCTACAGTCAGTGGACGGAAAGGGGGAAGGGGGAAGGGGAGGGTGGTAGTGCGTTAACAGTCCAGTAGATCATCCCCCAGACATCAAAGTGACTCGATTTCTGCTTCGATGCTTCGAGTTTTTTTTTTCCCCCTGCCTGACTTACATTTTCAGTCATTAGATTGTGTCTTGACTATGACCGCCAGCAGGGTACGGAGCTAACAGACCGTGTGAGGAGCGATATTAGCTTGGGGCGTGTAAGAGTCCGCTTGTTTCCCCCCTTCAGGTAAAATCGGTGCTTGGCGGTTTTTTTAAAAAGTGGGTTGTTTAGAGAAAACCCGTGTATGGAATCGAGTGTTCCTCTCTCTTTTTCTTGTGATGGATTCATTATTTATTCAGCTCTGATTCCACGATCCATTGACTGAAGATTGACCATTTATTCATCATTCCTCTCTTGTGATAGATTCATCATTTATTCAGTTCTGATTCCTTACGGTCCACTGGCTCCAAACAACATCAATATATCCTTATCTGATTTCATGAAGAAAAAAGAACATAGAATTTTGATTTGGATTTTTTTTCCCAGGGCATTGCATTCTCATACATTATTTATCAGTCTCAACAAACTTTCAGTTTCATCAAGGAGGTGTCACTGCGTGCGGATTAGTCCATATACGCTACACCACATCCGTTAAATTTTTGAGACCATACTTCGCATGTTTTGAAGCTGATGGATAAATGAATGAACAACTAAGATGAGACAATTGAAGAAAAGGGTCTCGCGGCTACGACTCAGCGGATGTCTGACCTACGCACTAGCCCAACGCGCTGGTCAGAGCTTGGGTGCATACCTACCATGTTTGTGTGTGTGTGTGTGTGTGTGTGTGTGTGTGTGTGTGTGTGTGTGTAGTGAATGTACACGTGTGTGTATGATGTGTGGGCATGGACCTATGTGTGTGTATGGGCGCATGTGTGAGTGTGTGTATGTGCGCGTGTGTGTGTGTGCGTTTGTATGTGTGCGAGAGCGAGCGAACGTATGCACACACGTTCGTTTGTGTGTGTGTGTGTGTGTGTGTGTGTGTGTGTGTGTGTGTGTGTGTGTGTGCATGTCGCATGTGCGCGCGCGCGCGCGCGCGTGTGTGTGTGTGTGTGTGCGTGTGCGTGTGTTGTGACTGCGTGCGTGAATGTTCAGAAGATGACTTAGGATCAAGAACAAGAACAAGACCTTTAATACAACATATACGTGCACACGCACACTCTCGCGCACACACACACACACGCATAACGATAGGAACAACTCCTCCCCCTCACACACATCCTACGCACGCACACACACGCGCGCGCACACACACACACACACACACACACACACACACACACACACACACACACAACGCACGCGCGCGCGCACACACACCACACACACACACACACACACACACACACACTCACTCTCTCACACACAAATTACACACACACACCAACGCTTGCACACACATGTCTGTGGACTCCCTAATTAACACGCTGGCATTACCCTACTGATGAACACACACACACACACACACACACACACACACACACGTGCACACATACACACACATGCACACACAAATACACTTACTCTTACACACACACTCACACACCATTGCTTGCATACTCAGGATGTCCATGGACTCTCTAATTAACACGCTGGCATCACCCCACTGATGAATACACACCAGCGTACGCACATCTACAGTATACGCTGGGAGGGAGGGGGGGGGGGGGGGGGGGGGGGGGGGCTGAGAGATTCAAAGTCTTATCTCAGTTGACATGTGTTTTCATCTTTTGTGCCTGTTGTGGGAAAGACCCAGTATGAGTTTGCCTCAATCTGTAGGAGTCTTGGTAATGTTGGCCTTGAGATTATTCCAATGTTTGTTGGTGGTGATGATTTTTGTGCTCTTCCCTTAAGTCTGGATGTGCGGCCACTTCCTCTCTTGATGTTCAGATCTGAAAGATGATCTGTGGTATAGTGGCTTTGCTCTTGTTGCTTAAGTGATTCTTTAGATTTCTTATCACATCAGATCGGCCGAGCTGTAATCCAGTTCTTATCGTTGCCTTGCCAGCCAGTGTGTCTGCTTTCAGTTTCTTGTTTCCCATAACTCCAGCATGTTCAGGGCAGTACATCCATGTGTCTCTCCAATGGAAAGCTGCGCATTAGTTCATTCCAAGCCGGGCTTCGCATTCCACTTTTCACAGTAGGTTCATGGAGTCAGTCAGTATAATGGCTTGTTGAGTTTGAAACTGGCTTATGGATGTAAGCCATTGGAATGCTCGTGTCACTGCTTCTATCTCCATTGTTGAACTTGAAGTCGTTAAACTGTATTCACCATACACATACAGCTGAGAACATGATAGTGAAACGTGTGCCTCATTAAGTTGTCCTGTGTTTGTGTTTGCTTCTCGTTTGTTGTTCCTTGAGCGAGTAACTCACTCGGGGAGTTAAGAGATGATTTTTTTAAAACTAGAGACAAGCCAGACAAATACAGACAAAGGAATTTTGAGATGATGTTGGTCTAAACAATCTGTGTGTAAAACCTGGCAGGCTAAATGAAGACAACTAACATGCCAAAAATTCAAATTACATACCTGTCTTCCATTTCTTTGTGTGATTTTCTTCAAACCGGTCTATGCAGGCTAGCTGATTACTACAGATTTTCATCCAACTTGTGATCAACAAGTTGAATGTGGCTATCATTCAAAGCTCTAGGCAAGACTGATTTTCATCATATTTTCATGTTAAAGAGCGATTCATTAATGTATTGGCTGATTAAATTTTCCTATGAAATAAAGCTCCAAACATTATTTCTTTCATTTGAAAATTACCAGAGTGTTACCGTTTTTTGTATGCCTTTTTAAAGTGAACTTTCTCTCATATAGATCAAAGTGGGACAATTTTGGTGGAACCATGTGTTTTAAAAGTGCATTGTCATCCTTGAGTTGTTACCCCCTTTTCCTTGGTTATTTCCTTTTTGGGAACAAATATCAGAAAAAGGAGAATCACAGCATGGGGACTGACAGAAGGGAGGAACCGGAAGAAAAGAAAAATTACAGAGAGTCAAATATGAAATATTTATGGTTCAGCCAATAATGGAGGCCGCATCAAGGCTGGGAACAAACTCAAAACTAACTATACAAACTAAATCATCTTCTTCCTTATCCACCAGGAGTCACAGGGGCACAGCAGTGAACAAGGTTCATCCAGTTCTGTCAGTAATGTGACAAGGATTGGGTCTTTGCAATAAGTTTTTTCTTTCCATTCTTTACAGTTGACATACGGTGACAATCATTTTTTTTCCTGTTTTGTACTGTTAACACTAATGACAGTCGCATTTTTTTTTTTCTGCCTTCCCCTCCGTTTTCCTTCTTTGACAGTTTCCTGGAGAATTATTTTAGCAAAACATAAAGATCTTGTTACATAGTATGCCATTTTTTTTTTTTTTGTAACTGATGTCAGTAGATCTCCATATGATCTGACGTGCTGCTGGATGGTTTGACACACTTATTCATTGTTGATATCGATATCAATATATCTGATGTTCAGTACTTTGTGATAACACCTCGTTTCCAAGGCTTGGGTTCTTCATTCAACAACTACTATGAGGGTCCAGTCCTGCATGCATACAGAACCTGCTCTTGTGTTTCACAGAAATGGGATTGTCTTCCCCAAATGGCTTTTAGTCTGGACAGTATTGATTCTCTTCTTGCTGGCCTTGAAAGGATAAATTTCTGATCTGGATCTCTCATTGCTGATGTTGGATCCCAGGCAAGTGAATACCATTTTCATGTACTCCCAGTTTTCAAAACAGCTTGGCAAGTTCTTGCCAGGGTTCCCAGGTGCTGGGCATGAAACAAAAAAAAGGACCTCTAAAGGACTTGTAAGGACCTCAGGTCATTTTAAAAGGACTTTCGCCTTCATGACTTTATAGTATAAAGTACAGGAGAAATATCTTCCTTTCATTTGCTTCACAGCCTGCGCGAAAGGCATTGTTCACAGTGTGCAGTCCACAGCTTCCAACATGCAGCAAGGAGAGACCTTTGGCTGTCTTTGAGGAAACAGTTGATGATGTTATAGACTGTCCAGTTCACATCGGGTCCATCCATGCAATGCTGTAAAAAGTCACTCTTTTTCAGAATGAAATCTTTGAAAATGGATTAAAACTTGTCTGTCATGTCCAGCAGCAGGAAGCAGCAGATAGATGGCCATGAGCAGTCTGCGCATTCCTGGAGGTAGCACCTTTTATCAGGAACCATAGCACCATTGGTGCTTACAGCATCACTCATCATTGCGTCAAATTCTGACGAGAGCTGCAGTGGTGTAAAAGCAAAATGATTTTCCTCAAATACAAGCGTAACTGTCCGCGTACTTCGTGTTGGGAGTAGAAATCCGGCTCGTAATGGCCTGTTCTCTATTACCCCCCCCCCCCCCCCCCCCCCCCCCCCCCCCCATTAAAACATAAAAAGAAAACATATATGATGCAAACAAGAACGTTATAATTAAGATCGCTGATTGGTTAGTTTCTTTGACTGCTGTCAGATTTTCGCCTGTGATAAGGTAGAAGAGATTTTCGGTAAAGATGACTCAGAAAAACAGACGAATGTTAGCATTCATGAAAATAATGATGGTAATAATAATAAATCCGGGAACACTAGTTTGTACATCTCTTGATAAGAATAATGATAATACAATGATGAAGATGATTATCATTGTGATAATTATGATAATAGTAATGATGATAATATTGATAATAAATATGATAATGATATATATCAGTAGAATGATAATAATAATGACAGATCAATAATATTATAATGACAGAGGAATAATATTATAATGACAGAGGACAGTTTACGTATTGTCATAACCGAAACAATCTTCAGTATTGGCTTTATGAGAAATATGAGAGATAATGTGCATTTATTTCCAGAATGAAACGTACTGCATATTTTGACAACATAGACTACATGATCTTAAGGCTCGGGTTTCTAGTTGTTGTTTCCTTTAAACACAAACACATTCTTTTAGTAACAATTGTTTTACATTTTGGTCAAAGAACTTGCGACCAATGCCAGTGGGAAATACAAATGTCGTTTTTGCCGATCACCAGCCCGTCTTTCCTCTGCCCAGCAAACCGGGGAGGATTGTTTTGTCAGAGTTGTCTCCTTTCATACAGGCTGCCATGTATAAGGATTCGGTGTCGACTTTTTCATGCTTATGATGCTTTATTTCGGCAAAGAGCAGCAGTTTTCCGGCAAATGAATGGGATGTCGATGTCCATTTTTTGTCATGCGGGGAGGAGGGGGTGGTGGTGGTGGTGGTAGGTGTACAGTGTACGGGTGCTGTGTAAATCATTTTGGCCCCATAGAAAGGGACTTTTTCTCTCATGATGAAGCACATAGATGTCCGCACCTCCAAAATCACAAGGGTTCTTGTAGAACCCATTCACTTGCCACACACGCAGACACGAGACATACAGAACCTTCAATTCCATGAAGCGTTGATTTCCAACCTCTAATTATTATGTTTACTGATTCGATGAAACATCGATTTGTTGGGTGGGGGTGGGGGTGGGGGGGGAGGGGGGGAGAGAGAGAGAGAGAGAGACAGAGAGAGAGAGAACTGGTTCAGGTGAATGGATTTGCAAGTAAGATTTATGAGGAGTCTTAGGCATTGAACTTTTTTTCAGCACAGGAACGAAAGTTACCTGGTTCATTATTACTCGCTATTTGTATCTCCCCACTGCATGCAAACCTACAATATTTCATTTCATACTAATAATGCAAGTAGGGGCCCACCACAGAGTTGAGCTGCCTACCGTTCCAGCATGTCTCTGCGGTTACTGCAAATTTCAGACTGTTGAATTGCAAGGTGTGCTCTTTTTGTTGGATTTTTTGTTTTGTTTTGTTTTATTCTTTGAAAAGATCTTGTGTTTCTCTCTACCACCCGTGAGTCACAGCCAGAGACACCAACGGAAAGTGTCTGGTTTCCATACATTGCAGACTTATTTCGAGATAAGAGGTTGGGGAGAGAGGGGGGGGGGGTGGGGGGGGGGGGTCGGGCGGTGTCGGGGGCCCTAGGGGGGGGGGTGGGGGGGGGGGGTCGGTGGTGTCCATGGCGAGATGCCAAACATAAGACAATGACTCCGTTTCTCAAAGATCCTCAGACTGTGTCTGTCGGCTGGGTTGCGTTGAAAAAGCGTATCTAAGTCCATGGAATTTAGTCCAACGGTTGTAATCTAGTTTCTTTCAGCCGTTTCTCTTGCTGGCTGGAAAACCTCCAGAGATCAATCGCAGGAGGAGGAGGAGGAGGAGTGGGCCGCAGGGGCCAAGTGTTTGCAGAAGCGGTGAAGTCAGACACGGGTCGATTGAGAATCAACCCGGACGTCACGCTGCGTGCAAGACAAATCCTCTTTTTTAGCGTTTGCCCCCGACCCCCACCCCCTCCCCCCCCCTCTCTCTCTCTCTCTCTCTCTCTCTCTCTCTCTCTCTCTCTCTCTCTCTCACTCTCTCATCCTCCCCCTCTCTCCCATTGCTTCATTCCTCCCCCTCTCTCCCATTGGGGGGGGGGGGGGGGAAGCAAAAACTGTGGGGCTTGAAGCCATAGAAGAAGGGTCAGTAACAGGGCGCGAGTTGGTGGAATGAGATGAAAGGGTGGACACAGCACGAAGGGCCCAACTGGAAGCCCTTCAGTAGTGACGCAGTGTAAATTGGAGTGCCCTCCCCTCCACTCTTTGTTCTCATCACCGTTGGTGCAGTGTACATGTATGCACCGCCACTTTCAGTTCAGGGGTCAACCAGCTTAAAGCTGTTTTCATTGTAGTAGCTTTTGTCATCTTACCTAATTTATCGTTATGAATTTCATTTGAACAAGTTCTTCTCGGGATGATTACGCAGGCATAGATTCTATCAGCATGAAATCGGCACTTTGTTTGTTTGTTTTTTTGTTTATATTAAGGCATTTTAGAGACAGTTATGTACATAGTTTATCAAAAACACCGATAACTATTTTTGTTTTGTTTGTTTGTTTTTTTTTTTTTTTTTTTTCTTCTTAAACTCCAAAGTGCGTTTTCTCTGCAGATTTGTTCTTCACATATTTTATTCGTTTGCATATTCAGAAAATAATTATAAGCGGCATGAAAATAGATTTGTAAGTTGCAAACTTTTGGGGAAAGACGCTGCCGTCTTTTAAGATGTTGGGCGTGTTAACTTTCTGCTCGCTGTGCTCCAGAATGGGGCTCGTTGCTATTTACCTGCAGTCAGTTTTTTTTTCAAAGAGCATTTCGTTTTGAAATGGTGTCAATAGCTGGTTGGTATTTACCTGCAGTCAGTTTTTTCTTCAAAGAACATTTCGTTTTGAAATGGTGTCAATAGCTCGTTGGTATTTACCTGCAGTCAGTTTTTTTTTCAAAGAACATTTCGTTTTGAAATGGTGTCAATAGCTGGTTGGTATTTACCTGCAGTCAGTTTTCTTCAAAGAACATTTCGTTTTGAAATGGTGTCAATAGCTGGTTGGTATTTACCTGCAGTCGGTTTTCTTCAAAGAGCATTTCGTTTTGAAATGGTGTGAATTAACAGTCTTCGTCGCTGACTGATTCTCTTTAGGGCATTAACGTAGAGGACAAAGTAAGTGTGTGTGTGTGTGTGTGTGTGTGTGTGTGTGTGTGTGTGTGTGTGCGTGCGCGCGCGCGCATGTGCGCGTGTGATTTATCGGCTGCAGCAAGCCTCAGCCCTCGCTTTCAGACATGAATTTGTGGTACTTCTTTTTCTGTTTGAAAGATGGTATTGTGAACATCAGGATGACAGTTTGAATATCAGTAGGCTTTTTATTTTTAGAAAAAGAGAGAGACTGCAGTTTGCAACAACAACAACAACAAAAAAAAAGAATGAAAGAAAACTGAGGAAATATTGCGAGTGTGGTTTTCCGTGCGTTGAGAGAAAACATTTTTCTGGGTGTTTCTAGTTGTTAATTTTCCAACTAAAAACCAGACTCTTTTTAAGCTGTGCTTTAAGTGTGGTTAGTATTGTGACAGAATGATCATTTCAAGTCTGTAAGATTTAATATGTAATGTCGAGGAGGCGGGGGGGGGGGGGGGGTGGGGGGGGGAGGAAAATTGCGTCATGAAAAGGTCGGTCGGGGGGGGGGGGGGGGGGGTTAGGGAACAGAGCCGTTAGGAGCACTGCAATGACACGCGCCGCTTGCGTCATGAAAAGGTCGTGTGGGGGCAGGGAGGGGAGGGGCAGGGGTTAGGAGGTAGAACAGAGCCGTTAGGAGCACTGCAATGACACGCGCCGCTGCAGCTGTCTTCACTCCTGAAGGTGGTGGGGTGTGGGGGCAGAGGAGAGGGAGGGGAGGGGGCAGGCAGGGGTTTGCGGTAGAACAGAGCCGTTAGGAGCACTGCAATGACACGCGCCGCAGCAGCTGTCTCCAGTCCTGAAGGTGATGGGGGTGGTGAGATGTGGGTGTGTGTGGTGGGGGAGGGGGGGGGGGGGGGGGGGGGGGGGGGGGGGGGGGGGGGGGGGGGACGGAACCGAACCGCCTGGGGAGGAGCGGCAAAGCTCTTCTCTCTCCATTCTGCAGTGATGTTGTCTGCCCACCTCTTTCACACCTGTCTGTCGTGTGTTCTCGTTTCCTCTACACCGTTGCTCGGAGGGTAATCAGGGGGGGGGGGGGGGGGGGGGGGGGGGTGTGCAGGAGCGGCAAAGCTCTTCTCTCTCTCCATTCTGCAGTGGTGTTTGTCCATCTCTTTAACCTGTCTGTAGTGTGTTCTCTTACCTTAGTACCGTTGTTTGGAGGGTGATGTGGGGGGAGGGGGGGGGGGAAGGGCGAACAGTCTCTCTTCTGTCTTGTTACAAGTCCATTCCACCTGTCTTTCCCTCACGGTGGTCAGTAGTAGGTCTGCATCATGACTCACGTGCTGCCTGATTATTGGTCTCTTCATCGTTTGGGGACATAGCTCAGGGCCACACAAGTACAGACAGACACGTCAGAGAAACGCTGATTGAAAAACCAGTGCAACACATGGTGATCATCGATGCAACGTTTATTGTGCTGATCGTGATACAGTTGATAAGAGAAAGTGGAATTTAGGAACATGCATTGTGAAACCGACAGGCATTCAGGAACGTGAGAGCACATGCAAACGCACTTGGGAACGTTCTCTCTCTCTCTCTCTCTCTCTCTCTCTCTCTCTCTCTCTCTCTCTCTCACACACACTCACACTCACACACACACACACACACACACACACACACACACACACACATGCACACGTGCGCGCGCAAACATGCATGCACGCACGTGCGTGCAGACACACACACACACACACACACACACACACACACACACACATACACACACACACACACACACACACGAATGCACCATGGTACAAATAAAACAGAGAAACTCCTAGAACCGACGACAGACATAAATGCGATAGTACAGGTGTATATTCATAAGTGTGTGGTCTTTTTTCATGTATACACGGTTTGCAGTGCACGGGTAATCATAGGATGCCAGTACATGTAAACATGCAGAAATATGTACAAAGTGAAAAACATCGACAACAGAAATCCGTGTGAAACTGGGTTTATTGGCAGTTTAGCACATGCACGCCCATGCAGACACACGGGCTCTCTCTCTCTCTCTCTCTCTCTCTCTCTCTCTCTCTCTCTCTCTCTCTCTCTCTCTCTCTCTCACTCTTCTCTCTCTCTCTAGTAAAGTAAATCTCTGCGATGGTGGGATGTATATGCCTATAATCAAACAATCAGTTTCTAATCCCGTTAACTTTTTTGAAACTCTGAAGACTATACAATTGTCGATTTCTACTGAAATATATTGTACATATTTTGTATATAGCCTTTTTACCAACATTGTAACACACCACCTGACAAGCGAGCTGTTAAACTATCAGATACTTTTATACCAGGTGATAGCCACACATCAAAAGAGGGAAAAAGATGGGCTGGAAAATGTATCGAAAATGTTTCCGTAAAGAAAATAATGTCATAATTTTGCAGAAATGTTCTGACATCCGGCTGGTAAATTGTTTTCAGCTTTTTCAATATTATATGTTAGAAATGTTTATAGTGTGGACGTTGCAATGCTGTGGGTATATGAATCACGTACAGGGTCCAAAATACGGGCAGGGCCGAGTCCCTAGGTGTTGTGGAGTTGTTGACAGTGTCAGTTTTGGAAAAGCCCACTCTCACACGAGGGAAACATTCAGTGACATGGGTCTGTCTGGATTTTGCTCCGCTCTGTGATCGCAGACCACTGGCTGAGGAGATGTCAGACACAATGGAGCAGTTCTGTTGGTCAGGTTTCACGGGTTCCTGTTGGAAGTCGATATCGCCACTTCCTTCATGCTGTCGAGGTTCTGGGGACTGGCCTTCCACTTCATCTATTGTGGTCCAGGGATCAGTCAGCTGCTTGGGTTGAGTCTGGCTGCTGTTGATCTGGGAGTCATCAGGGGGCGACAGGGGTGGGGGAGAAAGGCTGGCTATACTGGCCACTGGCTCCTCCCGACCTTCCATTCTGTGGTAACTGTGGTGTGCTACTGCAGGCTCCCTCCAGACTGATGTGGGCTTGGTCTTCATTGGACAAGTCACACTTATTCTGGCTTTGCTGGTGTTTTCGCTAGATTTGCTGTTCACTTTAGGAGGTGGAAATTCTGGAGTGTGTCTGTCCCTACTACAGTCAGCAGACGGTTCGGAAATCTGTGGTAAGTTTTCATAGTGTTTGTAGAGGACACAATGGTGTTTATTTTTATTAGAGTATTGCATTTTTGATATGTATGAACAGTACGGTGAGTTACCTGTTGTTTTTATGGGTGATTTAAATTCAAGAACTGGTAATGCTAACGCCAATACGTTTTCTATTCCTGATGATACCTTGTTCGAAGATGACGATACTGACGTAGAATTACAATACGCAAGAAATTCAAAAGACAGAGTTATTAATAATTTTGGTCGATACTTAATTAAACTCTCTGAGCAGTTTTCCTTGATAATTTTAAATGGTTTGGTTTGTGATCAGCAGGGTGATTTACATATATAACATACAGCAAGGTAATTGATTATTTTTTGATGTATATAAAAAACAAGCTTTAAAGCTGCAAGTTTTATCTAGAATAGAATCAAAACACATGCCAAATAGAACTGACCTTAAATGTTTTGATAATGTTAGAAATTATAAGAAACGAGTTTATGTGTGGGGATCAAGAGAAATTAAATGAATACTATGAAAAACAAAAATCAAAAGAAATACAAAGTATTTTTAGCAAAGCAGTAGAGCTTATTGATGTTGATATAGAGAGAGAGCTCTTACAAAGTTTATGAGGGCCTTGCGTTAGCTGGAGAATGCATGAAGAAGAAGATCATAATTGATCCCTCTCAAAAAAGAGCCCGTGGTTTGATAAAGAATGCAGAGGTAACAGGCTGCATGTAAGTCAGTCTTGAAAACCATCAAAGATGCACAAACCCAAATAAAGCTGAAGAACTCAGAACTAAATACACTGATAAATTAAGGGAATATAAAAAAACTTCTTAAAAGAAAAGAATATGAACATAATAGACAGACATTAGAAACACTTGAAAACATGTGCACATGATCCTAAACTGTTCTGGGGTACCATAAAAAAAGAGGGTTAAGAACAAACATCAAGATTGCTCTGCCTCCTCTAAGGACTGGTACAACCATTTTCAGTGGGTCTTTAATGGTGACTGTGGGGAAAACGATTCTATTTAAAACAATCATCAAGGCGACACTTTTGTAGATAATTATCTAACAAACGAAGATATACATTGCTCTTCTTTAGATGCTGAAATAACGGAACTAGAAGTTAAAAAAAGAAGCTATTAAAGCCTTGAGAAATGGTAAAGCAGCTGGCCCAGACGGCTTTATTGGGGAATTTTACAAGCATTCTTGTCCTTTAGTTTTTTTTTTTTTTTTTCTGACGAAGTTTTTCAATAAACTTTTTGATTTAGGAGCATTTCCCCTAAGCTGGTCTGAATCTGTTATACATCCCCTCCTTAAAAAAAAAAAGGTGATCCCAATTCCCCAAACAATTATTGAGGTATTTCTTTATCGAACATTAATAGCAAATTATATACCTTCATTTTGAATAAAACGACTGACTAAATGGGTAGAAGATGATAATTTACTCAGTGAATTCCAAGCAGGCTTTAGAAAGAATTTTAGTACAGTTGATCATATATTCACATTACTAGCATTGATACAAAAACAGCTTTTCTTCTAAACAGAAGCTCTATGCAGCATTCATTGATTTTAAGAAGGCTTTTGACCTTGTAAATAGAAACTATCTTTGGTTAATACTACGTAAACGTAGAATTCAAGGGAAAATGTACAATTCTACCAGAAGTATGTACGAAGTTGTTAAAGCCAGGGTTCGAGTTAATAATGAAGTGACAGATGTGTTCATGTGCCCCAACGGACTTAAACAAGGAGATAATTGCAGCCCAATTTTATTTGCTCTTTTCATTAACGAATTAGCCAATGATATCCTTCAATCTGGAAAAACACGGGATAACCCTGACCCCTGATGTAACTCAAATTCTAATGATGTTATTCGCTGATGATGTTATTCTTATTTCCAGCACGATTATAGGTCTTCAACGTCAGCTGGATATTTTATATAATACTGCTCACAGATTACAACTTACTGTCAACCATGAAAAGTCGAAAATAATTATTTTTAGAAATGGAGGCCACATAGCTTCTAGAGAAAAAGCGGTTCTTTGGTGGGGTACAAAAAATAGAAGTTGCCTACCAGTATAAGTATTTAGGTATTTTTTTTTCATCTGGTTTAACGTTCTCTTGTTCTCTAGAAGAGAGGGCCTTAAAGGCAAAAAAAAAAAAAATGTATGTATTTGGAATCTTAGATTTCTTTGGTCATTGGGGAAAAATTCACCAAAAGTATTTTTCAAAATTTTTGACATCCAAATCCAACCTATCTTGACGTATGGTTCAGAAGTATTGGGCTTAAGTGCTGACCATACAGTTATCGAAAGGGTCCATTTGCTGGCAATCAAACGTTTTCTAAATATTAGCATTAAAAACTCCGAGTGCACTAGTATATTGCGAATCAAATAGATATCCTCTTTACATCCAAACATACACAAAATTTATTGACTATTGTCTTAAAGTCATTCAGATGGAAAGTGACCGTATTCCTAAGAAAGCTACGAAATGTTATACTTACTCCACTGTAATGGTAAGAAGAACTGGGTATCTAATATAATGTATACATTGTATAGGTATGGTTTTGGAATTGTTTGGGAGAACCAAGGTGTCGAAAACTGTAAACTGTTTATATCCACCTTTAGGCAGAGACTGATCGATTGTCATGTTCAAGAAATTGATTCTACCATTCCTACTAAAGAACATTTCCAGTTGTACTAACTTGCAGAGCTTTAGATCTCCCCCATTATTTATGCGCTATTAAGAACCCTGCATTGAGAAAGCATTTAACTAGACTAAGACTAGGTGTCTCCCAGCTCAATGCCAATAAATCTAAATATTCAAAATTCCAATATAAACTTGACTGTCCATTTTGTCCGAATGTTGTGGAATCAGAATTGCATTCTTTATTAGTATGTCCACAATATAAAAGCCTTCGTGAAATGTACATCCCCCCCCCCCCCCCCCCCCACCCTAACGCTTTCAAACTTGCTTTGCTTCTTTCTGACTCAAGAATGTGTATTAAACTTGCCTTGTACTTATCGAAATTATTTGCCACAAGGAACCAAAAAACCCAGTCTGCTTAAACAATGCCATGAAGCATAAGTTAATAAATTGTATATTTATAGCTATATAGCTATCCATGACCAATGTATACCACTTTTTGAAAGATATGATGCCACCAAGAACATTGTACATAAATACTTACATTAATCTCACCCATGCGTGCCGATATATTTTTCACTTAATATGTTGAAGATTTTGGTTATTAGATGTTTTTATTATTTTTGTCACGTGTATCGGCAGTACGCATTGTTCTCTTCATTCCTTATCCTTATCTGCCCCACTCCACTTCGGTTTTGCTCTATGACAGTTTCGCTATTATTTATTCTTTTTCAAAACGATATCTATTCTTTGAAACGTCACTTGTACCCCTCCACGCATGGTCCCTCCTAGCCCCAATATTCTGTATTATGCCTATGTGTGTGTGTATAATCTCCATGTATTTATGTTTATTCCTCACCCTGCCATCACCCCCTATTCCCCATTTGATACGGGCAGAAAGGCCTAATCATTAAAACATTTTGGATTGGACTGGATTGGATCTCTCTCTCTCTCTCTCTCTCTCTCTCTCTCTCTCTCTCTCTCTCTCTCTCTCTCTCTCTCTCTCCCACCTAATCACTCACTCACCCTCACCACTCACTCTGTCAGGTATTCTAAGTTAGAGCTTCTGTTGTTGAAAGCATCACATTTTTAACGTTTCCTTTATTTACTTGCTTGCTTACTTTCGTTACTTACTTACGTATGTATGTATGTACTTTCACTTGGAGGGGGGGGGTGAAGGTTCAAGGTTTTTAGAACTGAAATCTAGGGGTTAGTGTACCGATCGTTAGAAGACTGACCGGCAACCCAAACATAACTCTGTATTTTTGAGGGCAGGACATACGCTGTACATAATGCACAACGTCAATGGCATAGTGCGATAGTACAAATAACAGCAAAACTCGCCAGCCAACAAGAATATATATACAATACATACATACATAGAGAGCGAAAGAGAGAGAGGGGGGGAGCGTAGGAAATGGCATCACTGCAACGATTAACACTTTCAGTAGCAACCTGCAGAGACTGTAACAACAGTGATTTGTCTTAGCAACCTGACAGAGACTGTAGCAGCATGACGTGTTGTAGAAACCTGCAGAGACTGTAATAACTGTGACTTGTAGCAACCTGCAGAGACTGTAACAACTGTGACGTGTGTGTAGCAACCTGCAGAGACTGTAACAACTATGACTTGTAGCAACCTGCAGAGACTGTATAACTATGACTTGTTGTAGCAACCTGCAGAGACTGTCATAACTATGTGACTTGTTGTAGGAACCTGCAGAGACTGTAACAACTATGACGTGTTGTAGCAACCTGCAGAGACTGTAAGAACTATGACTTGTAGCAACCTGCAGAGACTGTCATAAATGTGACTTGTTGTAGCAACCTGCAGAGATTGTAATAACTGTGACTTGTTGTAGCAACCTGCAGAGACTGTAATAACTATGACTTGTTGTAGCAACCTGCAGAGACTGTAACAAGACTGTAATAACTGTGACTTGTTGTAGCAACCTGCAGAGACTGAATAACTGTGACTTGTTGTAGCAACCTGCAGAGACTGTAAAACTGTGACTTGTTGTAGCAACCTGCAACTGTAACAACTATGACTTGTAGTAATCCTGCAGAGACTGTAACTGTGATGACTTGTAGCAACCTGCAGAGAATGTAAACTGTGACTTGTTGTAGCAGCCTGGAGAGACTGTAATATAACTATGACCTGTCTTGGCAACCTCCAGAGACTGTAATAAATGTGACTTGTTGCAGTCGCAGAGACTGTAACAGAGACTGTAATCAACTAGACTTGTTGTAGCAACCTGCAGAGACTGTAACTCAACTGCAGAGACTGACTTGTTGTAGCAACCTGCAGAGACTGTAATCACTGTGACTTGTTGTGACTTGTAACTGTAGCAACGCAACCTGCAGAGACTGTAATAACTGTGGCTTGTTGTAGCAACCTGCAGAGACTGTAATAACTGTGGCTTGTTGTAGCAACCTGCAGAGACTGTAATAACTGTGGCTTGTTGTAGCAACCTGCAGAGACTGTAATCACTGTGGCTTGTTGTCTTAGCAGACTCACAGAGACTGTAATAACTGCAGAGACTGTAATCACTTGTTGTAGCAACCTGCAGAGACTGTAATAACTGTGGCTTGTTGTAGCAACCTGCAGAGACTGTAAATAACTGTGACTTAGTCTTAGCAACTGTGGCATGTTGTCTAGCACGTGCAGAGACTGTAATCACTGTGGCTTGTTGTAGCAACTGCAGAGACTGTAATAATTGTGGCTTGTTGTAGCAACCTGCAGAGACTGTAATAAGTGGCTTGTTGTGTAGCAACCTGCAGAGACTGTAATAACTGTGCTTGTTGTAGCAACCTCCAGAGACTGTAATAACTGTGGCTTGTTGTAGCAACCTCCAGAGACTGTAACAGTTATGAATTGTTGTAGCAAGTAGCAACCTCCGGAGATTGTAAGACTTACGATTTATTGTAGTAACCTCCAGAGCAGTAATAATGATGACGAGTTCTAGCAGCTACTTGATGAGTGTTGGAGCAAGCTCCAGAGACAGCGGTAATCGTGACCTGTGTCTAGCAGCCGTTCGAAGAAGGTAACAAGCTTGACCAGTGTCAAACCTCCAGAGAGAAACCTCTCGAGACTGCAACGATTAAGATCTGTTGTAGCAACCCTTCAGAGACTGTAACGATTCTGACCTGTTGCAGCAAAACCTCCAGACACTAACGTTTCTGACCTGTTGTACAACCTCCAGAGCCTCTGACCTGTCGTAGACTGACGATTCTGACCTGTTGTAGCACCAACCTCCAGAGACTGTAACGATTCTGACCTGTGTAACGATTGTAGTCGTACCAACCTCCAGAGACTGTAACGATTCTGACCAGTTGTCTTAAAACCTCCAGAGACTGTAACGATTCTGACCTGTCTTACAAGCCTCCAGAGACTGTAACGATTCTGGCCTGTCGTACCAACCTCCAGAGACTGTGACGATTCTGACCTGTCTTAACAACCTCCAAAGAGTCTTTCGTGGCTTACTCCGGAGGCGGAAGGGAGCGGGTGGGGGTGGGGGTAGGGTGTAGAAGGGAAATAGGCGGTAGTTCTGCGAGCTGACAATGATTGTCATCAACAGGACTAGCGGGTCTTAGTAGATGGTGCCTTGCCGGCGTTAGATCAGAACCGTCAGCATTGAACACGCCTGAAATGACACAGCAATTGGGCTGCGTGTCCTCTGTTGGGTTACCTCACGACGACTTGACATTTGTAGCTTCCATGTGGACTGCTAGTGCTGAGG
>JADBJO010000606.1:370000-372500 GCA_016801955.1 Conus betulinus | reverse complement strand
AGGATTACCAGCGGTCTGCGGCTTACTGTTCCACAGCAGCACCGAAGATTAACGATAAGCTTTGTAGCATGCTAGCCCACCACTACCACCCATCAGACGTACGTCATTCTGCAGTGGACCAGACCTCGAAAGGACTAACAATGGATGCTAACACTGGCGCCGTGTCGGCGAAACAACAACAGTAGCAGCAGAACTCCAGATTTTCTTTCAGTACCCTAATCAAAGCTGAAAAAGGACTGGAGATTACGCAAAGTTAAGCTCGGTGCCGTACCAGCAAAAACCACCACCACCATCATCACCATCACCACCAGGACTTCCAGCGTCCTGTGGCTGATCAGAGCGGAAAAGGACTGCAGTTGATTAATGCTAAGCTTGCTGCAGTGTCAGCGAATCAGAGTGGTCCAGACATGAGGGGAATCCACGGAAATGCTCCATACAGGTATTACAACATGATTCCCTTCCTTACAGAGTGCCCTTGTCATTGAGCTGGTAATAACTTTGATGCGGCTCGCGAGCTGGTCTTTTCTTCTGTGTCTGGATTCTGTTTTCTTTTGTCAGACAGACAGACAGGGGAACGTGAAGTAATCTTAGGTGTGCACATACAGCCTGCGCTAGGATTAGTACGCTTTGACAATATGTAACATGTTTTAATCTTGTGGTGTACGCTGCCCAGAAATATTTGTTGCTGAAATAACCCCATGGTGTAGCAGGCAGTGGGACGGACTCATCAGCCCAAGTCAACCATGAACCCATCTGGGCTTATATGTGTCGGATATGGGATCAGACAGGTTTAACATAGGGGTCGGTTCACAAGTAGAATTCTGTGCTTTCTTTCCATTCACTGCCAACGAAGGGTTTCATACTTACACTCTAAGATCTCCGTCTTGTCCATTAAAAAAAAAAAAAAAAAATTCTGTTAAGCCATTGTCGTATTGACCGCAGTCCGTATTATTTTTTTCCTGATCTTCATAATTTTGAAAGGTTCTTGTTGGAAAAGAGGGGATTACCTCCACAAATAGTTCATTTAAGAGCACATACAGAGTGTGAATAGAGGAGTTACTGTCCCAGACTTGAACGAGAGTGGCGAACCTTGAAATGTGGAACAACCTCAGCCAACACTTCACGTTGTTTTGAAGTCTTCAGCGATGAGAACTAAGTTACACACACGATCATTACAGTGACATACAGTGCTGACACAGGGGTTTTCACAACTCACAACCGTTTTCGTGTTTTCCTTTGTCAGAAGGGTCACCTTACCTACACAACAATCCAGGTGCAGAAAATCAAACTTGAAGGTGAAAACAACAACGGGGGGGGGGGGGGGGGGGGGGGGGGGGGGGGGGAGTGCACAAGCAAACTTAACACTCTTCGGATTTCTCCCGCCAGTCTTTGTGACGTCATTTTAGTCGCAGACCACGGGAAGAATGAAGGTGTTGTATTTTTTTTGTATTACTCGGTGGACGCTGTCACAGAATTGTGCCCCATTTTACGTATCTTTCCATTTATTTTTAAAGGGTTGTGGATCGTTATTTCCTAACCCATTGGCTGGACGAGGATTCTGTGTTGCTGTTTTTACAGTTCACGCATTTGCGATAAATGTACTATTGAACAAACGCTGATGTTGAGAGCTCAGTATTGAAGCGAAAAGTTAAATCTATCGGTATGCCAGAGTTCTCTAGAGACAAAGTGTTTCACAACACACACACACACACACACACACACACACACACACACTCTCTCTCTCTCTCTCTCTCTCTCTCTCTCTCTCTCTCTCTCTCTCTGTCAGAAACTATACAGCAGCAGCGTGGGGTAGTGTATTCACCGGCACTGAACGCACCCCAAGTGACAAGAAAAAACCAAGCTGGTGAAGACACTGCAGTGAGCAGGCATGTAGGGTGGCAAGCATCACTTCCCAGCACACAAACAACACGCCACACATGTCAACAACACTCGTGCCGAGCAGGCGAGTTCGGCACGTGCACACCGTTCAGGGGCATGGCCGCCGGCTGCTGGTACACCCCCCTGGCGGTGGTGGTGTTCTCCAGGTTGGTGGCCTTGGAGAAGTAGCCCATGGACAGGGCGTCCCCCTGGAGCCTGCGCGACGACCGCTTGCAGCAGCAGAGGGCGTGATAGCCCAGCATCTTGCCGAGCTCCTTCTTGAAGTTGTCGTTGAGCCAGCCGTAGAGGAAAGGGTTGACGCAGGCGCTGCCCATGCGAAAGATCTTGAGCAGCAGGTCGGGTGAACCTGAAGAACTTGCCCTTGACCAGCTGGTGGTTGAACTCGGCGGTGAGCACGAAGAGGTTCCAGGGCAGCCAGCAGACGGTGAAGGTCAGCACCACGGCGATCAGGATGCGTTGGTGCGCTGGCTGCGCCGCGTGTCGTGCTTCTTGATGGGCCGGCGGCGCAGCACGTGGCAGATGTGGGCGTAGAAGATGGTGGTGAAGATGAGCGGCAGCACGAACTGCAGCAGGAAAACACGTGACGGAGTAGATCTGGAGA
>JADBJO010000606.1:322500-365000 GCA_016801955.1 Conus betulinus | reverse complement strand
CCTTTTGAAATTTGCTTTTTTTTTTTTTTTGTTTTTTTTGTTTTGTTTTGTTTTGTTTTTTTTTTATTTTCGTTTTTTGAGCTAGTCTTAAACTCTCATTGCAAAATTGCTGTTCTCTTCAGTAATTCACTTATTGTGACAATTTTTCTCCCCCGTTAACTGAAGGACAAGTTGAAGGCCTTTCGTTGAAGGTCCGACGTAACCTATAGGCTGCAGCAAGGGCAGCAGCGCACTGTCTGCAGTTGCGGGGGCGTGTGTGGGCGTGGTGGAGGTGAGGATGGGGTGGAGAGCCGGAATAAACACAGTGTTGATTTGCTGTGTTTCTGCGTGCTGTAATGCTGTGCACTATGGTCCGTTCGTGTGCAGATTGTTGTTTTCCTTTGAGGAAACGGGCAGTTTGGGTTGCTGTTTATTTTGTTCATAGTTTTGTTTGTTTTAACGGTGCTTGTGTTAACGTGCACTTGTAGGAAACGTAAATCACGATGAACAGTAATGTGTCTGGCGTAGTTAGTTGTTTGTTCATTATTTGTTCGATGGTTGAATAATTGTTTGAATAAAGGAACTCTCTATGGGGGAAATACCCGGATTTTCGAAGTGAATCTAGCTGTTCTGTGTTCATTGACGGCATGTGCAACGAGAGGGGCACTGAGAGAAACGGAGATCGCCAAGGTTGAATGGATCCTGGATCCACATTTTAATCCGGATCTGGACCTGGGATCCGCACCAAACGTCAAGAGGTTCGGCCACAGGCTACGTTCCATCTGGCCTTCAATTCCGTTGAGAAATCGGTGCGGCCGTTTTTGCTTAATCTTGCCGACGAATCTAAAGGTCAGCCTTGTGATCTGGATCTGCTCCGAAATATGTATGAATCAGTTCCGTAGTTTGTACATAAATGGTATTGTCAGACACACGACAACCCAACAGAGTCAGATAAACACATAACCTTCCTAGCGGAGGTAACAAAAGCGGATCCGTACATTAAAAGCAAACAAACAAAAAAAACCGAACAAGGTCGGTGACGTGGGTCAAAGTCAGCATTGACGAACCAGCCCTACCTTCCAGCGATGGTCGTGCAGGATGTCCCAGTCCTTCTTCCAGCTGTCGTAGTCGTCGGAGTAGTTGTAGTGGCTCCGCATGTGTCGGATCATCTCCTCGATCGTCATGTTGTCGTCGAAGTGCAGGGAGAAGCCGTGCTCCTCGGACCCCTCGCCCTCCTCTCTGTGGCTCAGGGCTGGCGGGGGGAAGGTGGTGGTGCCCTCTGCGCGTGTGTCGGTCCAGTCCATGCTCATCATCCGGCTCTGGGTCGGCGCCCCTGGTCATGGGCTGTCTGCTGCAGTGCCCGGGGGAGGGAGGAGGTTCTGACAGAGGCGGGGGGGGGGGGGGGGGGGGGGGGGGCACAGTCTGGTTTCTTCCTTAGTCTGTTCTGCGAACTTTCACGCTTCCAGGTCTCTTCGTGAAAAAAATGTGTTGGTCTGCTTGTTTTGACAGATATTTTAGACCCTGTCGTGACATTTTTTAGTGTAGCTGAACCGTTAATTTTAATTCGTGTTTATATCCCAGTCGACTACAAACGCCATCGGCAGAGACGAGATAACCGTCTCACACTAGCTTTTGAGTGGTGACGCAAGCAGTTTTGTCCATCACTGGAGCGTTTGTTCATTGGTCCATAATTTTCTTTTCTTTAATCACCTCGGTTGTTGCTTTCTTGTTCATCTCTTCCTTTCGTCAGCTGTTTGTCCCGTGGAGGAAAAAAAATCAGTTTCGTTGTGGTGTTGTGAACACGTGAATACGTCTTGTCCTGTCCTTCAAGAAAGTTCACATGAAACGGGCTGTCGGTGTTTATTGACACGGCGGGAGAGTGGGCCGTAGGTGTCCCTCCGTCTTCTTGGTATTCGTGGAGATGATGGTTCAGAAGAATGTA
This sequence comes from Conus betulinus, assembly GCA_016801955.1. Classification (NCBI taxonomy): domain Eukaryota; kingdom Metazoa; phylum Mollusca; class Gastropoda; order Neogastropoda; family Conidae; genus Conus; species Conus betulinus. The sequence continues at coordinate 363,079 of JADBJO010000606.1, read as the reverse complement.
ACCATTCGGGAGGACAGATGATGCTTCATTCGACCTGTTGGAACAAAGAAACACAGCATCGGTAAATGTAGGCATCTGTGGTTCCGCTGCAGTTAGTATGTGTGTGTGTGTGTGTGCGTGCGTGCGTGCGTACATGCGTGAAGATTATCTAGTGTACTAACAGCAAAAGCGCACGAGTAGGGAATCCATCCATTTCCATTTCAAGACTGTTCCGGAGCGTACATTTAATTTGACAGTGCTACCGTTGGGCTCCCGCTGACTTTCTGGTGAAAGTCCTACTTTGTGAGAGTAACAGCGGGCCGTTCCGGGCAGTTTCCGTCCACTGTGTCTGGAGGAAGAGTCGTTAACGTCCCGATGAGCGATACAAATGAGCAAAAGCACTTGCCAGACCGAGCGAAAAAGTGAAAGGGACAATACTTCATGGTCGGTACCCACGTCTCTGTTCCTGCCTTCTCTCTCTCTCTCTCTCTCTCTCTCTCTCTCTCTCTCTCTCTCTCTCTCTCTCTCTCTCTCTCTGCGACTGGCACCAGAGAATCCCTCGTCCTCATAGTCGAAGATCTGCATGGATCTGGGTCCGGTGTACGGGACAGAGAACTGGGGGCAGGAGTGATCAAAAAAAAAAAAGAGAGAGAGAGAGAGAGAAAGGGGGTGGGGGTGGAGTGGTGGGGGAGGAGGAGGTTACTTGACCTAACTTTTTTTATTTTGGAGCCCAGTCTTGGAGTTCAGTCACTCAAAACCAGTATAAAACCAGACTGGATCGCTTCCTTGTGTATGATTTGGACTCATGTTGAGAAGAAGATGGGGGAGGGGAGGGAGTGGGGGACAACAACAACAACAACAACAACAACAACAACAACAACAACACACACACACACACACACACCACACACACACACACACACACACACACACACACACACACACTAACAACAACGACAAACACACAACAACAACAACAACGCGAGAACAAGAAAAAAAAATCAAAATGAAACGTAGCAATGTTGCCAACGAATTGGATTTTTTTTTTTTTTTTTTTTTTTTATCGAAGCTCCAGACAGCATGTCACGTAACGTATGATGATGACGGCATTGTGACACAAAGCGTTGTATCAACAAACACGTGATGATGATGATGGCATGTGACACAAAAAGCGTTGTATATCAATAAACACAGGCCAAACTTCGTCAGAGTCGTGGGCCGCTAATGCCCCAGGACTGTGAACAATCAACAGCTACAGGCGATGATGGCTCATAGCCCCCACCCCACCCCCGCTGTCACCTTCTGTCTACCAGTGACTGAGGACCGCTCCCCCCCCCCCCCCCCCCCGGGGCTCCGCCGCGATCAGTCACACTTGTCCGGGGGTGGGGGGATGGGGGTGGAGGGTTACGGTGAACCGAACGTCTCCTGGGAAAGGAGGGGGAGGGAAGTGGAGTGGAGTGGGGAGTGGGGGGAGAGAAGCTGAACTGGTTCTGGGCGCCTGGCAAGTGTTGGCCAAGTGCTTTAGGGACCCATAGGAATACTAGAACGGTAATGGCCGTACAGGTCACACGCCGAAATTGGGATTTTGCACTAAATCACTATGTATAATCCATTTAAGCGTTTTGAGGCCTACCATAACTTTGAGCCAGCATTTAATGGTAGACTGATAATTGATCAAAACAACAGCCCCCCCCCCCCCCCCCCCTCCTTTTTTTTTTTTTTTTTTGGGGGGGGGGGGGGGGGGGGGGGGGGGGGGTTTCCACCGATGACATCGCATGCAATCTTCAAACACATGACCTTCTCCTTAGTTGACGTCACATTTCAGGCCTTTGCACTCACCCATGACGCTGTTTTTGCGCCAGCTGGAGCGCGCCAAATAGTCCCATTCCTTTGATTTTAATCTGTCTGCTTGGAACCACCTGGCTTGTACCTTGATGGCCATATGAAAGAAAATGAGGAGAATCCACTTTCAGACACAATGGAAATTCTCAAAACAATCTAATTGCGCCAGTCTATGAATATTCGATTCCTGAAGGAAGGCCTTGGCACATTCAATTTTGTGTGTGTGCCCTACATTGGGAAGGAGATGTGATGGGTGGGAGAAGGAGCGGGGAGTGGGTGGACGGGGCAAGAGGGGTAAATACGGCATGATGGTGCGAGACCGAAACATATTAGTTCCCAAACTGTTAAGCTCTCCCCCCCCCCCCCCCCCCCAATTCCCACCACGCCCGCTTTCTTTAGCGCCGGAACCCCCTTCACCCTTCACTTTCATTCGTTCCCACCCCCACCCCTACCCCCACCCCCCGTTCTTCCTCTCTTTCTTTCTGTATGCGCGTGCGTGCGTCCGACATTTAAAAAATTTGACTTTTTTTTTATTTTTTTTTTGTTTTGTCTTTTGTCGTAAATCGCTAATTCTGTAATATTATTTTATTGAAACTTCATTCGTGTTGGTTAACGACAGTGCCTGGCGCGCACACGCGCAAGTATACAAACACGTACTTACACACACACGCACGCACGCAAAGACAAACCTTTGAAAGAAAAAACAAAACAAAACAAAACAAACGAACACGTTTTCTTTCCTTCTCTTTTTAATTGTTACTTGTGTCTGTGCGCACGCGCGCGCGCGCGTGTGTGTGTGTGTGTGTGTGTGTGTGTGGTGTGTATGTCTGTGTGTGTGTGTGTGTGTGTGTTTTTAACATATACAATGGTGACGTACATGTCAGCTGATGCTGTTAATCAAAAAGGCCAATGGCGCGCACAAAATCCACACAATTTCCACTGGTCACTTGATCTCCGTGGGAAAGACCCCTCTTAGCAAGCGGCTTCAGAATTACACCCAGTGTGTCCCACTGGCGTCAGAGTGGCGATTTTCAGCCCCGCTGTTATTCAGTGTAAAAAACAGGCACACATGCACGCACGCATGCATGCGCGCGCGCGCGCGCGCGCACGCGCACACACACACACACACACACACACACACACACACACACACACACACACACACACACACACACGACGAGAGAGAGAGAGAGAGAGAGAGAGGGAGGCAGGCAGGCAGGCAGACAGACAGACACAGTCAGTCAAAGACGTCGAACTAAAGAAAAAAAAGAAAAGTTAGCGCAGTGCAGTTCTACTACTGTATGCTTGGAGTCATGCGGCCCCCAGCCCCAGGCCAGTCCTCCCATAGACCTAGCGGTCTGACAGGCGTCACCTAGTTCTCTGCAGATTGGACGCTGCAGTGTCCAGAGGCCCGTGAGCTGGTCTGTCTCCTCAGGAATGGGAACAGCCGCGGAAGCGAGAGGGAGATGCGGGTGTAATATTGCACAGACCTGTCAGACACACCCCCGGACGCGTCTCTGGCGCTGGGCTGGAAGGAAGAGTGATAAGGGGGAGGGGGGGGGTGGTTTGGGGAGGACGAGAAGGAAAAATGGAATGAGGGCGGGTGTGAGTGGGGGTCATGTCTACAGAAATGGGGGGGGGGGGGGGGGGGGGGTCTTGTCTGGTCGTCTGGAACTGTGGGGGGGGGGGAGAGAGATGCTTGCTGTTGAAAAATACTGGTTTTCGTTTCCCATCCCTAAGAACCTGCGCTATAATTTGTTTATGATGTCATGAAAAGAGTAATCATGCGAAGTTGATGTAATTTTTGACACAGTATTATGAAATTATGTATAACATCTTTACCCTGATGGATAAGAATTCCGAGTCCTATTTCCCATTATCGTTCACATGTCATCACATTCAGAAAAGGAAAGAAGGCGACGGTTGTAACCCCTGCCCAAATCTGTCATGGGAGAGAAGGCCAGTTTGGCCGTTGGTATGGATGACACGTTACACGTAGCATGCACCCTGCATGAGAAATGGAAAGAATGAAGGAAGCTGAGCGAAACAATATTGAGCGACATTGGCCAGATGACACGGGGAAACGTCTGGATGAAGCGCCAGCTGGCAGCTCTTCAGTCGGCACTACCCAGGGAGGCAGCCCGTTGTGTAAACGAGTGTGGGTTGTAAAGCGCTTAGAGCTTGGTCTCTAGCCGTGGATAGGCGCTATATAAGTATTCATAATAATAGCAGTAATTTTGCTGCAGATGTCTTGGGCTCGGCGGTTCTCTTGGCACTGCACTGCACTGCTCTGCACGTGCATTTCTGGTGGTAAAGGGCTTGTCGTTAACTTCACCCAAATATTTTTCTCTGGTGGCAAAAGCTTCATCTGTTCCCTTCTTTACAGAACGACATTCTGGTGTATTCGTTATTTTGTTTATTCTCTTCACCGCAATAATGTCTTTGAAGCGTCAAGACAGGTGTTATTTACTTCACTGCAGATATGTTTTGGTAGCAAATGGTTGATCGTCGTTCACTTCACTGCAGATATCCTAAGGTGGTAATAATAGGTTAATTACAGTTCACTTTACTGTGGACGTCTTTCTGGTGATAAAAGGTTCATCATTCACTTCACTGCAGACGTCATTCTGGTGATGAAAGGTTCATCATCATTCCCTTCACTGCAGACGTCTTTCTGGTGATGAAAGGTTCATCATTCACTTCACTGCAGACGTCATTCTGGTGATAAAAGGTTCATCATCATTCCCTTCACTGCAGATGTCTTTCTGGTGATGAAAGGTTCATCATCATTCACTTCACTGAAGACGTCTTTCTGGTGATGAAAGGTTTCATCATTCACTTCACTGCAGACGTCATTCTGGTGATGAAAGGTTCATCATCATTCCCTCACTTCACTGCAGACGTCTTTCTGGTGATGAAAGGTTCATCATTCACTTCACTGCAGACGTCATTCTGGTGATGAAAGGTTCATCATCATTCACTTCACTGCAGACGTCTTTCTGTGATGAAAGGTTCATCATTCACTTCACTGCAGACGTCATTCTGGTGATGAAAGGTTCATCATCATTCACTTCACTGCAGACGTCTTTCTGGTGATGAAAGGTTCATCATTCACTTCACTGCAGACGTCTTTCTGGTGATAAAAGGTTCATCATCATTCACTTCACTGCAGACGTCTTTCTGATGATAAAAGGTTCATCATCATTCCCTTCACTGCAGATGTCTTTCTGTTGATGAAAGGTTCATCATCATTCACTTCACTACAGATGTCTTTCTGGTAATAAAAAATTCATCATCATTCCCTTCACTACTTCACTACAGACATCTTTCTGGTGATGGGAGGTTCATCATCATTCACTTCACTGCAGACGTCTTTCTGTCAAAATTGACAAAAGTTTCTTTGCTATCCTGCAGATGCCTTTGCGTGACAAAGCATCGTCACTGTCTTCTCTTCACTGCAGATGTCTTTCTGGTGAGAGAAGGTCCGTAATTGTTCACTTCACTGTAGATGTCTTTCTGGTGAGAGAAGGTCCGTAATTGTACACTTCACTGTAGATGTCTTTCTGGTGAGAGAAGGTCCGTAATTGTTCACTTCACTGTAGATGTCTTTCTGGTGAGAGAAGGTCCGTAATTGTTCACTTCACTGCAGATGTCTTGCTCCCGATCTTCTGGTGAGAGAAGGTCCGTAATTGTTCACTTTACTGTAGATATCTTTCTGGTGAGAGAAGGTCCGTAATTGTTCACTTTACTGCAGATGTCTTTCTGGTGAGAGAAAGGTCGTAATTGTTCACTTTACTGCGGATGTCTTTCTGGTGAGAGAAGGTCCGTAATTGTTCACTTTACTGTAGATATCTTTCTGGTGAGAGAAGGTCCGTAATTGTTCACTTTACTGCAGATGTCTTTCCGGTGGCAAACGTTTATCATTATTGCTGCTGCTGCTTTTTACGTAAAAAGCTAAAGATGTGAAAATCATAATGATTTTGAGAATGGGGATGTCGCTACTTCCCACAAAACACCCTTGTCAACTCCGCATGAAAAGTGTTAATGCAGGTATGAAATTAATGTAAACCGAAAAAAAAAAAAAACGTGGTGTTTGAAGAAAACCAGTTTCTGCTGTCTAAACCTTGACGAGCCCCTACCACCCTCCCCACTGTGCAGGCTGGAGAGGAGGACGACCTCAGGGTCTCATGCCTCTTAGCCAGCGGTGGTCGGTCGGTCAGCCACTGTGTAGTGTGTGTGTGTGGGGGGGGGGGGGGGGGGGGGGGGGGGGGGGGAGACGCCCTCTGGGTCTCATGCCTCTTAGCCAGCGGTGGTCGGTCAGCCCTGACGTATGTCATTTTCTGGATCGGCTGCAAGATGGGCGAGAGTGGGTAAGTATGGAAAAGGGACGGAGCGGGGGGGGGGGGGGGGGGGGGGGGGGGGGGGGGTTCTAGTCGCAGTGCTTGGCGAGGTTATTATGTGTGGGAGATAACGGCAGCACTGGAGCACAGACCACAGGCCACAGGATTGTGCAGTAAATCACTCTATAAATCGTGTAAAAAGTTTGAGGCCTGTCCTTGTTTGGGGGGATTTCCACCGGTGACACCACATGCAGCCTTCATATTACATGACCTCCCCCTTAGTTGACGTCACATTCTAGGCCTTTGCACTCACCCGTGACCCTATCTTTGCGCCAGCTGGAAACCCCATAACAATCCCATTCCTTTGTTTTTAATCTGTCGGCATGGAGCCACCTTGATGGCCTTTGGAAAGAAAATGAGGAGAATCAACTTTCAGACACAGTAGAAATTCTCAAAAACCATCTATTTGCGCCGGTCTATAAATACTCTGCTCTTTAAGAAAGGCCTTGGCGCTCTAACCTGCCGCGGGACCACCAGAGGCATGGGCATACATACATAGTTTCATGGTTCTTTTGTGAAAGTTTGTAGGTATGCTTATTATTATTTATTTTTATTTTTTTTATTTATTTTTTTTTTTTTTTTTTGGGGGGGGGGGGATACAAGTTTTGTTTTGTTTTTGTTAGTTTTTAGTTTTTGGGTAGGGTTGGAAAATTGGTCAGAGAAAAAAAATAATGTATGGTTCTGTCAGTGTTCGCGCGTGCGTGTGTGTGTGTGTGTGTGTGTGTGTGTGTGTGTGTGTGTGTATGTGTGTGTGCGCGCGCGCGCGAGCAAGCGAGAGAGAGAGAGAGAGAGAATCCTGAAAAAAAAAAAAAAAAACGCATGACTATGTTTTTATATGGACTTTTTTTTTTTTTAAAAATAAGCGAGGATTTAGGGGTAATTTCTGTTTACGTTTATCAGAGAAGTTTTCTCTGGGGAAAAAAAAAAAATTCAGACAACGGAAAACTGTAACTAGGCTTTGCTGTTATTTCTTCCAGTGGGAAGGAAGAGCGGTCGGGAACGAAGATATATAGCCTGCACGCTGCTGGGGTGAGGACGTGCCAAATTGGGGCCATGTGGTTCCAGGGCGGTGACTGCCCACCCAAACTAACCTGAAACGGGTCTTTTTCTGCACGAATCGGCGGGAAGGGCGAGGAGGGGGGAGAGCACTCGCACGGTTAAAAAAAAAAAAAAAGGTGGGGGGGGGGGGGGGGTCGGTGGGAGGGTCCTACAGATACAGCGAGTCGATGGTGGGTCCGATGTTTGACGCCAAGCGTTGCGAGTTTATGGTCTTGGGGGGGGGGGGGGGGGGGGGGGTGCGTGCAGGATCTACGTCACGATCCTGGGTAGGCAGTGTAAACAGAAGGCTTTATCGACGTGGTGACTATGTTGAAGGACACCGGGACACGATGCTCTAAAAGTACCTGTTGGTGCGCTTTTGCTTATAAATTGTATTGCTTTGTTTTTCTTCCGATGGTGTGCGAAAAGATTTGACTGATTGGTTTTAGGATCATGCAAAAACTCTTTATCCTGTCGGAAAATTTAGTTCTTCGAACATTTATTTTCACAAGTTTAAAAGTGAGGTGACCCGCAGGCGGAAATTGAAACAAATTAAAAAACAAAGAACGTTCAAAGTCAGTCCGCCAAACAACATGGACGAACAGATTACAAGATAAAACACGTTTCGACCTCATAGGTCTTCTTCAGACAAGAGAACATTCAGGACAATGAAAACGGAGAAATGAGCAATCACTTCACATATTCGGAGGAAGATGGCCGTTGGTAATGGGACAAAGGGAATTGATTATGATGACCATAATAGTGATGAAAGCATTGATAGTAATAATAATGGTGATGATGATGATAATGGTGATGATGATGATAATGATGATGATGATGATGGTGATGATGATGATGAAACTTTTAAAAAAAAAAAAAAAGAGGATTACTACCACTTTTGGTGATGATATGTCCATTGTAGTTGTGGATTGATAGTGGCCACACACGAAGAAGACTGGGAGAAAGGAGAAGGGTTTGAGGATTGTCGAGCAGCATGGTTGTAGTGACGGCAACAGTGTTTTGTGTTCTTTCATAGGGGACTTTCACTTGACGGACGCTCACTGAAGCTAGCTCGCAACTAAGTAGTTCTTAGTTATTGTCATCAGTGGTGGGCGTCGTGGGTTCGTGAGATCTGAACAGGCACCACTGGACACCAGCGAAGTAACTGGGCAACAGTGCAGTGTCTCATCTCCCCTCATGGCGACTGCATACTGACTGCTCCTGTGGGTTGCCGGCGCCAGGATTTCGACCCGAACAGAATGTCGGAATGAGCGGCATAGGGGATGGGGGTGGGGGGTGGGGGTGGGGGGTAATGCCACAGAAGTGGCACCGAGACCAAAAATAGATGAATAAGTAACTAAATACATGAATAAAATGACATGAATAAGCACATCTAATGTGGTGTGTTTGTATGTGTTGGTGTGTTTGTATGTGTTGTGGTGTGTGTGTGTGTGTGTGTGTGTGTGTGTGTGTGTGTGAGAGAGAGAGAGAGAGAGAGAGAGAGAAAGGGGGGGGGAGAGAATCTTTTTATCCCCCCTTCCCCAACACGCTAATATTCTGCAAAATGTGAGAGGTCTTTTGACGTAAGCTGCACGCTATTTCTCGAAATTGAAATCTAAGCATTACAACCTGGATTTATACTCTCTCTCTCTCTCTCTCTCTCTCTCTCTCTCTCTCTCTCTCTCTCTCTCTCTCTCTGTATGTGTGTGCATGTGTGTGTATAGATCTGTGTGTGTGTTTTCATATTAATAACACACATGCATACGTCTGTTTTCTGTGTGTGCGCGCGTGTGTGGGTGGGGGTGGTGTGTGGGGGGGGGGGAATGGGGGGTGTGTATGGTGGGGGTGTGTTATGGTGGAAAAAGATTGGCTTTCATTTCTAAAAAGAAAAAAAAAATGAAAAGTTACAATCCCTGTTTCATGGTTTGTAGCTGTTCTTTGAAAGATTGCAATTTCTGTTTCATGTCAGCAGCTGTTTTCTGAAAGAATGGGAAGGAAATTAAACTGATATGGATAGAGCGAAGGGGGGAAAAGTGGACACACACACACACACACACACACACACACACACACACACACACACACACACACACACACACAGCAGAGAGAAATAACGGTGATGTGTGATGTCATGCCGGGGTGTCACTTTTCCAGCATCCGGACACTGCTGTGCTCTGCGGAGGATGCAAAGGTCGGGTAAAAGCCAGATTGCCACCCACTAGGGTTTGGCTCTCTCGCTCGCTTGCCACCCCCCCCGCCCCCCCGCTCCCGCGCCCCCAACGCCTCCTTCACCCCTTACCCTAACCCACTCCTCACCCCGCCCCTCCTCCTCCTCACCCCTGGCACTAGCTGTGTCCTGTCTGTCTGTCTGTCTGTCTGTCTGTCTGTCTCTCTCTCTCTCTCTCTCTCTCTCTCTCCTCTCTCTCTCTCTCTCTCTCTCTCTCCCTCTAACTCTCTCTCTCTCTCTCTCTCTCTCTCAGTCTTACACACTATTTCTCTTTTCGCGAGCAGCTGGGATCGGAAAAAAAAGGATAACGTCTACTACATTGTAAGCCCAGTATGAAGTTGTTTGTCAGAGATCCCCCACATCACAGGTATCAACGGAGAGAGACTCCGTGTACGGTCTTAGGTATCGGCTTGATTTCTTCCCCTCCCCCCTCCCCCCCTCGGTCCGTTTCAGTGTTTGTCATGATTTCTGTTCACGCCAGTGATACTTTTTTTTAATCCCATTTCCATCTCTTCCCCTCCGACACTCCAATCTTCACTCTGGCCACACCTCTTCCGCTGCTGCTCACATGACATATACAGCACAAACACACGCGAGAAGAAGATGACGAGAGCCGCGGGAAGTGAAAGATCTGGTCGGGGTGGGGAGGGGTGTGGGGGGGGGGGGGGGGGGCTCTTTGTGGTCCATCCCTTGACTCCCGGTCGTCTTTGTGGCGGTCGGGAGCACCTAACTTCATTTGACTCTTGAGAGAGTCGAACTGTTTCTGCCATTTCTGTCTTCTCTGTCTTCTAAGCTCCTGATCAGATTCTTTATCTTATTTAGAGAATCATCAGACTGGGAGCTGTGTTTGTGGAGGGAGGAGGGTCCGTACTGGACATGGCTTGTACGTGTATTGTGTCCAGACTGAAAGCGGCCATTGTAGTCGGCTAATGTCAGTTAAAGCCTTTGGAAGGGCTGTTAACAATCAGGTTAGGACATTTTTTTCTTAACTACAAAAAAGGGAGAAAAGATAGGACTGACTTGATGTTCCTTGTTGCTTTATGAAATCTACGTGTACCATTCAATTCCAGTAACAATCCGTCGTTTGGCGTCCTACGTCTGGAATGGTCTGGCACCGACTGGCGAGGTTCTCGCGCTCGGCTTCTCGCGTCAGTGTGGAGGAAGCCATCGCTAAGCGAGAAATAAATGATGCCCAGGTAAGCAGGGGCAGCGCCCGGTGAAAGGTTGTAACACGTTTATGACCGTTTGCGATGAACCTTAGCCGGAATCGGGAGTGTGTGGAGGTTTGAAGTGAAGGTTTCAACGTGATCACAGGTTTGTCGAGGCTTGCTAAGTGGTTACGTCTGATGAAGTCTGGCGATTTGTAGTGGGGGGGGAAACGGGGGGAAGAGGGAACAAAACGGGGGAAGGGGGAACAAAAGATTAAGGTAAAAAAAAGGGGGGGGGGGGGGGGGGGGGGGGGGGGGTAAAGTGCAGGTTTGCTTCTGGCTCTTTGGAAGGCTGTTTTTCGTTTGTTGTATATCCAAAACAGAGATAGGCCAACTGTAAATGGGCAAGTTCTGCCACATGCATAAACATCAGGATTAATGGACAATGTTCGGCTTGGTCTATCTTTGACACGGGGACAAACTGAATTCTGTTGTGTACTTCGGCGCGAGCGGCACGAAAACAACATAGCGCTGCTCATTTTTTCCCTTCCGGCCTCTCACGGCTTGTTCACACACGCCACATAATTATGCGTTAAGTGCATTACAGATCAGACACAGCGAGCAGTGTGTCTCACCGCTGAAAGGTTTTCCGAAACATGTCTATCGCAACAGAAGAAGTCTCCTTTTCTTCCTTCCTTTCTTTCTTCCTTTTTTTTCTTTTTCCCCTAAGAAGTAATTGTGGCGGTACTATGGGGTCTGATGGTTAGATGGTTAGAGCGTTTTGCTTGTGGAGCTGGCCGGGGTCGTGAGTTCCAACCACACTTGTGGTCGGACGTTCATGGCTTGAGACCCTTGTCTGTCCACCCGTGCAGTAGGTGGGTATCTGATTCAGTTCAGTGGAGGTTAAAGGCGGGGGAGGAAGGATAGAGATGGACTCCGTTACGTCATGCCGTGTCTTAGACATAGTGAATCTCTTTACTGTTCTCTGTCCCCACAGTCATTAGACATAGTGAATCTCTTTACTGTTCTCTGTCCCCACAGTCATTAGACATAGTGAATCTCTTTACTGTTCACTGTCCCCACAGTCATTAGACATAGTGAATCTCTTTACTGTTCTGTCCCCACAGTCATTAGACATAGTGAATCTCTTTACTGTTCTCTGTCCCCACAGTCATTACACCTTATTACTTTTACCTGTACAACTGGGATTATAATACCCCCCCCCCCCACTCTTTTTGGTTGTTGTTAATGTTATGCTTTCCCCCCCCCCCCCCGTACCTATGGTGTTTGTGCGTGCGCGCGCGCGCGCTTGTGTGTGTGTGTGTGTGTGTGTGTGTGTGTGTGTGTGTGTGTTAGGGGAAGGCATCGGTTGTATTTCTGTCTGAATTTTTTTTCCGTCAGAATTGTAGGGTTTTTTTTTTCTCTCTCTCTCTCTCTTCTCTCATCGGAATGGCCGTGCCGTCGATAACTTAGTCAGGAAGAGCCCCGATTTTTGTGACCATGTATTCTGTAGCGGGCGCCCAATGCCCTGTTTCACACGGGAGAGAGAGAGAGAGAGAGGGGCATCGTTTATTGCCCCTTGCGGTCTTAAGGACGCCGTCATCCATTGCGCGCGCCGGCCCTCCCCCCCCCCCCCCCCCCCCCCCCCCCCCCCCCCCCCCCCACCCCCCCCCCCCTTCTGATGAGCCTATGAGGAGCAAAAAAAAAAAAAGAAAAAAAAAAACAGAATAATAATAATAATAGAAGAAGGAGAAAGTTTGAAGAAAAAAAAAAACGAGAAAAAATCTCGGTGGGCCATGCTGGAATTCGAACCGGCGATGGACGTTTGGTTGGTTTCCCGGAGCAGCCAGTTTATCCGTTCGGCCGGCTATCAAGCTGGGGTATTAGTGGGGCTGTCTGATAAAAGGGAGAGAAATTCAAAGGGAACCGAACTGGAAGAGAGTTGGGGTTCTTGACGACGTCGGCAACTGTGATTGTTACGAGGTCTACACTGTGTGTGTGTGTGTGTGTGTGCGTGTGCGTACGTGCGTGCGTGCGTGTGTGTATGTGTGTGTGTGTGTATGTGTGTGAGTGAATGTGCGTGTGTATGTGCGTGTGTATGTATGTGTTTGCGCGCGCGCGCGCCTGTGTGTGTGTGTGTGTGTGTGTGTGTGTGCGCGCGCGTGTGTGTGTGCACGCGTGCGTGTATAGTTTTTTTTTTGTTTTGTTTGTTTTGTTTTTTCGAGGTACTACTTGCAGCTGTGTCTGCTTGGCGTCTTCGCTTTCAGTTTTCTGGTATTTGCTAGTTTCTTTTAAGCAACACATCCCCACTCCCTAATCTCCCCCACCCACTACCCACCCTCCCTCCCCAAACTCCAAACGCCCTATCTCTTGAATAAAACAGACTGAAAAGTATGTTGATCTGGCAAACAGCCTGAGGAGAGAAGGCTATCAGGTCAAAGTCCTCACTTCAGAAATTGGAGCTAGGGGGTTTGTAGGAACGTCTGCATACAGCCTCATGAAACAGCTCTCAGTTGCAGGGAGGGAAAAACCAGAGCCCTGAAAGCAATGGCAGAAGCAGCAGAGAGGTGTTCAAGCTGGATCTGGTCAAGGAGGAACAAAAGTGAACGTCATAAGGTTTAACTTTCCTACAAATATCAGGTGTCCCAGTGGCTCAGTGGTTAGTGTGCGAGTCATTAAGTGGAAAATGAGCATGTCCAGAGGGGCATTGGTTCGAATCCCAGCCATGGCTCGTCCCAAGATGGGGAAAAAAAAAAAAAAAAGTGGGGGGAGGGGGGGCAGCAGAGGGACATCCGGAGTCATGAACCGGGTGTGGCCCAATCCCCCTAGAGTGTCAGGAGATAAGGCCGAAACACTTGCTTGAAGGGGGCTTCTCTTCTGAGGACTCTCTGCTGCCACGCTCTCCACGAGTTTCTTTCTACTATTTGCTAGTTTCTTTTAAGCCACACATCCCCTCTCCCTAATCTCCCCCACCCACCACCCACCCTCCCTCCCCCAACTCCCAACGCCCTATCTCTTGAATAAAACAGGCTTGTCAGATTCTTTCAGCTGATTTCCTCTTTTTTCTTTTTTTTTTTTTTTTTTTTTTTTTTTGTGTAAACAGCCGCCGACCCCCCCCCCCCTCGTGCTGTGTGTGAGTTTTGTTTTGTTTTGTTTGTTTTTGTCACTGAAAATCTCCGGATGCCAACCTCGCTTCCTGTTTTTTTTTTTTTTTTTGTTTTTTTTTTAAATGCCGATAGTATGAAATCTGAATGGAAACTTGGGAATGTATTTGAACACAGCACCATATATCTTAGTTTACAGTGTGAAACAGGTATTTCAGAACCCTCCCTGTGTGTGTGTGTGTGTGTGTGTGTGTGTGTGTGTGTGTGTGTGTGTGTGTGTGTTTGTCCCCTATCCTGCATTACACCTTCCTCTCTTCCCCTCTTGCGGACATTGTTTTCCTCTTTTCATCTTCAGGAAGTTGGCAAGACAAACTCTTTGAGGCCTGCTTCACCACTAACATGGACTGAGTAAGGGTTGGTGTGACACGTTTGGAGGGCCGGCTGTTGGTCGGCCAGATCCCTTTCCCTTCAGAGGTTAACTGGTTGTGATAACCCCAACAAGACAAACTCTTTTGAGGCCTACTTCACTACTGACATGGACTGAGTAAGGGTTGGTGTGTGATACGGTGGAGGAGGGCGGCTGTTGGTCGGCCAGATCCCTTTCCCTTCAGAGGCTGTTGGCTACTCCTGCAAGGAAGAAAGGTGCAGCAGAGTGGTTAAGACGTTCGCCTGCCAATCCAACGTGTGAGAAGTGCGTGGGTTCGTGCCCTGCCTTTCTCGCCCTTTCTTTCCCAGTTTGAATGACAAATCGAACTGAACGTCAAGTCCATCGGATGGGGACTATAAGCGAGTCAGACCCGTGTGCCTTCCTGGCTCCATGCACACATTAGTTGAAAATCGAAAAGAGCACGGGGGTTCCCCTGCCCTGGCAAAATGATGTAGATTGAAGATAGCCGCCTGGTATTTCTTTGCCGCCTGGTATTTCTGACCAAGCCACAAAAAATTTTTCACTTACTGTTATCGTGTGCCATCGTGTACGTGGAAATGGAGGACACGTATAAACATCGCATGCATCCTATGTGAGAAACTGGAGGAATAAATGAGATAAATGAAAATGAGTGACTGATATTTGAATGGTACGGGAAACGACTGAATGAGCGCCAGTAGGCTGCTTTTCGGCCGGCTCTACCTGGGTAGGCAGCCCGTTGAGTGAGTGAGGTAGTGTGTTTATTGTAAAACGCTTAGAGCTTGGTCTGTGACCGAGGATAGGCGCTATATAAATACCCAATATGATAATATAATACAAGACAAACTCTGGCTTGATCGGGGTCTGCTTCACCACTGACAGGGACTGAGTAAGGGTTGATGTGACACAGTGGGAGAGGGCGGGCTGTTGGGTCGGCCAGATCCCTTTCGCTTCAGAGGCTGCTGGCGAAGATACCCCAGCAAGGCACACTCCACCCCTGAGGTCTGTTCCACTACTGACAGGGACTGGGTAAGGGTTGATGGGTGACACGGTGGGGGAGGGGGGGGGGGGGCTTTGCCGTTGGGGGCAGTTCGACCTGCTCGTGCCCTTGTCCAGCAAACGGAAGATAGTGGCTGACCTCGCTCTGCTTGTGGGTGAAAATGATGACTTGTTGGGTGACTGCCCGTATGAGAGGGAGGGAGGGATCTGTCCGTGCCGAGACTGGGCTGATGATGGTCTTCCTCTCCGGTCAGCCGGTCGGTCAGCTAGCTGGGGCAGACTGTGTCTGCATCGTGGCTTGGCCAGGTCGTTAGGCTGGGGTTACCCCGAGGTGGGGTTGGTTGACCTGTCATTACAGCTCTGGCGTCTTTTTCCATCCCCATGACGTGCTCCTTTGGGGGTGGGCTGATCACCTACAATTATCTGTCTGTAGGGCTGGCTGGCTGGTTGGTCTGTGTGGCCGAGTGCTGTCAGTTTTTCTGAGTTCCTGCCCATCTCTTCCTCAGCTCGGTCTCCCCCCCCCCCCCCCCCCACCCCCTATCTTTCCGACTCTTCCACCTCTCTCTCTCTCTCTCTCTCTCTCTCTCTCTCTCTCTCTCCTGTCTGTATCTCTCTCTCTCTCTATTTCTCTCTCTCTCTCTCTCTCTCTCTCTCTTTCTGTCTGTCCGTCTCTCTCTCTCCTGTCTGTCCGTCTCTCTCTCTCTGTCTGTCTCTCTCACTCATTAACTCTCTCTCTCTCTCTTCACTATGTCTCGTCTCCAGCGCTCTCTGTCTCCCTCCCACCATCCCCCCCGTCGTTCTCTCTCTCTCTCTCTCTCTCTCTCCTTTCCTTTCTCTGTCTGTCTGTCTGTCTCTTTCTGTCCCTCGCTCCCTTTCTCTCTCTCTCTCTCCCCCCCCCCCTCCCCCCCCCCCCCCCCGTCCCAACCTCCTTTTCCTCCAAACATAATCCCCAATTGCCCTCCCCTATCTCCATCCCTCGGTCTTCTCTTTTCCCGACCCAACTCCTCCCCCATAGCTTCTTCCTTCTTTGTGTCCCTCAGTTTTCACCCCACCCCCCCCCCCCCCCCCCCACCCCCCCTCCTTCTCAGGGTCTGCATGCCTGCGGATTCCTCCTCCCGGTGGATGGTAAGATTCACGTCATATTAACCCGAAGCTCTTGAAGGCAAGATCTTATTGTCGCCCTACCATGTTTTTAAGCTCTCACCCCTCTAACTTGCTCTCTCTCTCTCTCTCTCTCTCTCTCTCTCTCTCTCTCTCTCTTCTATTTGATGCGTTTATTCATGACATAATATTACATTGATTAATTTTTTTTTTAAACCTTCAGTATGGGGCGTTGGCCTTAATCTGAATAAAGATTCACATTCGCATTCTCTACCTCACTCTCTCTGTCTCTCTCTGTCTGTCTGTCTCTCTCTCTCTCTCTCTCTCTCTCTCTCTCTCTCTCTCTCTCTCTCTCTCTCTCTCTCTCTCTATACGACCCTCCCATACTCTTTTCGTGTCTCTCATCTGAGGTTTGATGACCAGTTTCAGTTATGATGACTGCTTAGATGACCGGATCTTCTTCATAACACAGTGCCTGCAAGCATATGGACAGTTTACTAGCCCCAAGGAAGGTTGGTTGCCTCCCCCCCCCCCCCTTTCCATACAAAGCTCTCTCTCTCTCTCTCTCTCTCTCTCTCTCTCTCTCTCTCTCTCTCTCTCTCTCTCTCTCTCTCTGCCTGTTTCCTCATCTTTCCTTATCTGTCGTCATCAATTCTTCACGACGATATGAAAAATGTTCACCTAGAATAGACACAGCATCCCTTCCCTCTCGCCTTTGTTGTGCACTCCTCCTATCACTCCAATGCCGCTGTCCTGCAATAACAAATCCCAATGCTGATTGCCAAGTTTTCAAGAGCCTCTCTTAATGATGAGCACTATTCTGTTGTAACCCTTCCGAGTGGTGTGATGACTCTCTCGCAGAACCCTGTGCAGATGGTGATTGGTCTTGCAGCGTGGCCTATCCAAAGAGTGATGACTTCCGCGGTAAGGTATCCATCCATACCGTGACAACTGGTCTACAATACCTTACCCCCCTAATGGTGATCACTGTTTGCAAATACCCCATACAAACGATGATGATTTTTCTGTTGTACCATTGTCCGATAGAAGCGAGGCAGTTCGTTGATTAGTGGGTTTTTTTTTGTTTTTTTTTCTTTTTTTTTTTTTTTTTGTGCGGGAGGAAAATTTTCAGCCGTTTTCTCCCGTGGGTTGGTTATTGCGTTGTGTATTGCTTTCCTAATCAGGCTCGGCAGTAGACTGCTGTCCAATATTGGCTTGGTTTGCAACTACAGACCAAAGGAGTGTTTGGTGTATCGAGGTGCTGCTGGCCTACAAATTGCATACAGACCTACTCGATAACGCGTGCAGCTCTCTCTCTCTTTCTGTCTCTGTCTGTCTGCCTGTCTGTCTGTCTGCCTGCCCTCTCTCTCTCTCTCTCTCTCTCTCTCTCTCTCTCTCTCTCTCTCTCTCCTAATCTCTCTCTCTCTCTCTCTCTCTCTCTCTCTCTCTCTCTCTCTCGTTTGTTTGCTCGCTCGCTTGCTCGCTCGCTTTCTGTGTGTCTGTCTCTGTGTGTGTGTGTGTCTGTCAGTCTCCCCCCCCTCTCTCTCTCTCTCTCTCTCTGTGCGTGCGTGTCTCTCTTTCTCTCTCTCTCTCTCTCTCTCTCTCTCTCTCTCTCTGTGTGCGCGCGCGCGCGCGCGTGTGTGGGTGTGTGTGTGACATTTCATGTGATGTCCTCTGTCGCCATTGGTTGTTGCTGTGTGTGTGTGTGGGGGGGGGGGGGCGGAGG
The DNA here is from genome assembly GCA_016801955.1 of Conus betulinus. NCBI lineage: Eukaryota > Metazoa > Mollusca > Gastropoda > Neogastropoda > Conidae > Conus > Conus betulinus. The sequence continues at coordinate 345,109 of JADBJO010000606.1, read as the reverse complement.
GTCGGTCCTGTATGACCGTCTCGGAGTAGACAAGGGAGGCAATTAATTGCGATGTGGGGCGCCACATTGGCGGCTGTAGACTCAGCCTGATGCGTGGCCCCGTCTACCCCTCTCTTTCTTGCCTCCCTCCTCTCCCCACCCCAGTCTCTCCATCCCCCCCCTCTCTGTCTTTCTCTTCTCTCCCTCCCCACAACCACCCCCCATCATCTCTTGGTCAAGGAAGATAGATGATGGACTCTTCTCTCTCTCTCTCTCTGTCACCCCTCCTCACCCGCCCCCCCCCCCCCCACCATCTCCCTCAACCAGTCACTTGCACCATCAGGAAGACTAGATGATGACAGCTGCAGGATGGTCAGTCATCGTGTCCACCCCAACCTCACCGCAGCCCCCCCCCCCCCCCCCCCCCACCTCTCCAGCGAAGAGAGCCCCGGGACGAGGCGAGGTCATTTGGAAAGAGTAATGGAGGGCTGGATACCAGGCGGGGGACCCAAATGGGCCTGTAATCGGGGTTCACTTCTGGGACGGGCCGTGACACGAAGGTCGGTCCGTCTCGTTGCTGCCGGCCCGGACACCGGGGGCTATCATCATTAACTGGACTGGGCTCACCTTTTCCGGAGCCCGGCACTTCCGGAGTAGTCTCTTGTTTCCGGTTTCACATTCACAACCCAACCACAGTGTGACTGCAGAATGTTCTCTGATCGGGGGTTTCATGGTCACAACTCCCACAGCTGTGGAATAGTTTGTTCCGGGTTTCATGGTCACAACCCCCACAGCTGTGGAGTAGTCTGTTCCGGTTTCATGGTCACAACCCCCACAGCTGTGGAGTAGTCTGTTCCGGTTTCATGGTCACAACTCCCACAGCTGTGGAGTAGTCTGTTTTCCGGTTTCATGGTCACAACCCCCACAGCTGTGGAGTAGTCTGTTCCGGTTTCATGGTCACAACTCCCACAGCTGTGGAGTAGTCTGTTCCGGTTTCATGGTCACAACCCCCACAGCTGTGGAGTAGTCTGTCCGGTTTCATGGTCACAACCCCCACAGCTGTGGTGTTGTCTGTTCCGGTTTCATGGTCACAATCCCCACAACTGTGGAGTATTCTCTGTTACGGTTTCGTGGTCACAACCCCCCAACTGTGGTGTAGCCTCTGTTCCAGTTTCGTGGTCACAACCCCACAGCTGTGGTGTACCCTCTGTTCCAGTTTTGTGGTCACAACCCCCACAGCTGTGGTGTACCCTCTGTTCCGGTGTTCGTGGGCACAACCCCCACAGCTGTGGTTCCCTCTGTTCCAGTTTTGTGGTCACAACCCCCACAACTGTGGTGTACCCTCTGTTCCGGTTTTCGTGGTCACAACCCCCACAACTGTGGTGTACCCTCTCTGTTCCGGTTTCATGGTCACAACCCCTACAGCTGTGGGGTGTTTTCTATTCCGGTTTAATGTTCACGACCCACTACTGTGGAGTATTCTCTATTCCACTTTCTTGTTTACAGTCTACACTCCGGATTATTCTCCGTTACGGTTACATGTTCACGACCACCTAATAGTGCGATTTCAGAATTTTCTCTATTCCGGTTTTACGTTCACAAACTGAATCATCTCTCTAACTGCAGAGTATTCTCTCTTCTGGAGTTCATGCTCACAACCCAGCCAATGGTGTAACTGCAGAGTATTCTCTATTCCGGTTACATGTTTACAGCCTACAGGATTCTTTCACTCGAGGCATCACAAAAATGATTAAGACGTAAAGGTGTTATTGGTGCCCTTTTTTGTAGGGTTGTGTAGGGGGGGGGGGGGGGGGGGGCAGCATAACTAGACCTCGCGAATTTTTTTTCTTTTTTTTTTTGCAGAGTCAGTGCTTAAACCAGCGGAAGCAAATAACGGGTGCTAAAGCTCTTTACTACTGAAGTGGCAACGAAAAACAAGGGATACAGGGTCCATGCCGTCTTTTGCTGTGACTGTGGAAAATTCCTTGACACCAGTTTCCCCCCCATCCCCCCTTCTTCACCATAGTTCCTCCATGTCAAGGTCTTCAGTTGAGGAGTCAACAAATCTAATGGGATTGAAGAAGTCGTTGACAATGAGCAAACGGATGGACACACCACAAGACACAAGCATTACGACGCGCGCACACACACACACAAATACACGCGCACAGGCGACAGTTGACACAACGAATACTCACGTTGTTCGTTGCACTTAGAATTGTCAGTTTTAAGCTTCCGTTTTTGAGTTCTAATGACCTCTTGATTTGAACAATGAAAAAACACAGTACAAAAAATGCTCTTTTTGAGAATGGTAAAGATCCTGTGCCCAATGGATCTGAAAGATGGAAAAGAAAACCTGAACCTCTGAAAATTGACACGACGTGTTGCCATATCCTGTCTTTGTTTGTCTGAGTGATTTTGTTGAAAAATCGTTTTAAATTGTTGTTTGTGTGATGAATTCTTGATTGTTGGTGTGTGTGTGTGATTGTAGTTTTGAACTTTGTGTGTGTTGTTGATGAAAAAGTCCTGAGATGTGTGGTATTTTCAATGTTTCGTTTCGATGTGTATTTGAATTGTTAATTTGTTGGGGTGGATGAAATGGTGTGTTCACACCTCTATTTTGGAATGTTTTACACTCGCACACCACACACACACACACACACACACACACACCACACACACACCACACCACACCACACCACACCACACAACAACCACACCACACCACACGGCACGCACTTACGCACGCGCGCACACACACCACACACACACACACCCACACACACACACAACACACACACACCACACACACACACACACTTTTTAGAACTTAAAAAGTAAAAATGCTCTCGGTTTTTAGTTCAGTAAATGAAAATATCTTTCCCGAACAATGATGGAAACTACAGTACATGACATATTTTTTTAGCCATTATTATTAGGTTAAAGCCCCGTGTGCCAGTATTGTATCTGGGAAGAAAAAAAAAAACCCTCAAACTCTGCGGATCTGTCGTTAAGAGTTTGTGGTGTTGGAGGAGATTGTTTTGTTTTCCTACGTTGTTTGTCTGTCATTCTGTTTATTTAGTCATTCATTGGTTTCTTTACGTTCTGTATGTATTTGTTTGTGTGGGTGTGTGTGTGTGTTGTGAGTGGGTGTGTGTGTGTGTGTGTGTGGATGCAGTGTGTGCGTGTGTGTGGTGTGCGTGTGTCGTGTGTGTTGTGTGTGTGAGGGCGAGCGAGGGGGTGCGGCCTCTGTGTGGTGTGGGTGTGAGGGGGGGGGGGGGGGGGGGGTGGGAGTGCGTGTTCCCCAAGCGCGGGGACTTTGATGAATATGGTGATAGCACAGTGCAAAAAAAACTGTCGAAGTTTCGTCTCGATGAATAATCGAAAAAAATAAGCTTATAGATGGGTAACGTGCTGGCATTTAAGAACATAATGGAGACAGTAAAACTGCTGACGAGCATAGTTCACTGGCGTACAAACACACCGCAGAGTTACGTCCTGTTCCCAAATTTCCTTTGGCCAAGCGCCATAATATTTTTCTCATTGTTCTGCAGATGGAAATACTGTTGGCAAATATTCAACAACAACAACAACAAAACACAACAACAACAACAAAAAGTGAAATAAAAGGTGCAGAAACTTTTGGTCGTTTAGAAATGCAGGCAGCAAATAAAATATGGAAAATAACAGGTGCAAAAAACTTTTTGGTTCTTTAGAAATACAATCAGGAAATAAGATAAAGAAAATCACAGGTGCAGAAACTTTTGGTCCTTTAGAAAATACAGTCAGCAAATAAACTGAAGAAAATAACAGGTGTAAAAAAACTTTTGGTCCTTTAGAAATGCAGTCAGCAAATAAAATAAAGAAAATAGTAGGTGCAGTAACTTTTGGTCCTTTAGCAATACAGTCAGCAAATAAAAAAGGAAAATAGCAGGTGCAATAACTTTTGATCCCTTAGAAATACAGGTAGCAAATGAAAAAGGACAATAACAGTTGCAGTTGTTTTTGGTCCTCTAGAAATACAGTCAGCAAGTAAAAACAAAAAAGGGAAAATAACGGGTACGGCAACTTCTTATTCGTTAGAAGTACAGTCAGTAAATGAAAAAGAAAAATAGCCGCTGCAGTCACTTTTGGACTGGTGGAAATACAGTCAGTAAAATGAAAAAAAGTTAAATAACAGGTGCATTAACTTTTGGTCGTATGGAAATCCAGTCAGTAAATGAAAAAGGGGACTAACCGATGCAGTCATTTTTGATCCTATAGAAATCCAGTCAGTAAATGAAGAAGGGGAATAACAGATGCAGTCATTTTTATCTGATAAAAATACAGTCAGTAAATGAAGAAATAAACAGCTGCAATAACTTTAGATCCTTTAGTCGCAAGAAAGATGAGAAAAGTAAACAAATGAAAAGAAAACAGAGTAGTGCAAGAAAGCGTATTAACGTTTGGATATCATTGCACTAAAGGGGGGGAGGAAAACGAATAGCACAAGTAATGACCACGCGCACACACACACACACCCCCGCACACACACACACACACACACACACACACACACACACACACACAAATGATGAAGTGCTACTTACTTTCGTTTGCCCCATGAGATCGGCAAGGGTCCAAGGCCTGCCCACACACTCGCCTTAGGGGAGGGGGAGTGGATGGGGGGGAGGGGAGAGAGACAAAAACTAGACAGAAAGAGAGAAAACTCGAAAAGTTATTCTCTGCACAAGGTTTGCTTAAAAAACTCTCATCTCAACTGTTCTTATCGTTCGTTAAAGGATTTACACACACACACACACACACACACACACACACACACACACACAGAGGGTTTTTTTTTTTTTTTTTTTTTTTTTTTTTTTTTTTTTTACTTTTTTCAAATAGTACACATGCTTATGCTTTATGCTTATGCACGAACTGATTGTTGTCATTGTTCTCGGGGGGTCAAGGGGGGTGGGGGGGGGGGTGGGGGGGATAGAAAGAGAGAACTGGAAAGTTTACTGCATTCTTTATCAAATATTACACATACTTCAGTAAAGTACACAACCAATTCTTCATGACTTTGTTGAAGAGAGACAGGCATAATTTATAGACATGCAGAGAGAGAGAGAGAGAGAGAGCATGCAGCAGATGATTTTTTTTTTTTTTTTTTAAACGCAACCTATCCTGCTCAACATACTGTGAGCGACAGTGCTCTTGTGCGACAAACTCTCCCCAGTGACCACACTCAAGAATCATCACCCCCTACCTTCTCATACCATCCAGTCATCGACTCTTACGTTACAGCGTCCAATGCTGGTGGTTGCGGCCACGCTCACTGATATCATACAATTAAGGTAGCAGATCATAACGGCACGTGCGAAACGTGATCGTCACGAAGTATTGACAAGGCGAATGTACTGTCGCTCACAAAAAATTGGATCTGAACAAAAAAAAAAAAAACAAAAAAAAAAAGTTCAAAATGATGGATTGCCTGACAAACACGCGTCAGAACTAAAAATGTAAAGAACGTGGACGACCCCCCCCCCCCCCCCCCCCCCCCCCCCCTTTTTTTTTTTTTTTAAACGCAGAAGGAATGAGCACAACAAGGATTTCATTCACATAGTGAAGTGGTTAAGCGGCGATACTCGGCACGAGAGTCCATAACTTAAAAAGTCACTTTAATCTCTGTTTCATCACGCCCAGTCGGATGCCAGCGTGTGACATACAGACAGACAGACAAGGACAGAAAGAAAGAGAGAAGGGGGGGGAAGGTCTTGACCTTCAGAAGTCCCAGGCTAATTGAACGTTAATCTCGCCATTTAGACAGAGTGGCAGAGACTCTTAACTATGATTTAGAGAAAACCCCAGGATTGATCGCTTGCTTGTCAGGAAAAGACCACGGAGAAGCACGTACGCACACAAGCAAGCAAGCAAGTGAGCAAACAAGCAAGCGCGCACTCTCTCTCTCTCTCTCTCTCTCTCTCTCTCTCTCTCTCTCTCTCTCGGAAAGAAAAAAAAAAAATCAATCTTATAACAGGAATTCGTCTTCACAACGGGAGATCACACCCCCACCCAATCCCCACACGAATACACCCCTATCTCTTCACCCCGCCACCCACCACACCCACCCCACCCCTTTCCCCCATTCCTCCCTTCACCCATACCACCACAGAAATACACCATGAACAGAACTACCCCCCCACCCCCCACCCAGCAAAAAAAAAAAAAAAAAAAAAATTAGAAGAAATGCTTACAGTCACAGAAAAACTTGGAAGATTCGAAGAACTTGTTAGTAGTGGAGAGCTCCATGGAGAAAAAAAAAAAAAATAAAACAAAACAGAAAAAAAAGTAAGTCCGAATGGACTGTACGGCCCATTCACCACCGCTTAACCAATCCTCTTTGTCACTGTGTAGTGTACGACGACGTGCTGGACTCCAAAGGGCATCGTGAGTGAATGGCAGGAAGAGGATGTTGGTTCCAGAGTGAACGAACCTACGACTGTTTGTTGTCTCGCTCAGCCTGTCGCAGGAGCCCCTCCCCCTCCCACACACTCACTCACTCACTCACGCCGCCGAGCCGCCGAGTGTGGGGGCTAGCTTGCGTGCTTGCTTGCTTGCCCGTGCGTTGAGCGGCCACAGTTGAGCAGCCTGACTGACTGAGACTGACTGACTGCCCAGCGCATGCTTTCGGGAGTTAGCTATGCATTTCGTCGCGGCCGCTGACGGGGAGATGATGGTCGTGGTGGTGGTGGTGATGGTGATGGGGGTCAGGGGGTGGGGTAGGGTGGAAGGAGGAGGGGGAAGGGTGGTGTGGGATGTTGAGGGGTGGGGGTGGGTTTGGAGTGAGGAGGGTGGGTGGGGATTGGGAGTGATAGGGTGTGGGGGGCGTGGGTGGGGGTAGGGGTATACACGTGTGAAAGCGCCGCAGAGGTACATGCCAAGTGTTAGAGCCTTGTGACAGGTGGGGGAGGACGAGGGGGCAATGATTGGAGGGGGGGGGGGGGGGGGGGGGGGGGGGGGGGAAGTGACTGAAGTGATGTTGCAGGGGGGTGACAGTGGTGATGACGGTGGTGATGTGAGGTGGTGGTGGTGATGCCATTTGTGAGGCGATTGAGCGTTTTGTGTGGTTTGAGCGAATTCGCTTTTGTTTTCATTGTGTGTTGTGTTTGTTGGTGGTGATGGTGGTAGTGGTGGTGATGGTGTGTGTGTGTTGTTGTTGTTTTTGCTAGTTTTGAGATATATATATCCGAGGCGTGTCGTCGCTCACTGCTGGTGTGCGCGCACGTGTATGTGTATGTGCGTGTGTGTGTGTGCGTTTGTTGTTCTTGTTGTTGCTGTTGTTATCTATGTGTTTTTATATATCTTTGGATGTTGCTCACTGTTAGTGTCTGTGTTGGCGAGTATGTGTCTGTGCGTGTGCTAGTTTGCTGCTAGCTCAATTTACATTATCAGTTCTGTCTGTCTGCGCTCTCTCTCTCTCTCTCTCTGTCTCTCTCTCTCTCTCTCTCTCTCTCTCTCTGTCTCTCTCTCTCTCTCTCTCTCTCTCTCTCTCTCTCTCTCTCTCTCTCATGCACGGGTCGAGCACTCACACCCCCTACTCTCTTCTCTCTCTTGCTCTCACCACTTCTTCTTTCTCTCCACCCCGACTGCCCCCTCCCCCTCTCCCCGTCCCTCTCTCTCTCTCTCTCTCTCTCTCTCTCTCTCTCTCTCTCTCTCTCTCTCTCTCATGCGCGGCTCGAGCACTTGCACCCTCTACTCTCTTCTCTCTCTTGCTCTCTCACCACTTCTTCTTTTTCTCCTCCCCGACCACCCCCCTCCCCCGTCCCTTCTCTCTCTCTCTCTCTCTCTCTCTCTCTCTCTCTCTCTCTCTCTCTCTCTCTTTCCCCTTCCCCTCCCTCCCTTCTATGTCATTCTGTTTTCACTCACTAACTCACACGCACACTGTTTTCTCACTCTTGCGCGTGCACACATACGGACGCACGCGGTCGCATACACACACACACGTGCACGCGTACGTGCACACACACACACACACACACACACACACACACACACTCTCTCTCTCTCACACACACTCACACACACTCTCTCACATTTTCTTCTCTCTCTCTCTCTCTCTCTCTCACTGTCTCACTGTCCACTGTCCCACTCCACGCCCACTCCCTCCTCCCTCCTGCTGCGTGACTGGAAAGGGAAAAAAAAAAAAAAAAAAAGACAGTCTGCAGGGCATTTAATCCAGAAATTTCTTGGCCAGCTAATCAGCTGTAGTGTTTGTTGTTTGCCGTTATTGGGGCATCTTCTGACTGCATTGATTTCCATCCGGCTTCTCCTTCCCACCGTTTTTCTTGCCCACATGAATAGGAAAGTGAGATTTACGTCACCCACTGTGGGTGTGTGTGTGTGTGTGTGTGTGTGCGTGTGTGTGTGTGTGTGTGTGTGGTGTGTGTGTGTGTGTCTATGAGAGAGAGAGAGAGAGAAAGAGGGGGGGGGGGAGAAATCAGGTATGTGTATGAGAAAAAGAGAGTAAATATGGGTGGTGGTGGTGATGGTATATGTGATTCACACACACACACGCACGCACATGCGCGCTCACACACACACACACACACACACACACACACACAACACACACACACACACACACACACACACCCACCCACAGGTGAGAGAGAGAGAAAGGGGGGGAGTGGTTCATTCATTAGACTGGGGTCTCTCATGAAGGGGGGTGAGTGCACAAATATCATTACATCCGTTTCCTAATTGTAAAAAACATCAGTGATCATGCCATTGCAATGAGATGTTGAATCACAATGCTAACGATGTGGATCACCATTTCCCTAACGTTCAGTGTGTTGGAACAAGAAAAGGACCAATCCACTCTTCACTGCACATCTCTAGCGGATGACGTCAATTAGCAAAGCTTCCAGGCACATGGGAATCTTGAACATTGGCATGGACGGCACGCCTCTCTTAATTTCACTGACCATATAAAACCTCAGCTGCCTTCCTAGAATATAACTACTTGACAGAAATTTGTGTTTAAAATCAGGACGTAAGTTTCTCACATCTTTGTTTCTTTTTAACAGCTGTTTGTAAATGCATTTTATGTCCTTGACTTAGGTTGAAACCCAAAGTCCTGGTGTGTGTGTGTGTGTGTGTGTAAAAAACTAGTCCATGCACAGCATTGCAAGTGTGCTAGAGGAGGGTGAGGGTAGGAATGGGGGGGGGGGGTGGGGGGGGGGGGTAAGAAGCATTGGGGTTGTATTACATCTCTATGAGAATGAGTAGTGTTCATGACAGTTCAGTGGGTGGAATGATGCAGGGTGTTGAAGAAACTACGCCAGTTTTGTTTGCAAACAAAATGAAAACTGTTTGTGTGAAGGATGAGGGGTGAGGGCATTAATGTGTGCAAACGCTTGTCTGAGTGAGAGAAAGAGATGTTGTAAACTTGTGGTGGTGGTGGATGTGACAAGAGATATGTATGAGTGTGGTAGGTGGGTCCTCTAGGGGAAGGACTTGGAATAATTTCTCGATGAGAATTATCTTAACATTTCACCTACACCCTCTCTCTTACTAGTGGTGGAAGGAGCAACTTCCAGTACTAGTCATTGAAAGAAATTTTTGTTTGGGGTCTTGTTAAAATACTTAAGAGTGGCTCTGAGATACTTTTCCTTAGGCCTGTAGTCTTTAGAAGTATTTTTAGCTCCGAGAGAGAATTGAAGAGAGAAGTTCAAACATTCAACATTTGATTGAGCAACAGAGAACTGACACAAGTTAAATGCAATTTCACACATCAACTTTACTTGCTTACACATAGGCAAACAATGAGGGAACCTTCCTCACTCCTACTTTACTTGCTTACACTCTGTGCACAGGGTTCGGCCCTAAAAGGCCCTAAAAGGCCCTAACTTTTTTAGGCAAAAAATAGGGGCCCCTAAAAGGCCTTAAAAATCAAAATGAAGAGGCTGGAGGCCCTAAAAGGCCCTAAAACCAGAACAGCCTAAAAAAAAATGTGAAAAAAAACAACAACAACAACAAAATGAAAGAAAGAAGAATGATCAAAAAAAAAAAAAAAACCGATTTTCATAATAGGTAAATGCCGAATCAGTACTGATCGATCATGGTGTAAAGTTGTTCAAGGGAAGTAACTCCACGACAAAGTATTTGTGCTGTCCGCCATCTTGGATTTTCCATGTGTTGAACGAAGCAAGGCCACAGTTCGTTTTTCAACGAAATTTGACATATCATTGAGAGTTTTCTTTACAAGATTTCGTCAGTTTCACTCAGAAACATGGGGAAGTGCTTATTCCAAGATCTGTGGCTTGATAATTCTGAATATAAACTCTGGCTTCGCCAAGATAACTTAGACAAATATCGGTTCTATTATTAGTTTTTGTAAGAAGGGAAAAAGGCCCTTCAAACTCGCCAAAAAGGGAAGAAACATTCAGACTTGGAGAAGGCGAGTGCTACAGCGGCAGTGTCCTTAAATGATTTTTTTTTTTTTTTTAAAAGATCGTGACAGTGGGCAAGCTTGAAGTAGTACTAGTACATCAACAAGTTTTTTGTTCAAAAAGCACTTTGTTGCTGGTCCTTCAACGAGTTCTAGTGCTTCTACTGCAACTTCGTTTGGCCCGACTGCCCCTCTGACACCCCTGTTCTTTCCCTTAACCCCCATATTTGAATCACCAGCATCCTAACACACAACTACATGATTACACTAGTCCCATCACCTCAGCTGCAACCCACTATATATATTTCCATAAAATCATTCACACCCCACTCATACCACCTTAACTTGCAGTGCCCCCCCCTTTTTTTTGTCCCCCCCCCCCCCCCCAACTGACCACTTCCTTTCCTTTTGTCCCACATTATGTTCCCCCACCCCACCCCTCTGTGCACAAGTATTCTAAGGGGCTTGTGTCTCCCCTCTCCCCCTCTACTACATACATATATAGGTATGCTTAGATGTATACATGTGTTTATCAGGTGGTGTGTGTGTGTGTGTGTTTTTTTTGTTTGTTTTGTTTTTTTTTAACACAGATTCCCATATATGACCACTATCATTATTACCACCACTCATAAGATGTCCTGTGTATGCTAATCCTTTTTTTTTTTTATTATTTTTTTTTTATATGTATGTGTGTGGATGTGCCTGTGTACGCATGTATGGGTGTGGTGTATGTACATGTGTGTGCATGCATGTATCATGCATGCGTGTGTGCATGAGATGGTGATGATTTCGCCTGTGACAACCATCACCATCAATCAGTCATCATGATTCCCTTAACCCCCATATTTGAATCACCAGCATCCTAACACAACTACATGATTACACTAGTCCATCACCTCAGCTGCAACCCACTATATATATTCCATAAATTCACACACCCACTCATACCACAAACTTGCAGTGCACACCCCCCCCTTTTTTTGTCCCCCCCCCCCCCCCCCCCCCCCCCCCCCCCCAGTGACACTCTCCCCCCCCCCATGTTTGTTTTTTTTTTAACTCAACTGGCATTATCATGCCAAAGCTATCATGCTATTTCACTTATGGCAATGATCAATCATCAAATTTATTCCTTTTTTTTTCTCCCCCACCCCCCCCCCCCACCGGCATTAATACATCAATGCCACCACAGTATTTCACTTATGACAATGGTCACCACCCCCGTAGTACTGTAGATCTCATCTCAGTGATCAACATCCATCAGTCATTGATCATTTCCTTTATTCCCCCACTGGCATTATCGTACTTGCCAATACACTATCCTACTCCTTTTACAAAAATGACCATCATCCTACACCACTGTGGATCATACCTACACCTTGACCATGATCATCATCCACCCATCTTTGAACACCTCCCCCATTCCCCCGCAAGCATTTTACACCAATGCCACAACATATCCCACTTATACAACAACAATATCATCATCCTACAGTACTGTTTACTCAAATCATACATGATCATCACCCATCAGTCATCTACCCCCTACCCCCTCCCCCTCTTTCTCAACCTGCAATATTATACTAATGCCACCTTATTATTCCACTTACCACAATGACCATGATCCTACAGTACTATTGATCTCACCCATGCCAATGAGCATCACCCAGAGGTCATTGATATTTTCCTTTATCCCCCCAACTTGCACCATCACCACTACATTTTTCCACTTATAACAATAGTCATCATCCTGTGGTACTACTGATCTAAAATGATTACCATTTCTCGGTTACTGAAAATACTCCCATCCAGTGAACACCTTCATACTGCACTATATATGGAAATGAAGAAGCTGACCAATTGACAAAGGAATGAGGACAGCAGCCCCAACTGTAAAAGGTCGCCTCCTTGGAATAAATCAAAAGTATTTCCAAGAGGACAAATAGGAGGATGACTTGAGTACTGGACTGTTCTCTCCTCCTCAACCAGAGGCAGTGTGTGCTAGTCAATCAAGGACAAGGCAGCTGTTAGTCAGGTGGAAAAAAGCATAGGCCTACTTTTTTCTTCATCTTGTGACTTGTATTCCTAAGATTTCTGCCTTGTGTGTGCTGCAAGAACACTGTGTTTACTCTAGCCATTGTAAAAGATTTCTTTGTTTTCATACGGATATGGAATTGACAAGATTCATACCAGAAAGTGATTAGGTACTTGTTGAATGGAGGTCTTTATTGGAGAAAATGGCATCTGTGGGAGGCAATGGTGAGCACTTTTCAGCATTTTCATGTGCCCTGATGGCCCTATTTTTGTAAATTTTAGGCCTAAAAAAGGGCCCTAAAAGGCCTAATTAATTTTTTTTCTTGAAAGTCTTCTCACTGTTTCATCATAAAGTGAGGGTAAGGGTCTGATGGATTTGAGTCCAAGGGAATTAATAGCTTAACTTATATCTGAGAGGGTAGTTGATCTCTCCTGTGGCTGGTGACTGCCCCTCCCGTGTAGATTGGTTGTCTGGTGTCGCCCGGTTTTAAAGTGTAGCCATGATGTCTGGCGTTCCCCCGGTTTCTGGCGTAGCCCCAGAGTATGGTTTAGCCACAATGTGTAGAGTGACCAGGATCCCAGTTTTTTCCTGGGATAAAACAGTGAATGAGACTTGAGATCAAGGAGTAGGTTACCAGGCTTTCTCTCTGGTCGTCTCTTCGTCTTCCACTGTTCTGATCTACAGGCAGTCTTGAGGGGTCAGTGAAGTCACGAACCTATGTGTCTGGTATATGTATTCTAAACTGCCAAATCATGTTTCTGATCTGGCTGACAAGGTGTCAGTCAAACACTGGGAGAAAGAGGGGAAGGGATCTATTCTTACCATCAGAAACCATTTGAAGTTAGTGCCGAGGTCCGTGGCTGAGAAATTCATGTACGTGTAGACTGTGAATGTTAATTCAGACCATCGCAGGGAAAACACAGTGACATCATTTACCAGAGGTCCACAGCACCCGGACTTTAGATATGAAAGGGGGGGGGGGGAGGTTGGAGAAGGAAGGAGGTTTGCCGGCTTTGGTTACTCATAAGCCGCATTTGGCACAAAGTGGGGGTTGGGGGGGGGGGGGGGAGCATCAACATTCCTTCTTGTCAGGAGAGGAGGTGGGATGAAGATAGCACCAGAAATGGGGGGATGGGGGTGAGACCGGCCATTGTTACAATGCAATTAAAATTTTTGTGCGGTGTCAGCTGCTCAGTGTGGGAGTGAAGGAGTGTGTGTGTGTGAAAAAACTAGTCCGTGCACAGCATTGCAAGTGTGGTAGAGGAGTTGATGGTAGGGATGGGGGAGGTGGAGGGGAGGGGCAGTAAGAAGCATCACATATATTTATATACACACACACCACCACCACAAGTTACAATCTCTCTCTTCTCTCACTCAGACAAGCGTTTGCACACATTAATGCCCCCACCCCTCATCCTTCACACAATAATATATGTGTGTGTGTGTGTGTGTGTGTAGAGGAAAAATAGGATTTACGTCATTCCCTGTGAGTGTGTATGTGGGGGGGGGGTGCATACACGCGCATGTGTGCATGTTTGCATGCACACAAGAGAGATAGAGAGAAGGAAAAGAGTGGAAATGGTTCCTTCATCAGACCCTGGTCCCTCATGAAGCAGTGAGCGCACAAATGTCATTACATCCATTTCCTAATTGTAAAATCATCAGTGATCATGCCAGTGCAATGAGACATGGAGTCACAATGCTAACGAGGTCGATCACCATTTTGCTAACGTTTAGTGTGCTGGAACAAGAAAAGGACTTATCAACTCTTCACTGCACATCTCTAGGGGATGATGTCATTTAGCAAAGCTTCCAGGAATATGGCAGTCTTGAACATTTGCATGGAAGGCACGTCTCTCATAATTTCACTCACCTTATAAAACCTCCCGCTGACTCCTAGAATATAACTGCTTGACATGACAGACATTCGTGTTGAAAACCGTGACGTGGGCTTCTCGCTTTTTTGTTTGTTTGTAACAGTCGCTTTGTAAATGTTGACGGGGTCAGTGAAGTGTTCAATGCATTGTAGGTCCCTGAATTACATTAAGTAATTCACATGAACCCTAAGTCCTGGTGTGTGTGTCTGTGTCTGTGTGTGAGTGTCTGTGTGTATGTGTCTCTGAGTGTCTCTGTATCTGTGCCTGTGTGTGTCATGTGTCTGTGTGTATATGTGTGCATGCATGCACGTGTTTGAGTAATCTGGTCCATGTATAGCAATACAAGTGTAAAGGGGGGGGGGGGGGGGGGGGAGGGGGGTGTGATGGTGGGGATGTGGGAGGTAGATGGATTGGAGTGCCAGCAAGAGCCGTTGGGCGTTGTATTACCAATTTAATGAAAATGGAACAGTTCAGCAGATGGAGTGATACATGATACTGGGGGTGTAAAGGATACAAATGCAACACGAGTTTCGTTTCAAAGCAGAACCAAAACTGCTTTCGCGCACGTCACGTCGTTCAGTGTATGCACGTTGTACACCTAGAACAGGCCAGCAGGTTTGATTTGATGCCAGAGATGTGGCAGTTTCCCTTTCTGAACATGCTCTTGCAAGTTCTTGAAAGGTTCTTGCTTCTCATCACTGGAGGTGTAGAGCGGCCCTTAAAAATGCCACACAACATAATCGCCAGATGAAACTTCCAAACTTTAGCGTGGGGTGAGTGTGGTTTCTAACACACACTCAAGAATATTGGCACTCCCAGTGATGAGGCTGTGTTAGCCCACGAGCCCATTTCCTGCTCGCAACCGGCTCTGGTCCCTCACACTCCTCATGAAAAAGTTGTTTCACTTCCATCACAACTTCTATTGAATGGTGTTTTGAAGAGCGTGGAAACTAGTTTCTTTGAGCATGATTGATATTTGTGTTACATTCACATTATTATGACAGTCTGTTTTTTTTTTTTTCTTTTTTAAGACTTCTTGCAAGCTTTCTGTCTCTGTCTCTCTCTCTGTCTGTCCCTCTCTCTGCCTCTGTCTACACATACACACGCTTTCACTCTCTCTCTCTCTCTCTCTCTCTCTCTCTCTCTCTCTCTCTCTCTCTCTCTCTCTCTCTCCCTCTCTCAGAGAGGGACAGACTCAACTAATCGATCAATCAGACTAACAGCAAATGCCCATGTCTTTTTCACTCAGGCTTTTTCCGTCAAAAAATAACTGATACTAACGTTGTCTGCCTGGCCCCCCACCCCGAGAGAGAGAGAGAGAGAGAGAGAGAGAGGGACAGAACCCGGCGATGTCTACGTTTACTCGTGGAAAAGAAGATAAATCTGTTGACTGAAAGAAGTGTTCTGAATGAGTCGTAGAGCTTCTTTCCATCAGACAGATGATCTTCTGTTATGAAGCCCGCAGACATAGGCCTCTATAGCAAGCTTCAGGGCTTGTCAAGCTGAGCAATGCTATTCCAAGCCTTTGCTTCACCTAGCCGCTGTATTGCCAGCGGATTGTTAGCAGATTAGAACATTGTTCTATTACGGTTATCTTCCCATGACAATATTGCTTGCAATTGTCCAATCAGAATCGCTTTCCTGGATCAGGAGTAGATATCCCCATGCAAGACTTGCTTCCTTTCTGAAATGGCGATCGGTTTCACTGATGGTGATTCAGTTATACAGTTTATTACACATGATATTTATTAGTTCAAACATGCTGAAAAATGAAAAGACTGAATTGCATATGCAAAGCAGAAGCGTGTGCGACTATCTTAATCTAAAATCAACTGACTGTGGAAATATGGAGAATAAAATGTTTTGTCCAGTGTGAAGCTGTGCAAGACAACTTTCGTGTAGGTCTCCAGTACAACGACAATCAGCAGCAGTAAATATATGTCAGCTGGGTTAAAGACCTGAGTTTATGGAGTGGTATCTACGTTGGTATTATAGCATTACTGTCTTCCTGCTTAGTCTGACCGCTGCCAACGTTTTATTTCTCGTTGATTTTTCTTGCAGTGGCTTCAATCGCTTCCCTTTTACAGCAGCATTCATGAAAAGTGCTGCGCGCGTATAAAGCAAGGTAGAAGGTCAGGTGTGTGAATGACGTAACAGTGTATCTTGCATGTGGCTGGCTACGTCTGCGGAGTGTGGTATGCCTGGACACTGTCTCAACATGGTTAATATCTCCTACGTTTGCATGCCGCTTTACTTGGGGGAGGGGGGGGGGATAAATGTGAATAGCTCCAAACAAACAATCAGATGAATTCTGGAGCCCCAATATTTTTTTTGTCTGAAGAGTGTTTGCATCACTGATTTATCGTGTGAATTTTCGGTGATTAGCAAATCAGGTTGGGGATGAAACGAACAGTTGTGCGCCCTGTCTTCATTTTTTTTTTTTTCCCCGTTGGTCTCCACCCCCTCTCCTGCATGTCTGTCCGCTGCTTTGGTGCAGTGGGGAATTGGGCTGGGCTGGCATTTCTGTCATGGGATGTTTCTGTGCTGCTGGTGGTGCGGTGGGGAATTGGGCTGGGCTGGCAGCTGGCAGTTCTGTCGTGGGATGTTCGTGGGATGTGCTGCTGGTGCGGTGGAGAATTGGGCTGGGCTGGCATTTCTGTCATGGGATGTGCTGCTGGTGCGTGGGGAATTGGGCTGGGCTGGGCTGGCAGTTCTGTCGTGGGATATTCATGGGATGTACTGCTGGTGGCAGATTGGGCTGGGCTGGCAGTTCTGTCGTGGGATGTGTCGTGGGATGTGCTGCTGGTGCAGTGGGGAATGGGGCTGGGCTGGCAGTTCTGTCATGGGGATGTGCTGCTGGTGCAGTGGGGAATTGGGCTGGGCTGGCAGTTCTGTCGTGGGATGTGGATGTGCTGCTGGTGCAGTGGGGAATTGGGCTGGGCTGGCATTTCTGTCGTGGGATGTGCTGCTGGTGCAGTGGGGAATTGGGCTGGGCTGGCAGGGGATGTCTGTCGTGGGATGTTGGGATGCTGTCGTCGTGGGATGTTCGGGATGTGCTGCTGGTGCAGTGGGGAATTGGGCTGGGCTGGCATTTCTGTCGTGGGATGTGCTGCTGGTGCAGTGGGGAATTGGGCTGGGCTGGCAGTTCTGTCGTGGGATGGGCTGCTGGTGGTGCAGTGGGGAATTGGGCTGGGCTGGCATTTCTGTCGTGGGATGTTGCGTGGGATGTGCTGGCAGTGCTGGATGTGCAGTGGGGTGGGGAATTGGGCTGGGCTGGCAGTTCTGTCGTGGGATGTTCGTGGGATGTGCTGCTGGTGCAGTGGGGAATTGGGCTGGGCTGGCAGTTCTGTCGTGGGATGTGCTGCTGGTGCAGTGGGGAATTGGGCTGGGCTGGCAGTTATGTCGTGGGATGGGCTGCTGGTGCAGTGGGGAATTGGGCTGGGCTGGCAGTTCTGTCGTGGGATGTGCTGCTGGTGCAGTGGGGAATTGGGCTGGGCTGGCAGTTCTGTCGTGGGATGGGCTGCTGGCGTGTGAGGGAGATGCATCGTCTGGGGGAATCTCTGGTGGTGTCTGTTTGTCTTCTGTCATTCTTTGTGCAACGGTCTCTGATCCCGTTTTGTATGTGTGTGTGTGTGTGTGTGTGTGTGTGTGTGTGTGTGTGTGTGTGTGTGTTGTTTCGTTTTGCTTTGTTTTTCTCTTTCTCTTTTGATGTTTATTTGTCGCCCCCCCCTCCCCCCCCTTTGCTACTCACACTCCTTACCTCCCCCACCCCACTTCCCCTACTCCACCACTTTCCCTTCCCACCCTCCGCTCCCTTCCCCATCAATTTTTCTGTCGCTCCATCTTTCTCATTCGCTTTATCACTCTCGGTGCGCGCACGCGTGTGTATGTGTGTGTGTGTGTGTGTGTCTGTCTGTCTGTCTGTGTCTGTGTGTATGAGAGAGGGAGAGGGGGTGTGAGAGAGAGAGAGAGAGGTAGGGGAAAGGAGAGAAAGGCTGAGAGGTTGTTATGTGCAGATTTTTTTTTTTTTGGGGGGGGGGGGGGGCGGGGAAGGGGAGAGTAGGGGGCGGAGGTATATATGAACCTTAATCAAGACGGAATAGGAGAGAGAAATGGAGCGAGGGACAGAGACAGAATGACAGGGAACAGGAATGGAGAGAGAGAGAAGGGGTGGAAGTACAAGGCAAACGTTCCCATGGATTGGCGTATGGGCACAGCGCAGGGAAGTGGTGATGAACAGTGTCAACAGCCCCCGTTGTTTCTGCCCATGTCGTTGAACGCACTCCGTTTCATCAGCGGGTTGGATTGCCTTTCGCTTGTCAGTCATGTCCACACGGCCGTGTTGATGAAGAGGAAGAAGGACGAAGTTGTCCTTCCTGGCCTGGATTCCTACATATTGGCTCTGTGTGTGTGTGTGTGTGTGTGTGTGTGTGTGTGTGTGTGTGTGTGTGTGCGCGTGTGTGCGTGTGCGCGTGCGCGCGTGCGTGCGTATGCATGCATGTGTTTCTATTGATGGATTTGAGATGCAGATTTCCAATAGAGAAACCGTGACACTCACCAACTACGGATTTACAATGATCCTAGCCCTAATCAGATAAGAATCCTATTCCAATCCCTAATCCAAACCCAAACCCAACCTTACCCGTGTTAAATCCTCATGAAATCCCCTCGTTGGTAAGTTGTGTTTACTGTGTGTTGGGGCGATGGAGTTGTCTTCTCTTTTCACCATGGATGAAGGAAAAAGAACGTCAGTTTTCATTTTGTCTCGCGGGTTTTGGCGCGCCCGTGTTTTCCTAGTTGCTTCGGGTCATGATTGAGGAGTCTACCAGTGGCACGCTGATCAGTCTGAGGATGATGGTGAGTAGTTTTACACTGGTGATGGCTGGCCTCCTTTGGGGGGAAAGGGGTGGACGAGGGAGTTAATGAGAATTGGAGCTAGATGGGATGTTGGTCGGTAGTTTACACTGGTGGATAGCCGGCCTCCTTTGGGGGAAGGGGGGGGGCGCGGAGTTGATGAGAACTGGAGCTAGATGGGATATTCTTCAGTTTGCCAAGTTCGAATTGCGACGACGACTGGTCAGTGGAGATTGTGTCCGTAATTCAGTCTCTGTTAGCACGTCTGTTTACCTGTCTGGCTAGGCAACAGCGGCATGCTGGCACTTGGGCATGCGCATGCTTACGGGAGGAGAAAGAAGGGATGTTGGGTAAGTGGGTGGAGGATGAAGGGACGCGCGCGTATGTACATACAGATACATACACGAGCACGCACGCACGCACGCACGTGCACTCGTGCCATACACACGCGCGCGCGCGCATGCACACTACTTGTTGCTTTCATGTAGGTTTCTGATGTTGACATCGCCATTCGTGTGGATCGTGTTGAAAATAGGTGCGTGCTCCGTGTGTAATGTGGGCAGGAGAAGTGAGCGCGCATTGTAGGCTTCCGTTTCACCTATAGAAAACTTGGCAGCAACATGTCAGTGAAACGCTTCCCAACTGATAGCTTTGCAACACATGCTGTCAGTAAAGAGGTTTTCCACTGATTGCGTTTTAATAAAGGAGAAATGTGCCAAGTCCACAATGGGGAATTCCCTTTTCCTCACGCCTGTACGCCTGTCGCAAGGCCTGAAGAGGCTTATCTCTCCTCCTCCAGTCTTCCTCCAGCTTGAGAGTGTTCAGCATGCACTTGTGAAGCGAGCGTCCTTTGGAAGCCCTAAATATAAGGCTGAAAGACTGGCTTCTGGCAGTGCTTTGTCACTTTTTTCCCCCCTCTTCACATTTCTGTGTTGTGTTTTCCTCACATTGTCCAATCCCTGGCTGGCAGGTTACGGGAAGTGTGTAAATCACGATTTAGTTTATTTTTAGTTGGAAAGTGAGACGACTGCAGGCAGAATCTCTAAACAAATCTTAAATAAATGTTAGCGAACCGCTAAGAGAAACGTGGACAAACGAGTCACAAGACAAAACACGACGCGTTTCGACCTCTTAGGTCTTCTTCAGGCAAGACACAAACAAATAATACAACGAAAATGAACGAATTTGGTCCTCAGCTTCGATCTCTTCGCTCTTCAGCGCAAGGTAGGCAGGCGTTGAACATATACATTTATTTAAAATTTGTTTTGTTTAGTTTTTTGTTTTTTTATTAAAATTCTTCATGGGGACAACACACAACTTTTCTTCCTTACGTATCTCTGCTCAGGCATCACGGGTGGGACGGTCGCTGCGACTGCAGGTGCTACTGACGAGAGGCACCTGGAAGTCGGTCTTTGTTTGGTCTCGGTGGTGCTGACACATTCCTGGTATGAGCTGGTCCTGTGAAAAGAGGAGCGATATCGCTGAAACATCCAGCGCCGACCATGGCGAAACAGGGAATGGGTGTCTTCAAGAGGAGAGCTTTTCACGTGCCCACCATTGTGGTCCTCTTAAGGGGAAAAACTGCATAGTACTTACAGAAGTATCTGGCTCTGAAGGGACATTGGAGGTTCCCAGGGCGCTGTCCACAAAAGTGATGTGTTCTCTTAGCTTTTACACCCCCCCCCCCCCCCCCCCCCCCCCCCCCCCTTTTTTTTTTTTTTTTTTTTTTTTGTTTTGTTTTTTTTTTGTTTGCTTTAACCTAATTTCCATAAATTTATAGTCTTTCAAGAATTGACAGTTTGATTATCTGCACTTGTTTTCCTCTACAGTTCAGCTGTTCAGTGTATATGCTGTCCATAGTGCACGTGTAGTGTGTTTTCCTCTACAGTTCAGCTGTTCTGTGTATATGCTGTCCATAGTGCACGTGTAGCGTTGTTTTCCTCTACAGTTCAGCTGTTCAGTGTGTATGCTGTCCATAGTGCACGTGTAGCGTTGTTTTCCTCTACAGTTCAGCTGTTCAGTGTATATGCTGTCCATAGTGCACGTGTAGCGTTGTTTTCCTCTACAGTTCAGCTGTTCAGTGTATATGCTGTCCATAGTGCACGTGTAGCGTTGTTTTCCTCTACAGTTCAGCTGTTCAGTGTATATGCTGTCCATAGTGCACGTGTAGCATTGTTTTCCTCTACAGTTCAGCTGTTCAGTGTATATGCTGTCTTTAGTGCGCTGGTATCGTCTTTCTTCGACCTTGACAATTCATATGGCTGCCTTATTGACCAAAGCTACCCACTCATCTACAAAAAGAGGTATTGCGCATCTGTTCTCATCTCCCTAGCTGTTCAGAATGAAATAGTAGTGCAAGCACTTTCTGGGCTTTACCCAAACCAAGCCACTAGGAACAGGCGGTCATTTGAAACTTGGAGAAGCGCACTGCTTTTGAAGTTCTGCACAAACCAGTCACAGTCACCTCAGCTCATGTTTAATTGGATTTCCTTCCTAACCAGTCAGCCAGCCGACAAGGAGCTTGTCTGCCATCATCACGGAATTGCCGAATTTAGGATATGGTGAATTTTAATGTATTTCGAACGAGCTAAAGGGAAAAAAAAAGTTTTTTTTGTTTATTTCGCCACTTACCTCGACCCCAACCCCCCCCCCCCCCCCCCACCCCCCCCCCCCCCTCCCCTCCCACTCCTCGTCCTCCCATCCACTCACTTTTCCCTCCTGTCTTCCTCTTTGTGATCTTCATTAACGGAGTTGTCGGAGCGTGACGAAAGGCATCAAATGATTTTCTGTCACGGACCCCTCGCGGCATTGTGTTCCCAGGTCCACCCAGCGTGGTGAGCCATTGTCGGCGGTTATCGCGTTATCCACTCGGCTCAGCCGCTTAGACATTTTCCCTGTTGAGATCCATCTTGTTTGTGCCGTGACGCTTTTTTTTCATCTCCTCGTCTCTCTTATCCTGCTTTTTTTTTTTCTTCTTGTTTTTGTTCGTTGCTTGTTTTCCTTCCAACCCTTTGGACTTGTGTGTGTGTGTGTGTGTGTGTGTGTGTGTGTGTGTGTGTGTGTGTGTGTGTGTGTGTGTGTGTGAGAGAGAGAGAGAGAGAGAGAGAGAGACATCACATCAACTATCTGTTGTTGTTTTGCCGCTTTCAAAACAGTTTGATGCCTGGGCAGTATTAACCGTCGCTTGCTGCATTTGTTGTTCTTTTCAGCCTGGTGCAAATTTCTCTCGTGTTATCCACCCCTTCCCTCCCCTTCCCCTCCCAAGACCTCTCTCTCTTCCCTTGCCTTCTCCATCCCATCCCCATCCCTCACCACTCTATCCCTCCACCCTTCAGGGTCACTCTCTCTCTCTCTTTTCTCTCTCAACCTCTCTCTCTCTCTCTCTCTCTCTCTCTCTCTCTCTCTCTCTCTCTCTGACTCGCAATCTTTGGT
>JADBJO010000606.1:295000-320000 GCA_016801955.1 Conus betulinus | reverse complement strand
GGCCTCCACTCAGAGACATCACAATCTGAGTGCTCCTCCAGGATGACGCTGGAGGTCTGGGGCCTCCACTCAGAGCACATCACAATCTGAATGCTCCTCCAGGATGACGCTGGAGGTCTGGGGCCTCCACTCAGAGCACATCACAATCTGAATGCTCCTCCAGGATGATGCTGGACGCTGGAGGTCCTGGGATGCCTGGAGGTCTGGGGCCTCCACTCAGAGCACATCACAATCTGAATGCTCCTCCAGGATGACGCTGGAGGTCTGGGGCCTCCACTCAGAGCACATCACAATCTGAATGCTCCTCCAGGATGATGCTGGAGGTTTGGGGCCTCCACTCAGAGCACATCACAATCTGAATGCTCCTTCTTTCTTCCCGTCCAGTATGACGCCCGAATTCGTTGATTTGGATCACGCTGTATGTTCCCTTGATGGTTTTTTTTTTTGTTTTATGTTTTTTTTTAAAAACGTTTTAAGAGTTGAAGGAGAAAAAAAAAAATATTAATCATGATCTTGGTCAGGAAAAAAGGCTTGAAACTTTTAGGTGTGAAGGGTTCCTCATCATCAGGTTTCTGAAGCTTTTCTTTGTTGATTTTTATGTTTGTTTGTTTTTTTTTTGGTCAAGCGCATCACTGTCTTCATCTTTCTCCTCTTCCTCTTTTTTTTTTCTTTTCTTCCTTTTTATCTTTTTTTTTCTGCTTTCTCTTTCTCTTTCGTTCGCGCGCGCGTGTGTGTGTGTGTGTGTGTGTGTGTGTGTGTGTGTGTGTGTGTGTGTCCTAAATTATGTAGTTGATGCATTCGAATTTACTCTGTGTGTGTGTGTGTGTGTGTGTGTGTGTGTGTGTGTGTGTGTGTGTGTGTGTGTGTGTGTTTCGCGCTGGAATAAGCCAAAAGCACGATGGTTCCTGTATTTTTCATATGGCTCACTTTTGTACAAATCAAGTTTGGAAACTGTTGGACGATCTCTTATTCCATGAAGCGCTCCAAGATTGCGGGAATGCTTTTTTTTTTTTTTTTAGTAAAAAAAGAAAGAAAAA
Organism: Conus betulinus; assembly: GCA_016801955.1. Lineage (NCBI taxonomy): Eukaryota > Metazoa > Mollusca > Gastropoda > Neogastropoda > Conidae > Conus > Conus betulinus. The sequence goes on along the minus strand of JADBJO010000606.1, from coordinate 318,963 downwards.
AAAAGATCCTGAAATTTGGATGAAAAGCCTGTAAACAGCGCTCTTGGCCCACACGTGGCAGTACGCCCAGCATGAAAATCAAATAGCGGACACTTGACAGGCCCACTTCAAACTCTTTAACATGTCAAGGCTTTTATTCCAGACCGATTGATCGCAGGCTATTTCACTTGATTGACATCAAGTCCGCTTCACTGGATTGATTCCAAAGTCCATTTATTCCAAGGAAACTTGATTTGTTTCAAGGTCACTTGACTTGATTTATTGCAAGGCCAAATGACTCATTCGCAAGGCCATATGACGTGACGTATACCAAGGCCTGGATTTATTCCAGAGCCATTTAACTTATGACGTGACGTATACCAAGGCCTCTTGACTGGATTTATTCCAGAGCCATTTAAGTTTGATTTGTTCCAAAGGGGTCAGAACAGCTCAGTTGGTAGAGCGCCGGACTCGTAATGCAAGGGTTGCGGGTTCGAATCTCCGCTGGGCCGTTTCGGGTACAGGGGGATTTTTCCCTCGGAGTTAACATTAGTTCTGACTCCATTTCCCATAGAATCCTTCGAATGAGACTATAAACCGAGGTTCCGTGTGTGAACGCACGCATAACATCTGTCACACACGTAAAATCCCATCACCAACTTTCGGAAGAGGAGGCCAGTTTGGCCGTTGGTATGGATGGCACGTTACACATAGCATGCACTTTCTCCGAAGCTGGAATATGGCTGCCTTAACGGCGGACATGAAAAAAAGTCATACACAAAAAAATCCACTCCCTTTGTTGGGTAGATGGGATTAATACTTGTCTGTCCATATAGGGAGTGTCCGCAGGAGTATCAGCTTGCGTACGCAGAAGACGAAGAAGATTTATTCCAAAGCCACTTAACTTTGATTTATTCCAAAGCCACTTAACTTTGATTCATTCCAAAGCCACTTAACTTTGATTTATTCCAAGGCCACTTAACTTTGATTTATTCCAAAATCACTTACCTTTGATTTATTTCAGTGCCTCTTAACTTTTGATTTATTCCAAAACCATTTAACTTTGATTTATTTCAAAGCCTCTTTGATTTGTTCCAAGGCCCCTTGACCTGAGGGACGCGAGGTAGTGGGTGGAAGGACTCGGGGACCGAAACAGCGGGCTGGAAGATGACAGTTAATGCGGCGCTTCTCGAACCAGTGCCACTTTGGCGTGGGCATATCACAGCTTCCAAATAGTGTCCCCAACATGGATTGACCCATGCCTCCAAGATTGTTTGTGTGTTTCAGCTGACTCCGTTCCCATGTGACACGATAGAGACCTGTTGTCTGTTCCGTCCTCGTTATCATTCGTCATCATCTTCGTCGTCGTCGTTTTTTTTTTTATTTTATTTTATTTTTGTTGTTGTTGTTGTTTGTTTGCCTTTTGTTTGCTTGGTTGTTTAGTTGGTTGGTTGTTTTTTATTTTGTGTGGGTCAGTGGTGATTTCGGTCTCTTTTTCTATTATTTATCATGAGCTGCAGTACTCGAGTATACGAACGTGTCTTCTTTCGAACATGTGTGGTTAGTTTTTTACCCACATCTTATGGGAAGCCTTGCTCTTTACCTTCTTCTTCTTCTTCTTCTTCTTCTTCTTTTGTGATATAGGAGGGAGAGTAGATTACTAAACTGACCCATTTAACCTCACTCTCTCTGTCCCTCTTTCTGTTCCTCCTCCCCTCCCCCTTCTCTCTCTCTCTCTCTCTCTCTCTCTCTCTCTCTCTCTCTCTCTCTCTGTCTCTCTGTCTCTCTCGCTGTCTCTCTCTCCCTTTCTCGATGGTGGGTGCGCGCATGTGTGTGTATGCGCGTGCGCGTGCGCGCGCGCGCATGGACTCTACGACGGATGGTAATGAAAAGGTCTACATGGAGAGTTTATATGGTTAGCTCTTCATCCCACTCCCTCCCCTTCCCCGTTCCTATCACTCTTTCCCCCTTCTTCTCCAGTCTTTCTGGCACGTACCCGTCAGGCCCTTCGTGAACCGTTCGGCTGACAGGTGGAATCTCCGGGTCTCCTGCCGTCTGTGCTGTTGGAGCGATCGCCTGGCCTCCGCCCCCCGGACTCCCCCTGCTGCGACCACTGTGACAGAGACACATAAGCTGACAGCGCGTATTCCCTTCATCGTGCACTGGGCTGTTCAGGTTTAGCTACATGCAGCCTTGGCAACACAGATGCATGCGCACGCACGTGCAGGCGCGCAAGCATGCATCGAACGTGCACGCATGATTTTTATTTTTTTTTTTTTTTTTTTTTTTTTTTGGGCGGGGGGGGGGGGGGGGGGGTAGGGTGTCCCATTTTTAAAACTGACTTTGGATTTTCAGCGTAGGCAGCAGAAAGCAGATGTTGGGGGACACACACAGACACACACACACACACACACACACACACACACACACACACACACACTCTCTCACACTCTCTCTCTCTCTCTCTCTCTCTGTCTCTCTCTCTCTCTCTCTCTCTCTCTCTCATCTCACACACACATACACATATACACTCTCTCTCTCTCTTCTCTCTCTCTCTCTCACACACACACACACACACACACACACACATATATATATATATATATATATATATATATATATATATATATATATATATATATAGAGAGAGCAAGATACTGCTAAACCCCCTATGCAGGCATTCTTAAAGTGCTCACCAATTTGGGGAGCAACATCTTTTAAAAATAGGGTGATAAAAGAGTGTTTTAAAGCCACCAACAGATCTGTTTCGAGCCAGCGCTCTCGTCCTGACGAGAGCGCTGGCTCGAAACAGATCTGTTGGTGGCTTTTAAAAAACTTCCTTTTATCACCCTATTTTTAACATATATAAAAGAGAGCGAGATGTTTTGGAGACCCTTTTATGCAGGCAGGACCATTACCTAATTTCGGGAAGTTGCTTTTCTGGTGATGTGGAAGTGCTACTCACCTGAAAGCAGTCAGGATCTAACAGCAATCTGATCATCCCTTCACAGAGCGAATTAGCTGCCGCTTGCTGTCCCACTGACCTGCAGTTAGGAGGGACTTCAGAGCATTCAGGGAAGAAGAAGTCCTTTTTTTGTCCCCTTCCCTCTGACCATAAAGTGTGTGTTGTTACTGTGATGGCCTTTAATGTTTTGCAGTTACCCTTTCAGTGAAGATGAGAAGCATTAGATCAGGGCTAGGTTTTAGTGTCAGTTATGACTGTGCATGTCCAGCATTAACCTGTGAGCCTTTCGGCTTATGGAGTACCGTGGCGGAATTATGAATCGTAAAAAAGGAAAAAAAAAAAAAAAAGGGGGGGGGGGGGGGGGGGTGTTACCCTAATCCTCTGTGCTCACTGCTGCTCCCCCCTTCCACAGTTGCACCTTTTTCTTGTGCCGCCTCGCCTCTGCACTAGCACTGCACAAAGAGCTAGTCAGTCAAGTCAACTTACCACCAGAGGAGACGCTGCACTGCTTCCAAGACACGTCCATGGTGTTCAGTGTGGCCAGTTCTGATCAACATACACAGGACAACACCCTCCTGGACCCCTTGCTGATGACAAGAATTACTGTGTTGCGGACCCAACGTGAGTGACCGTCCGCTTTCGGAAGGCGCCGCTTCGTCTGCCCGGTGGCTGTCCCCATGAATTGCCCATCCATCCACCCAGACAGGAACTCACCAGGGGCGTAGATGTAGAGAGAAAATCCAAACGGGTCCACATGAAAGCAGGGCATGAAGGCCCATAGAACTTTTTTTATGCTGATTGATCAGGGTAACAAGGTGATGCCATGGAGTGGCCTTGTGATCTGTGACTGCAGGACGAGGCTGTTCTCCACGCATACCTTCCTGACATATTCCGGCCGGAGAATACAAAGACTGACAGTGTTGAGCAGGAAATTGGAGCATCATGTCAGAGATGCAACCGTTAAATATATGGAACTCGGCTCTGTGATCACAGTCTTTCCATTAGAGTCCATGGGAAACTCAGCTGTCCGTAGCAGCAAGTTTAGAGCAGATGAATACCGTACGTAAAACGGTTCTAATGGAAATTGAACCTACGACCACTCAACTGGGAATCATCGAAGGTAACCACTGTGCCAGCAGATGTTTAAAAGTTGTTTTTTAAAATCCATATAGATTTTCCTTCCGTGGTCATTGGTCTCCATAGGCCTTTTTTTTTTGTTTTGTTTTTGACAGATTTGAGTCTATCATTTTGACCAAAATTCTTTACTGGTCTTCACTGCGTGCTCATCTCTTTTTATATTGGCAGGAGGAACTACCCGATTTCGAGTTTTATTTTCTGTTTATTTAGGAGTGCTTTTTCATCAGCGGGTAACAGGATCTGGTTGAAGATCTACCCGATTTTCGAGGAGTTTTATTTAGGAAACTTGATGAGCTCTGATGATTTCTGCTGATCAGCTGAAAAACCGCTGTCGCTGCTGGTCCTGCTTACCTCCACTTCGGAGATGGGTAATAGAAAAAAGACAAGGTGGGTGGGCAGTGAAAATGAAAAATAGAGGCGGGGGGGGGGGCCCGTCCAGTCAACTAGCGGTTGAAAGAGATGTTAAATTGGCTCTTCGGAGAAAAGCACAGAACTAAAGGGGACGGCGTCGGGCATTTTTATCCCACAGTCTCTTCACCTCGTGGCGGACATCGGTTGATTTCTCATAGTTCAAAATGTAGTGCGTGCACGTGTGTGTGTGTGTGTGTTGTGTGTGTGTGTGTGTGTGTGTGTGTGTGTGTGTGTGTGTGTGTGTGAGAGAGAGAGAGAGAGAGAGACAGACAGACAGACAGACAGACAGACAGACAGAGATTTATGACTTTTTACTGGCGGTGATGCCCGTTTTTATACGTCCATTCAGTGTGAGTTTGCCTAGTTCCAATTCCCTTGAAACGTGTGAGAGTAGTGCATTAAGAGCTGGCCAGGGTCCGCTGTCTGTAGTCTGTTTGTCTCCTCCATTACATGAGAGGACAGGAGGAGAGGAGGCCAAAAAGATGAACGACAATGAAAGCGCGGTCCAGACTATCGCCATGTCAACAGCCCGCCAGACGTCTGCCCACAGAACCCCATCCTGATGGTGCGGCGGTGTTGTACAGCCTCGAAAGGGAAGGGTGGAGCCCGTACTGTTCAATAAGCAGACCGCCGTAACAGGTACCCACCCGCCAAGCCAGTTTTGGGATCACGGCTTGGATCCGTAATGTTACTGAGATGAGTTTTGTAAAAGTTTGTTTAGGGCGTGTGTGTGTGTGTGTGTGTGTGTGTGTGTGTGTGTGTGTGTGTGTGTGTGTGTGTGTGTGTGGTGGTGGTGGTGGTGGTGGTGGGTGGTGGTGGTGGTGGTGGTGGTGGTGTGTGGTGTGTGTGTGTGTGTGTGTGTGTGTGTGTGTGTGTGTTTTCAATACTAAGACGAAGCTATGTCTAGAGAGAATGAGAACGTTCCCCTCGCCTCCCTCCCGGGTCCCACTCCATCTTCCTTGTACAGAGAGAGAGACAGAGACAGAGTCACTGTATCTAATTGTTAACGAATTCGTTTTTCTCTTCCCCCAGTAACCCACTATAACCGTTAAGCCGATACTGTAATCGTACGTTTGGGACCGTTTCCGTGCTCTTTTGACTCTTGACCTAGAAAACAAACGCAGGCAGTACTTCCCAGCGGGGGAAGTTTCGCGCATGCACAGGAAAGCAGACGGGTGTGATAGGGCGTTCTGGGATTTGTTCCAGAAAAAAGAATCGGGGAAAGATAACGTCTGTCTTTCCATTGGCAATAACTTTACCTTTCCCCAGTTTAAGTGTCAATCGAATAGATCGAGAGTGTCAAAGAGTTGAGCTGAAGCGCACGCCAAGGAACACTAGGGGATATGGACTGTCCGCATTACAGGTTCCCCAGGCGCCCCGTTTCAGGCCCATGGTTTGGTATGGACTCTCAGATAGAACCGTTAAGCTGAGTAATGGGGCGAAGATTGCACCGGGCGTGCCTCCCAGCGGCACCTGTCCCATGAAAACGGTTGGCTACTCTCGCTGCATATACGAGTTCAAACACAGAGAGTTTTCTCCCCCGTGATGATTCCCGAGCAGCGCCTGTCGAAAGCATTGCATATAGTACTGGACTTGTCAGCAGCCTGACCAATGGATAAAGAAACATAAGCATGAAAGTGCTATCTGAGTGCTGTCCACGCGCGCTGTCTCACTATCAGGTGAAACTCCCTGGGTATGGTGGTGGGGTTTTTTTTGTTTTTTTTTTTTGTAACACCGACCAAGCCCTGGTCCGCTGGAGGGGGGGGGGGGGGGGGGGGGGGGGGGGGGGGGGGGGGTCACGGAGTGCACCATAGTGACAGCTTGCCGAGAGATTCAAACAAGACTGGGTGAGACTTCACGTTAAAACAAAGAAACAAGCAAACAAACAAACGTGAGCAGGAAAGAACTCAGGTATGTCAGTTATTCTCATTTCAGCTTTTTTTTTTCTCTGCTGGAAATCTGCCCTCCTCCCCCTCCTTCCCTTCCTCCCCGGGGCAATGGCCTGTTAATGAAATGAATATCCCTCTCCCCCCCCCCCATCTCTCTTCCTCCCTCCCTCCCTCCCTCTCTCTCTCTCTCTCTCTGACTCTCTCTCTGTTTCTCTCTCTCTCTCTTTCTTTCTCTCTCTCCTCTCTTTCTCTCTCTCTCTCTCTCTCTCTCTCTCTCTCTCCCCCTCCTCTCTCTCTCTCTCTCTCTCTCTCTCTCGCACGTCACTTCCGGCATCAGCAGCGTTTTGGGGGCTTGTGACAGGGGGCCGTCAGCTGGGAACAGTGGAGAGGAACTCTGTGACAGAGGGGCCGTCAGCTGGGAACAGTGGAGAGGAGCTCTGTGACAGGGGGGCCGTCAGCTGGGAACAGTGGAGAGGGGCTCTGTGACAGGGGGCTCTGTGACAGGGGGCCGTCAGCTGGGAACAGTGGAGAGGGCTCTGCTCTGTGACAGAGGGCTCTGTGACAGGGGGCCGTCAGCTGGGAACAGTGGAGAGGAGCTCTGTGACAGGGGCTCTGTGACAGGGGGCCGTCAGCTGGGAACAGTGGAGAGGAACTCTGTGACAGGGGGGCCGTCAGCTGGGAAAGTGGACAGAGGGGCTCTGTGACAGGGGGGCTGTCAGCTGGGAAAAGTGGAGAGGGGCTCTGTGACAGGGGGACGTCAGCTGGGAACAGTGGAGAGGAGCTCTGTGACAGGGGGGCCGTCAACTGGGAACAGTGGAGAGGAGCTCTGTGACAGGGGGCTCTGTGAACAGGGGGGCTCCGTCAGCTGGGAACAGTGGAGAGGAGCTCTGTGACAGGGGGCTCTGTGACAGGGGGGCCGTCAACTGGGAACAGTGGAGAGGAGCTCTGTGACAGGGGGCCGTCAGCTGGGAACAGTGGAGAGGAGCTCTGTGACAGAGGGCTCTGTGACAGGGGGCCGTCAGCTGGGAACAGTGGAGAGGAACTCTGTGACAGGGGGCTCAATGACAGGGGGCCGTCAGCTGGGAACAGTGGAGAGAGCTCTGTGACAGGGGGGGCCGTCAGCTGGGAACAGTGGAGAGGGGCTCTGTGACAGAGGGGGGGGGGGGGGGGGGGGGCGTCAGCAGGGGACAATGGAGAGGAACTCTGAAACAGGGGGCCCGTCAGTTGGGAACAGTGGAGAGGAACTCTGTAAGGGGGGGGGGGGGGGGGGCGTCTGCAGAGAACAGTGGAGAGGAACTCTGCATTTCCTGGCTGCCCCCAACAACAAAGAACCCATTATCACACAAAGCAACACCACCACCATCATCACTTTCCCCACTCTCCCTCCCCCCTCTCTCTGTATGTAGTCCCCTTCTTACCTACCCACCCCCTCCCCCTTTCTCCATCAAGTCCTCCTCAGGCGCGCGCGTGTGCACTCACGCATGCACGCACGCGCGCGCGCACACACACCACCCACACGCGCGCGCATGCGCACACACACACACATACACACACACACACATGTGTATATATACGCGTGCGCACGCGCGCTTTCAAGCTTAGATTTTCGTCAGAAAGCGTAATGTGCCTCATCAAGTATGTAGCCTATTCATAAAATGCCTGGTTTAGTCATTTCCTAAATTAATGAGTTTTGCAACTAAACATGTGCATACGCTCCAAATCGGGATGAGTTTTTTCTTCTCAAAAAAAAAAAAAAAAAAGAAAAAAAAAGAGAAAAAAAAAACTCTTAGATGGAAAGGAACTGATTCGATCCATTCGTGTCTAGAAAAGCTTATCCTTTGTGACAGCCACCTGTCACTGTAATTCATTCGCCACAGAAGCTATGTTGGGGATCATACAGCCAATCAGATAAATTCTCTCTCTCTCTCTCTCTCTCTCTCTCTCTCTCTCTCTCTCTCTCTCTCTCTCTCTCTCTCTCTCTCTCTCTCTCTCTCTCTCTCTCTCTCTCTTCCAGGCATTGATTGTCTCTCTGTTTTTGTGTGTAACCATTTCCTCTTTCTGTTTTATAGCGTTTATGTGTATTTACTTTCCCTTTATGAGGGGCCGGATGTAAAAAAAAAAAGCCTTTTTCTGCTGCTTATTCCCGCTTTTTTCCCTCATTAAAAAAAAAATGGTTCTCTCTCTCTCTCTCTCTCTCTCCTCTCTCTCCCCCCCCCCCTCCCCCCCCCCCCCCCCTCCTCTCTCTCTCCCCTCCTTCCTCCCTCCCTCCATATCAGTCAGTTTTTCCCGTGAATGTAGCACGCATCTACAACGTACGACGCTTAAAAAAAAAAAAAAAAAAGCTTCACCGAAAAGAGAACACCCCCTCCACCGATCCCTTCCCTCCTCCCTCCCCCCGCTCCATCGCCTCCCGCTAGCCGTCCACCCCACCAGTAAAACGCCCCCCTCGTCCCCGCCCCCCCCCCCCCCCCCCCCCCCCCCCCCCCCCCCCCCCCCCCCCCCCCCCCCCCCCCCCCCCCTCCTTTGATGAACAGGAGAATGTCATGTGAGGTCGGTCGGGATAAAGAGTGCCCCACCCCCGACGTCCCCCATCCCCACCTACCCGCACCCTCACTTACCCCACCTCCCCCCCACCACCACACGCACCCCCCCCCCCCCCCCCCCCCCCCCCCCCCGCCCCCCTAAAGACCCCAACAGGGCGTCAACATTTTAACTGCATGAGAAACCCAGTGGAGCGGAGCCTGGTGCTTGTCCAAGGACGGTGGGGTCCCTCCGGAGACCAGAGCGAAGAGGAGATTGTGTGTTCTGCGGGCCCTCCCCCTTAGGGGGTGACCACCTGGGACCCCTTGGCTTTCCGCTTTGTCGCCGATGCGGACATGCGCGCTGTGATGTAGCAGGAGAGGGGGCTGATGAGGCTGGGGCTGCTTGCCTCCCTTTGTCCTTTGCTGTCGTTGTTGTTGTTGGTGGTGATGATTTAAAGTTTGTTTGGTGGGTGTTCTGGGATGAGATAAAACGGTGCTCGGTCCCTTGGTCCGCCCAGCGTCCATCAGCCCTCCTGGCATCCCGCTGCGCATGTGCAAAGGACGCGCTTGCTCGCTCGCTCTCTTAGAGGAGGTTCTCTCTCTCTCTCGCTATCTCTCTCTTGTCTCTCTCTCTCTCTCTCTCACACAACACAAACACACAACACGCACTCTCTCTCTCTCTCTCCCTCCCTCCCTCCCTCCTTCCCTCATCTCCCCATATCCGCTTCATACGTTCCTCCTTCCCTCCCTCCATCTACACAATGCCCGTTTGTGTTTGTTTTTCGAGGCCTTGCTTTTCTCTCTCTCTCTCTCTCTCTCTCTCTCTCTCTCTCTCTCTCTCTCTCTCTCTATCTCTCTCTGTTTTGTTTTGTTTTGTTTCGGTTTGGTTTCGTTTTTTTATTTTTTATTTTTTTCTCTACCGACTACATAAATGTTGGGTGCTTATACGAGATCCCAAGAGTTCTTCAAATAACTGCATTTCTTCTTTCCCTCCGTCTGTACCTCCATCTCCTCCTCCTCTTTTATCTCCTCCTCTTTTCCTCTTCTCCTTCCCGTCCTACTGATACTCCTCTTCCTCCCTATTCTTTTGCTTCTTTCTGTCTCTTGTCTCTTCTTTCACCCCCTCCTCTCACCACTCATTCTCACCTTCTCTTCCTCTCCTCTTTTCCTTCCACTGTCCTTCTTCTTCGTCTTCTTCGTCTTTTCTTCTTCTTCTTCTTCGCATTCTTCTTCTCCTCCTCCTCCTCTCCTCCACCACACCACACAACTTTTCTTCTTCTTCTTCTAGTCTCTTCTCTTCTTCTTCTTCTTATTCTTCTTCTTCGCATTCTTCTCTCCCTCCTCCTCCTCCTCACTCCTCCTCCTCCTCCTTCTTCATCTTCTTCTTCTTCTTCTTCTTCTTCTTCCTCTTCTTCTTCTTTCTTCTTCTTCTTCTCATCTTCTTCTTCTTCTTCTTCTTCCTCTTCTTTCTTCTCTTCTTTCTTATTCTTCTTCTTCTTTGTTCTTCACTGCCTCATTGTTCAGCTGTTTTTCTTGCTCAGTTCTCTTGTGATCATTGATTGAATCGCCCGATTTTGTCTCTCTGGTCCATCCTCTCTCTGATTTTAGGCCATTTTCTTTCTTTCTTTCTATTTTTCTTTTTCTTTCTCTTCTTCTTTTTCTTTTCTTTTGTCTTTTGTTTCTTTCTATTCTCCTTTCTTTCTTTCGTCTTTTTAACCGCTTTCTTTCTTTTCTTTGTTTATTGATTTATTTATTTATATCTTTTCTTTTTCTACTGTTTTCTTTCTATTTTTTCTTCTTCCTTCTTTCTTTCGTTTTTTTCCCCCATTCTTTGTTTCTTTCTTGCATCTTGCTTTTCTCTCTACTTTTTCTTTCTTTTCTTCTTTCTTTCTTACTTCCTTTCTTTCTTTTCTTAGTTACTATCATTCTGTTTTAAAAACATGCTTAGATCTTCTAGTTCCCCCTTCGTCCTTCTTCGCGTTTCTCTTCTTCTTCTTCTTCTTCTTCTGCCGCCCAACCCCAAAACCCCCTCCCTCCCGTTTCCTCCCTCTAACCTCTCTCCCCAACGCCGTCAATACAGTCCATTTGTCTTGCCTAGCCTCTCATGCCGCCGCCCCCCCCCCCCCCCCCCCCTCCCGCGCTTCCCTCCCCTCCCCCATCCCTCTCTCCACACGCACCTCGCCCCACACCCCTACCGCCACCCTTACCACCACCTCCTGACCCCTCCTGATTCTCTGTGCTTCGTTGTGTGACTAGGAGAGAGGCATGTCATCTTCGCGCCTTGTAGGGTTTCGTCCTAATCCGAAAGTACGAAAGATTGGGGTGATTTTTTTTGTTTTGTTTTTTTTTTGTTCGTTTGTTTGTTTCGTGTTTTGTTTGTTTGTTTTCTTGGTAGTTGTGGTAGTGGTAGTGTGTGTGTGTGTGTGTGTGTGTGTGTGTGTGTGTGTGTGTGTGTGTGTGTGTGTTGTGGTAGTGTGTGCATGCGTGCGCGCGCGCCTGCGTGTGCATGCATGCATGTATGTGTATGTATGTGTGTTGTGTGTGTGTGCGCACGCGCGCATGTGTTTGTGTATATACTCCGTGTGTGTATGCGCACGCGGATATGTGCGTGTATGTGCATGTGTGCGTGCGTGTTTGTGTGTGTGTGTGTGTGTGTGTGTGTGTGTGTGTGTGTGTGTGTGTGTTGTGTATTTGCACGCGCGCGCGCATATGTGCGGCTTCAACAACAAGACCACCTCCTTTACATAAACACACTTTGCTGTCCCCGGTCCACCTGCACTTAGTGCCCCGGATTTCATGGGCCGGAGAGCTCTCCAGGCTCAGCAGAACTTCCTCTCCTGCAGCCAGTGACGCCTGGCAGGTGACCTCTATCAATGTCCCGGTCCACCTGAGACCTGCACTTAGTGCCCCGGATTTCATGGGCCGGAGAGCTCTCCAGGCTCACCACAACTCCTCTCCTGCAGCCAGTGACGCCTGGCAGGTGACCTCTATCAATGTCCCGGTCCACCTGAGACCTGCACTTAGTGCCCGGATTTTCATGGGCCGGAGAGCTCTCCAGGCTCAGCAGAACTTCCTCTCTGCAGCCAGTGACGCCTGGCAGGTGACCTCTATCAATGTCCCGGTCCACCTGAGACCTGCACTTAGTGCCCCGGATTTCGTGGGCCGGAGAGCTCTCCACGCTCACCACAACTCCTCTCCTGCAGCCAGTGACGCCTGGCAGGTGACCTCCTGTTGTGGGGGAACTTCAGTCTTACATCCACACAACCTCTTCATGTGCGGAGCTTCACCACGCCCACACAGAAAAGGACGCGCGTCATCCACAGGAAAACTCATCGTCGTCTCTTGCTCCTTTCCCTCCATCGCTCCAGGAGGGGGATAGAGAGGGGGGGGGGGGGGGGGGGGGGGGGGTGGGGGGGTACAGAACAGCGTTTCCATACTCTCATCTCTTTGCGGACACTTCGTCCTCCTGCTTCCCTCCTCAATCATAGTCCTCCTTATTCACCTTAGACGGAGGGGTGGGGGGGTTGCGAAGAAACAGGAAAGGGAAAAAAAAATAATCCACATTTCTTCTTCTTTCTTTCTCTTCTTCTTCTTCTTCTTTTCTTTCTTTCTTTCTTTCTTTTCTTTTCTTTCTTTTTGTTCCCCCCCCCTATTCCTCCTCTTCCCCACAACCTTCACAACCTTCTCCTCACCTTTCCATGCTCGTCCTTCCTGTCGTTATTCTTCACATTTCTCTCCTCTTCTTCATCCCCCACCCCCACCCACCCTTCCCACTCCTGCCCGTTCGTTCATGGAAACCACAATCATGGAACGGGCTTGAATGCACATTCCAAATGGGGATGATTTGAAGTTTCGTTTTGTTGTGGTTGTCGTTTCCCAGCGTTTCAACGTTCTCGGTTTGTTTGTTTGTTTGTTTGTTTTATATTGTTTTTTTTTTTAATGGGACCATTACATACTGGACGTATGTGTGGGGCCTGGTACTTCTGATGGCAGAACCTCAAAACGTGTCATTTCTGTTCATATTTTAAGATGTGGAGACAGCGCCTCTGAGATTTAGTGTGCTGATCCCTATATTTTTTGAGTTATTTAGAGAGGTGTGTGTGTGTGTGTGTGTGTGTGTGTGTGTGTGTGTGTGTGTGTGTGTGTGTGTGTGTGTGAACACCACACAATGTGCTCCTATACAGACACGCATCAGTCGTTTAAGTCTTCGTTTTACTGCCAGTTTTTGTTTTCTGTACTCTTCCGTTTTTGGACGTAAGCGGGCGCAGTTGCTTGTGAATCTTGTGTTGCATTCGGATGCTTCAAGCACCTGCTGAACAACGTATACCCCCATGTTGTTTTTAACAATGATCTTCCATGTTTATCCAGTTTCCAGTGACCCACATCACGCCTCAGGATTTCCTTTGTTGGAGAATCACCCGTCTCCTACCTTTATAGCTAATCAACGGAAGCCAGATCATTGACTTCCAACGTTGTGCGGACGAGGCAACGACGGTTAGGCTCATACATGCGTCTTGTCAGTTAACTATCCAGCGTATCCTTTTCACTATCCTTGGAGAGAAAAGACAAGATGCAAAGCATATAAACGTTTTCCCAGTTTATCTTGAATACGTGTGATATATTCCATAAGAGGAAAAAATCGTTTTGGGCCGTTAAAGCCGTTAGTAACGGCTATTCTGGTAAAAAATAAAACATCGGCCATCATATGTGACCCACAGTGAAGATACCTACAAATTTTCAGAAAGATCGGCCAAGAACTTTCTGAGATTGTCCATAAAGAAAAAAAACGTTATGGACCGTTATGGCCGTTAGTAACGGCTATAACGGTCAATAAAAACATAGGGCATCATCTGTGACCTATAATGAACATCTACACATTTTTAGAAAGATCGGCCGAGTACTTTCTGTGGTATTCCATAAAGAAGAAAAACCGTTTATGGGTCGTTATCAGCATCGGGCATCATCATCTATGACCCATAATGAACATACCTGCAAATCTTCAGAAAGATCGGCTCAGAAGTTTTGTCTGGAGCGAGTGGAATACATTTTGACCGCGGACAGACAGACACACACACACAGCATTTCTTCGTTCCCATTGTAAAGTACTTTCTGTTCTATAAAAAAAAAAAAAAAAAGGAACACAAAACGGGCGGCGGCGGCTGTAAGGGTTATCGCCTGTCACATTTTGATCAGGCTTCGCTTTACACAAACAGGCGTTCAGGAAGATGAGTTGTATCCGAATTTCAGTTCGTTGATCACGAACCAGGAGTAGCAGAACGGATAGGAAATGGAGCGGATGAAGGGAGGAGAGGGGCTTTGGGAGGGGGGAGGGGTAAGATGAGGGATCGGTTCAGGGGAGAGATAGTATGAAGTGCGTGGGTTCAGTTCCCGGACTGCTGATGCTAGAAATCTGCCAGAGAGAGAGAGAGGGGGGGCTTTTACAAAGGATCAGATTCCCACCCCGCTACGTTGAACAAGAGTCCAGTAAATCTCCCATGTCACGGGGTGATCTATCATGTACAGCGCTGGTCTGGCCTCTGCCCTTCCCATTGTGGCACGTCACGGGCAAAACGAAGACGTACGTGTGGCACATGCAGATCGACTTGCTGTTCACATGCACCCTTTGCTAGGAATGAACAGAATGGATGGGGCGATTTACTGTCTGCCCCAGCCGCCACAGCCCATCGTCCTGGGCCGCACAATACCACCTTGGTCCGGGGGAGAGACGCCTGGTCCCCAAGAACTAGACGGCTGACACGACGTCTATCTTACCGTTCATCTGTACGACATTGTCGTCCTGTTTAGTTGGAAGGGATGGTGCAAGGAGATTTGTCGTCGTCGTTGTTGTTGTTTTATCAACCCATGGTTATAGGGGCCTGTTGCTTTTAGTGTTCGTGTTGCTCTTTGTAAGTGTTCGCATGCATATGGTCATATGGTTTTTTTTTTTCCATTATCGTCATCATCTTCATTATTTCAACACATTCTCTCTCTCTCTCTCTCTCTCTCTCTCTCTCTCTCTCTCTCTCTCTCTCTCTCACTCACACACTCACACACCACTCACTCTCACACACTCACCACACTCACACACTCTCACCTCTCGCACTCTCTCTCTCTCTCTCTCACACACACACACACACACACACACACACACACACACACACACACACACACACACACACACACACACACACACACACACACACACACACACACACACACACACACACACACATTTCTCATGCTGACTGCGACATGACAAGTGTCGTTTTGTTGTTTTTTTTTTTCAATATGTCGTTTGTGACTTCTGAAGATGTGATTGTCGAAATCCGCTTATCTTGTTTTGTATTGTGTTAGGTAAGCTGAACTTTGCCCTCAGTTTGGGGTGTTTTATTTTCATTTTGGCTTATCATCCTCGTCATCATTCTTATCATCGTCATAACCATTATGATGATGATGATTGTCATTATTATTATATTATTTGTTGTTGTTGTTGTTGTTGTTATTTTATTGCTGCAGTAAAAAGAGATGCGAATTCGAGTTGTTCGAGTTTGCACAGGATCGGATATTTCGGGATTTTTTCTGCCTCGGTGCTTTTGTTTGTTGTTGTTGTTTGTTGTTTTTTCAAATCGTCGTTCGTCGTGTGGATCCTTTTTCGCTGGCTGGCCTGTCCCCCCGATTCAGGATTTGCATGTTGATAGAATTACCCCGCCCTGTTCCTCCCTCCGCTCTCACCCTCCCAGGCTTCCTCCCCCACCCTTCCCCCGCATATTTTTCCCATCCCTACACCATTCCCTATCCATCATCACTTGTCATCCGCCATATGTTTGTTTTGTTCTCCTGTCAGGATAGTCTTTGCATTAGATGGAGCAGCGTAAACACGCACACAACACACACACACACACACGCACGCACGCGCGCGCGCGCGCGCGCATACACACACACACACACACACACACACACACACACACACACACAACACACACACACAAAACACACTCACACACATAACTACAAAAGCAGTATTCGCTCTGAAATTTCACATTTGGCCTCAAATTTCACGGCTGCCGAGCGAGAATGCGATTTTTTTAATGCCATGATTAAGAACAATTAATCCGACTTTTTTTCTGTTTGTTCACGTCACGCAAATTAAGAAGGGCGAACTGAAAAGCTTGACAGTATGAAATGACATGACATCGTGAGGGGTTCTCTCTCTCTCTCTCTCTCTCTCTCTCTCTCTCTCTCTCTCTCTCTCTCTCTCTCTCTCTCTCTCTCTCTCTCTGGCTGTCTCTCTCTCTCTGGCTGTCTCTCTCTCTCTTTCTCTCTCTCTCTTGTCTCTTCTGTCTCTGTCTCTCTCTTCTTGCTCTCTCTTCTGTCTGTCTGTCTGTCTGTCTGTCTGTCCATCTCTGACTCTTCTAAGTAAGTTGAATGACGGCAACGCCTCTCTCTCTCTCTCTCTCTCTCTCTCTCTCTCTCTCTCTCTCTCTCTCTCTCTCTTCTCTCTCTCTCTCTCTCGCTCTCTCCCCCTCCCTCTCATATAAACACAATTGACATCTCTCTCCTTTTTTTATGTAACTCTGTGTGTGTGTGTGTGTGTGTGTGTGTGTGCGCGTGCGTGCTTGCGTGTGCGCTTGCTTGTGCGTGCGTACGTCAGAGAGACCGAGAGAGAAAGAGGAGAGAGAGAGAGAGAGAGAGAGAGAGAGATCATGTCGTCATTCGACTTAGAAGAGTCAGAGATGGACATCATTTTGAATCAGCCAGTCCTTGGGTTCAGCTTCTTTTTATTTCATGTGAAACCTCTTGGTCATCGGCGGCCGACCCTAACAAGATCAACGTGACCTAGTTTGATGTTAAGTGGTAAAGAGAGTCTCGTGTCTGATGATGTACACACACCGCTGGGTTGTATGGGTTAGTTTCACCCCGGCACCCCGTTCCTCAGATTAGTAGGCGTTTTTTATCTCGGTTCTCACTTCTGTGCCACGCTTTTGCTGCTCCTTTTTCTTTCCTTGGGGGTGGGGGTGGTGGGTGTTGTTTTTTAATCGTGTGCTGCTGCGTTTCTTGTGGGACTGATTTGGTTTTGAGTCCCACCCCCCTCCCCCCCCCCCCCCCCCCCCACCCCGCCCCCTCTCCTACCCATTCCTCTGGTCCCACCTCCGTCTTCGTCTTACGGCTTTTCTTTTGCCTGTGTCCCTTTCGCTGGAGATTGGCGAGTGTGTGTGTGTGTGTTACCATCAGTGTGGTATGCGTGCATGTGTGGGTGGGTGTATGTGCTCGCGCTTGTCCTAAATAGACGACGGAAGCAACCGGAAATAAAAGCATGATTAGATGAAGAAACTATTTGTCATCTACTGCTTAAAGAAACCGTTTTGTCTTCTTTCTTTCTTTCCTTCTTTCCTCCTTTTTTGTTTTTTTTTTCCTCTTTTTCTTTCCTCCTCCTCCTCCTCCTCCTCCTCCTTCTCCTCCTCCTCCTCCTTCTTCCTCTTCTTCTTCTTCTTCTCCTCTTCCCCTCTTCCTCCTCCTCCTCCTTCTTCTCCCCTCTTTTTTCTCTTCCTTCTTCTGTTCCCATCCTCGGTCTTCAAGGTGTGCGACAGGAAGACCTAAAGAAACCATTCGTCTGTGTGCTCTTCTCTCTCCCCCCCCCCCCCCCCCCCCCCCCTCCCCGACTTCTCCCGCCTATCCCAGTTCGCCATTGCGTTCTACGAGTTTCCTCTGCGAACGAGTTTTTATTTTTAGTAATGCCATGAATCCCTCCAGATTTTGCCTACACCCATCTTCCTCCTTCCTCCCAATGCTTTTCAAAGGAGGTGAGGGGGAGGTGAGGGAGGTAATGTTGCGGCTGTAGTTCTGTAGGTTGAGCGCCAAGCGACTGAAAATACATAATGATAATAATAGTGATGATGGTGATAAGTGTATTTATATAGTGCTTTCTCTTGCGGAAAAAAAAAAGAATAACTCCAGAACCGTCCAAGCCGCTTACAAACACTGTTCGCACATTAAAAAGAACAGTTGCGGGCATACACACACATAAACCAGGGAGAGGAGAAAGAGAGTATGAAGTAATTTCCCCTCCCCCTCCCTCCCTCCCCCCCCCCCCGCCCCTTGCTTAACATGTCAGCCCAGTCCCCCCCCCCCCCCCCCCCCCCCCCCGGCAAAGAAGGGCATTCGCCTGGTACGTCTTGGACTGGGCAGGCAAAGCAGCATTTTGAGAGAGGATGGGCACCGCTATCATAAAGGCTGGCGCCCGAGAGATATAGAGGTCTCCAGTACCCTCTCTCCCCGCCGTAAGCCACTTAGAGTTGCAGGAGAAGGGCTCAGGAATTGGGGGGGGTGGCGGGGGGAATATATATATATATATATATATATATATATATATATATATATATATATATATATATATATATATATATATATACCAGAAAAAAGGAAACAGAAAGAAAGAAAAGCTTACGTTTCTGTAGATGATCCGCCAAAAATGCGTCATGATCGGAGTTAATTCCATTCGGTCCGCCGGCCTTTTGATATGGGATTGAAATTCGCGTTAAAAAAAAAAAAAAAAAAAAAAAAAAAAAAGTGTTCAAATGGGCTACTCTTGTAGTAGTATTTATTATCTTGCTTTAGCATCTGTGAGTTGACTTTAACGCGGGGACAGCCTGATATGGCCCTTTGCCGTCGGCTGGGCTATATTACGTTACGGTACTCACTGGCTTTGGCGCTAGGACTCTTGTGGTGATATTGGTTATCACTCGTGTGGTAATATTGTTTATCAAGTTCGGGCATTGTTTGATGACTCGCGCACTTTCGCGCGTGCATTAATTAGCGCGCGCTCTCACACCATTTCACACTTTTTCACACTTTACACGCATGGACGCACGCATACACGCGCGCACGCTCGCACGCACGCATGCACGCACACACACACACACACACACACACATATGCGCGCGCTCGTGCGCACATACTTACTCACTTACACACACGCACGCACGCACACACACACACACACACACACACACACACACACACACACACACACACACACACACACAGAGGGAGAGACAGTGAGAGTGAGAGAGAGGTTTCATTGTAATTTGAGTATACTACTCTCTTTTTGGAAAGTCTACCTACAGTTTCTTTCTTTCTTTCTATTTTTTTTTTTTTTTTTAGAAAGATGATAGAGCTTTCTATCGTAACTACCATCCATTGAAAATAATGTCCTTTAGGTAAAATACATACATAACACACAAAGAAAAAAAGGGGGGGGGGGGGCACGAAAAAAAACCCTCTGTCTGCCCTTCGCTCTGCTTTCCTGTCATTAGAAAACAGTCGATGGTGGAAAGAACTGCCCTCGGCAGTAAGTCGGAGTGTACAGCCGGTACAATGGAGGGACTGGGCGGAAGGGTGTACTTTTTGTCCGGAACCTCAATTTAGCTGCATTCCCAACGGTAGTGATGGTCTTTGGAGAGTGAAGAATACACCCAGATAGATGTAGGTGCAGGGCATTTGCCCAGTGCAGTGAATACACGTTGCTTTTTTTTTTTTTTTTTTTTTTTTAGTCCATACTATGGGCGCAGTTATTCAAAGGGGAAAGAACGGGAATCCTGAGTACAGTAAATTGGGGAGGGCGGGGGGGGGGGGGGGGGGGGGGGGGGGGGGGGGGGGGGGGGGGTGGGGGAATTATATGTCTTTTGTATCCAGAGTTTTTAAACGCTTTCGAGTCTCTGCGTCATAGCAAGCGTTTATAGTGTTGGAGGAGGGGGGGGGGGGGGGATTAAAAAGAGAAGGGAAAATTTGGGGCATCTTTAAGAGTAATGTACAGTTCATTATTGGTGTGTATTTGATCAAACAATTTTGTGAGATGTTTGAATGCCCAATAGGAGTAAGACCAGGATACATTTTGAGTCATATTAATTTCAGTGTGTCTAAATCACTTTGGCGGGGGAGGGGGGGGGGTATGAAAAAAAGTATAAACATGATTTGCAGCTAATATGAGGTATATGTGTATTTTATTATTTACAGTGTTATACTGTTAGTTAATGTTATCAGCTACCCTACATGGCCCACAGAATCAAATGAATATTTTACAACTGTGTCGCAGTAACAAGAGGTTATATGTAAATGTCGAAGTTGGTATTCAGAAAGTGAGGGTTCTTGGGAAGGCATGAAAAAAAAATGGTTTCTTGAAGATAAAAGATCAGAGTTGGTAAATAATTACTGTTGCTTAGTGTTTGATTCTTAGTTATGATATGGGTACAATGCACTTGGCACCAAGAGAAAGAAGGTCGTTACAGCTGTGCAAGACTTTTTTCAAAAGTGTAAGGGAATAACACGTACCTTTTTATGTCATGATCCAAGAGATACCATTATGTTCTTAAGAAGGTGTGGGGGCTGAATATACTTGAACATATAGAAAAAGTATATATAATGGCATGCGAAAGTTCATGGGTGTTCCAAGTAGAACCCCTGAAAGATGGTATATGGAGATCTGGGTAGATACACATTGTATGTCATTTCTTACGATGCATGCTTAAGATTCTGATTTAGCTGCAAACCGATATCGAAAAACTGCCGAATCAAACTAGCATAGTTCTGCTAGATTTAGACAGAATAGGCTTCAAAAGTAAAAAGAAAAAAAAAATTGTTGTGAAACTGGCTTCAGTGTTGTTTGGCTGCAGCAAGGAGTTGATGATAGAAAAAAAAAAAGGTTTTGAGTTTGTGAAAACAGACAATAGTCGAATTGTTTATCCAAGAATGGAACGGGACTATTTGAGATCGTGTCAGATATACTGCGTAGGGAACGTTTGTGATATAGATGTGTAATGCTCTCATGTAATCATTTCTCAGTTAAGGTTTAACGTGCTTCCTCCAAATAATGTCATCTGGTCAGTGAATCTGCTGAAGATACGAATTGCTTGTTTTGTGTCGGTCAAGCAGAAGATGAGTAATGATTTTCATGTTTGATTGTTCCCGGTAAGAAGACACGCGAATTACGGTGCTGAAAAGGAGTCGGTGAAAGTATCTCCACTTGTTTTGTTGAAAACTACACAAGACGAAGCACAGGATTAATGTTTCAACATGTGTTTCTTACGATTCACAAAAGAAAGGAGGTCATATTTCAGATAGACCTGTGAGATTGATTATGACGGCTTGATGAATTTGATATTCGTTCTTTTTTTTTTCTCTGTACGTTAGATTGTTACTCTAATTTTGTTTGCTACGGTATTTTGGTTACCTGTTTGTTTTTTGTTTGTAAGTAGCGCTGTGAAATAGATGTGGAAGATATTCAACATTCATTTCTCTCTCTCTCTCTCTCTCTCTCTCTCTCTCTCTCTCTCTCTCTCACTCTCACACACACACACACACACACACACACACACACACACATCGATCTCAGAAAGAAGTTTCACAGACCTCGAGAGGAGAAAAGGGGAGGGGGTGTAGGAAGCGTTGAGGGATGGTGTTTTATGTGCGAGTAGGGGAGAAAGAGCTTTCGACATCTCTCTCTCTCTCTCTCTCTCTCTCTCTCTCTCTCTCTCTCTCAGGGGACGGGGAGGCAGACCTGATAAAACCGAGAAAGACGGCGTTAACTTCAGCTCGGCTTTCTCGTGATGCACGTACATGGCTCTGGTCACTGTCATGAGTTCTGTCCCCAGTGTGTGCCTGAAACGTTCTGTCAGTCTCAGGAGGACCGAAGACAAAAAGGCAGGGGGGGGGGGGGGGGGGGGGGGGGGGGGGTAAGAGATGGGGCGGCGGGGGGGAGGAGAGAGAAAAAAAGATATGTGTGTGGGGGGGAGAGAAAAAAAAAGATATGTGTGTGAGGGGAGAGAAAAAAGATATGTGTGTGAGGGGAGAGAAAAAAAGATATGTGTGTGAGGGGAGAGAAAAAAAAGATATGTGTGTGAGGGGAGAGAGAAAAAAATATGTGTGTGAGGGGAGAGAAAAAAGATATGTGTGAGGGGGAGAGAAAAAAAGATATGTGTGTGAGGGGAGAGAAAAAAAGATATGTGTGTGAGGGGAGAGAAAAAAATATATGTGTGTGAGGGGAGAGAAAAAAAAGATATGTGTGTGAGGGGAGAGAAAAAAAAGATATGTGTGTGAGGGGAGAGAAAAAAAAGATATGTGTGTGAGGGGAGAGGGAGGGGAGAAAAAAAAAGATATGTGTGTGTGGGGGAGAGGAAAGAAAAAAAAAAAAAATGTGTGTGAGGGGAGAGAAAAAAAAAGATATGTGTGTGAGGGGAGAGAAAAAAAGATATGTGTGTGAGGGGAGAGAAAAAAGATATGTGTGTGAGGGGAGAGAAAAAAAAGATATGTGTGTGAGGGGGGAGAGAAAAAAAGATATGTGTGTGAGGGAGAGAAAAAAGATATGTGTGTGAGGGGAGAGAAAAAAAAAGATATGTGTGTGAGGGGAGAGAAAAAAAAGATATGTGTGTGAGGGGAGAGAGAAAAAAAATATGTGTGTGAGGGGAGAGAGAAAAAAGATATGTGTGTGAGGGGAGAGAAAAAAAAGATATGTGTGTGAGGGGAGAGAAAAAAAGATTTGTGTGTGGGGGAGAGAAAAAAATTGTGTGTGAGGGGAGAAAAAAAGAAAAAGAGAAAAAAATATGTGTGTGAGGGGAGAGAAAAAAAGATATGTATGTGAGGGGAGAGAAAAAAGATATGTGTGTGAGGGGAGAGAAAAAGATATGTGTGTGAGGGGAGAGAAAAAGAGATGTGTGTGTGGGAGAGAAAAAAGATATGTGTGTGAGAGGGAGAGAAAAAAGATATGTGTGTGAGGGGGAGAGAAAAAAAAGATGTGTGTGTGTGTGAGGGGAGAGAAAAAAAATATGTGTGTGAGAGGAGAGAAAAGTGGAAAGAAAAAAGATATGTGTGTGAGGGGAGAGAGAAAAAAAGATATGTGTGTGAGGGGAGAGAAAAAAAAAGAGAAAAAGATATGTATGTGAGGGGAGAGAGAAAAAAAGACTGTATGTGAGGGGAGAGAAAAAAATAGGAATGTGAGGAGGAGAGAAAAAAGACATGGAGAGAAAAGATTTGTATGTGAGGGGAGAGAAAAAAAAGAAATGTATGTGAGGGGGAGAGAAAAAGTATATGTGTTTGAGGGGAGAGAGAAAAAAATATGGAGAGCAAAATATATGTAAGGGAGGGGAGAGAAAAAAGATATGGAGAGAAAAAAGATATGTATGTGAGAGGAGAAAAAAAAAGATGTATGTGAGGGGAGAGAAAAAAAGATATGTGTGTGAGGGGAGAGAAAAAAATATGTATGTGAGGGGAAGGAAAAAAAGATGTGGAAGAAAAAAGATATGTGTGTGGGGGGGAGAAAAAAGATATGTATGTGAGGGGAGAGAAAAAAAGATACGTATGTGAGGGGAGAAAAAAAGATATGTATGTGAGGGGAGAGAAAAAAAGATACGTATGTGAGGGGAGAAAAAAGATATGTATGTGAGGGGAGAGAAAAAAATATATGTGATGTGAGGGGAGAGAAAAAGATATGTATGTGAGGGGAGAGAAAAGATATGTGAGGAGAGAAAAGATATGTATGTGAGGGGAGAGAAAAAGATATGTATGTGAGGGAAGAGAAAAGATATGTATGTGAGGGAAGAGAAAAGAGATATGTAAGGAGGGGGGAGAAAAAAAATATGTATGTGAGGGGAGAAAAAAAAAGAGATGTATGTGAGGGGGAGAGAAAAGATATGTATGTGAGGGGAGAGAAAAAAAAGATATGGAGAGAAAAAAAAATGTGTATGTGAGGGGAGAAAAAAGATATGTATGTGAGGGGAGAGAAGAGATATGTATGTGAGGAGAGAAGATATGTATGTGAGGGGAGGGGAAAGATATGTATGTGAGGGGAGAGAAAAAAGATATGGAGAGAAAAAAGATATGTATGTGAGGAGGAGAGATAAGATATGTGCGTGAGGGGAGAGAAAAGATATGTATGTGAGGAGAGAGAGAAAAAAATATGTATGTGAGGAGAGAGAAAGGATATGTATGTGAGGAGGGAGAGAAAAGATATGTGAGTGAGGGGAGAGAAAAGATATGTATGTGAGGAGAGAAAAGATGTGTGTGTGTGTG
>JADBJO010000606.1:285000-292500 GCA_016801955.1 Conus betulinus | reverse complement strand
AGAACAAAAGCAAGAATTGAGGACTGTTTGACTGGGACAGGAAGCCAGGTCGCCAACCAGACGTGCCATCAAAAGGACCAGAAAGACTGGAGAGGATGAAACAGATGTAGAACATCGGTTTAAAGATGATGAAAAAAGAAAGAAAGAAAAACGAAAAATTCTTTTTGTGGACCTCACGGGTGCCTGCGCTGGGCCTACGCAGTTCACATTTCGGATCATCAAAACACTTGGACCCTGGACTACATACATCCTTCTTCTACAGTTCCTTTGGATACTGTCGGAAAGAAGGCCAGCGTGTCTGCTTTCCGCGCAGGAAACGTGACGGTGGGGATTGGAAGTCAGTCACGCTTGGACATGGGAACGGTGATCATAGAAAACGTGAGGCACCGGTTCGCAGTACGTGGTTAACTTGCTCTAAAGGGGTCGGTGATCAGTGCAGGCCTGTTCACCTGCACGATTTCGCCGTTTTTGGTACACATGTTTGGCGAAACTACGAAAATGAAGCAAAACAAAACAAAACAAAACAAAACCTCTGGAGACGAAGGTCTTGAGCGGTAATTGCACTTGGCGGGAGTTTTAACCAAAATAGCGACAACTCTTGCTGACTTCCGCGCGCGAGATCGCGTCAGGCTGTGTCTGCTTCTTTGACACCACGCCCTGAAACATCAGAGGGGGAAAAAAAACGACGAGAGTGAGCAAGAGTGTGTGCCAAAGTAAAGTGATGAGTAAGGGATGAAAAGTAGTTTGGTGTTAGAAAGTACCAATGTTTATCGTACTAAATGCAAAAATCGGGTGGTTACTACCCAGAAGAAGCCTCAGTATTGTGATGGCAGGCGAAAACGAAACGAATGCCGCCCCGCCCCGCCCCCCCCCCCCCCCCCCCCCCCCCCCCCCCCCTCTTTTACAGAAAGAATTTTGTACACAGCTTCTTGTAGAAAGCACACTCATTCTGTTTGAAAAGTGCACTAGTAATAGTTCCAAAGGTGAAAAGGTCTGAATCACAATGGGATGCGTATCAACCTACCCCACCCTACTGTTTTCAAAGGACCTGTTGAGCCGAGGCAGGTGAGGACTGACTGTAGACAGCCCAAACAGCTGTTACCTTTCTCTCTTCCTTCCACGGCTAGAACTACAAGGTTCACCCCCCCCCCCCCCTCCCCTCCCCCATTGGTGAGATGTGTTGGCATGTGCGGCCGTTTTCAGTCTCTCTCTATGCAGGTAGACATGCTTCGTCTTCGGAGATAAAGATTTGGCACAACAGTGTGCGTGTGTTTTATTTTCCTGTCTTTCCTTTTCACAGGCGCACGATGATCTACTGTTATCCGAAAGCTGGAATAGGATTGAACGCGCGTACAATATTGTTCTATGCGTCCGTACCTGCACAGTGCCTCGGGAAGAAAGTCCTCTCCACAGGATTAGGAGGGAACTTGGGTCCGCATAGACAACTACTCCGAAGACAAAATGTCCCGGCTGGTTTTTCTCGAGGGGGTAATTGAATCCCGGATCTTGGCACAAGAGTCTGACAACTGACTTACCCCACGTGGCCAATCAGGCCCCATCCGAACAGATGTAAAGCATTGTCAACGGACAGGAATCCCACCTGTAACACTCATCGCTTGCGATCACACTGACGCACTCGATGCTAGCATTTTATGAGGAGGTTCGATTTGTCCCCCAAACCCTGTTTGTCCAAGAGGACCAGTGAGCGTGCTGGGACACGCCCCAGTGTGTTCCAACAACCTGGTTGTCTCGCTTTGTTCTGTTTTAGGTTCAGACGTTTCTCAGAAGCGATACACGTTCTAAATGTATCGGTCCCACCCCGTCAACCGTCTCCGATCCACCATCTTCGGACCATCTCTCTCTCTCTCTCTCTCTCTCTCTCTCTCTCTGGCTCTCTCTCTCTCTCTCTCTCTCTCTCTCTCTCTCTCTCTCTCTCTCTCTCTCTCTCTCTCTCTCTCTCTCTCTCTCTTAGCGCGAGCGCGCTTTAAAATGAATAATCCACACAAGCTTTTTTTTTTATTTTTTTATTTCTTTTCGTGAACTTATAAAGTGCTACCTGCCTAGTTCTTTTATTCCCAGTAGTATCAGTGTGTGTGCGTGCGTGCGTGCGTGCGCGTACATGCGCACATGGGTATATGTGTGTGTGCGAGCGCGCGCGCATGTGTGTGTATAAGAGAGGGGGAGAGAGACAAGAGAGGAGAAGGGGGACATTCAGCTGGCTTGAAAAGTGCACATGCGTTCGTGTGTGTGAGTGAGAGAGAGAGAGACACACAGAGACTGTGTGTGTGTGTGTGTGTGTGTGTGTGTGTGCGCGCGCACGCGCGAGAGTGTGTACAAGCGCGAGTGTGTGTTGTGTGTGGTGTGTGTGTGTGTGTGTGTGTGTGTGTGGTGTGTGTGTGTGTGTGTGTGCTTGATATGTGCGCGCGCATAAATGTCATGTACAGTATTTTTGAGTGCAGTATGGGCTCGAGCGGACAGAGACTAAAACCACGTCAGTGAAGTTGCGTCCTATGCCCAGAAGACGCGTCTCTTGACAAGCGTGGGCAGCGTGGCTCAAATATCCTGACCGCTGGGATCCGGCGGACGTCGGGATACATCCGACAGGAAGCGCCAGAGTACAGCCCTGTCAGGTGGCCACCGACCCCAGTGAAAACCCCCTGGGTTTTTCCTCCTTCATCATCATCCTCAGGGATCTTCAGGAAGAAAGACGATGACAGCAGCTCTAAGGTGTGACTGACCAGCCTGTTCGGGTCGATCACCAGGAAAACGTTTGGCCCATTTTCCCACCCCAGTGTTTTGCTCTCCTAACGCCACCCCCACCCTCCCCATCCTGTGTCGGACAGTGTCTAGATGACAGTGATAGTACGTATATGGACGGGGGAGATGGGCCGCCGGCGAACCCAGTTTCTGACAGCAGAATCCCTGTCCATACATCCTGAGCGTCAGCACTACGGTTACCGTATGGGTTCTGGCTTAGAACGTGACCCGGGGATGGGGAGCCTGATAATGAAGCTGCCTGTTGATGGCAGCCTCTGTCTGTCTGTCTATCTGTCTGTCTGTCTGTCTGTCTCTCTCTATCTCTCTCTCTCTCTCTCTCTCTCTCTCTCTCTCTCTCTCTCTCTCACACACACACACACACACACACACACACACACACACACACACACACACACACACACACACACACACACAGAAAGGAGAGGGAATACCAGCAACAAATAAATAGGGATAAATTACCCCTGCAGGTTATTTTTTCTTTCCCTTTCTTTTTCTCAATAAAATAATTGGTGAATACTAGGTTTCAAATGAATCTAAACGAAAAGAGGAGTGAAGAGAGAGAGAGAGAGAGAGAGAGAGAGGAGAGAGATGAGAGAGAGAGAGAGAGAGAGAATGAGAATAAAATAAAAAAAAATAGAATTAAATGAAATAAAGAATAGATAAAATGACGTAAAAATAGAGTACAATAAATAAATGAAATGAAATAGAAATAACTTAAAAACACAAAAAAAAACAAACGGACAAAAAAAAAAGACGAAAAAAGCCTACCTTCTCTGGCAGCTAATGAAGGCGTGATGCCTCTTCCAAGCTTCAGCCGACTTTCAGCTGGCGGGGGAGACTCATCGGAGGCGGGCCCTGGCAGTGAGGTTTCACTGCTTGTGCCCAGCAGAGGCACGCCGATATATGACCCGGCGGTGTTCTCGCCCTCAGGAGCGGAATGAACACCACGATGGTGATCAGGCGACAGGAAATCACAAAGCAGAAGACGGTAAACTCGATCTTTGCTCCTATGACGAGACTACGAGACGGCCCATAACTCCTGCTTACGGGCCAGTTTGCCCTAGCACAATAATGCAGACACCAATCACGCAGAAACACAGATGTCTGCCCAGTGGAATGTGCTAGGGCGATTTGGTGGCTTTAAGCAGCGTTGTTTGGAGGCGGGATGTGTAATGTACCTGCCCGTGGGAACGAGAGCTGTCGTTCTTGTTGTTTATCACCCTGATGGTTTCCCAAGCCAGCCAGCGTAATAGGGATTTTGTGAGGGAAAAATCAATGAAAAAAAGAAAATGTGTGTGTGTGTGAGGAGGAGTAGGAGGGGAGGGGGGGGGGGGGGGGGGGGGGGAAGGGGTCTGCAACGGTCCTTGTGGGGGGGGTGGGTGCATTTGATGCCTTTGCGTTTGAAGCCAGGGATTTCCTAATAGGTATCTGCCACGTCCAAACGGATCAACTCTTACGTGTCAGCAGTGAGTCAGTTCTTTTAGCACTTGCGCAAATCTGATAAGTAGGACAATGCTCCCGTCAACGTATTGCAAAAGTGAGTTTTTGTGAGTATAGCCTAGCGCTTGCTGAAAAAGTTGGGGGATTGAGCGCTTGGCCTGGGTAGAATCTTTTACCACTTGAGAATAGCTTCCTAACAAACGTCAATCTCTCAGTTGACCTTGATTGACCCAGAACAGGGTAAGTTTGAATAAGGTGGGTTGGGGGAGCAGGGGATTGGTTGGAAGGCATGACCATTTGGGTTTTTATATATTCCAAGTTTCATAAGTAGTCACCGTTTTTAAGAGAGCTTGGATTTGAGAAGAGAGCAGAGAGAGACAGGCAGACAGAGAGAGTGCAGGTTTGCCTTTGAAAATTTCATCAGCTATTAGTGGTGTGTTGCTCTACCCCCTTTGGAGAGGGGGAGGGGGTGGCATTTTCTATATATCGTGTGTGTACAAAGAGATAGGGATAGCAGTGGGGGGGGGGGGGGGGGGGGGTGGGTGTAAATAGATGGCCGTGAACGAGCGTCAGGTTGAGTTCTTTGGCCTCTCATCTGTGGTGGCGGGTGGTCAGTCACGTTCCGTCCTTCAGGAAAATGACCGTGGGTAGACAAGCGGGCCAGGTGACCGACGGGGGGAAATCAGAGCCTACCGTCTTTGCCAGCGCTACAGCCTCTTGGCAGTTCTCCCAGGAATTAGAGTTGCTCTCAGTTTGTTGGTTATGTCCTTCATCAGTACAGCCTTCTGGTAGTGCTCCTAGGAGTTAGAGTTGCTCTCAGTTGGTTACGTCCTTTTATCAGCGCTATAGCCTTATGGTAGTTCTCCCAGGAATTAGAGTTGCTGTCAGTTGGTTATGTCCTTTTATCAGCGCTACAGCCCTCCTGGCAGTTCTCCCAGGAATTAGAATTGCTCTCAGTTGGTACAGCCTCCTGGCAGTTCTCCCAGGAATTAGAGTTGCTCTCAGTTGGTTGTGTCCTTTTATCAGCGCTACAGCCTTCTGGTAGTTCTCCCAGGAATTAGAGTTGCTCTCAGTTGGGTTATGTCCTTTTATCAGCGCTACAGCCTTCTGGTAGTTCTCCCCAGGAGTTAAGAGTTGCTCTCAGTTGGTTACGTCCTTTCATCCCATTGGGAAGGAGGGGGGGGGGGGGGGGGTGTAGGAGGGTGATAAAAGAGAGAGCAACAAGGTCGCCGTCGAATGTAAAACCAGAACAGCCAATTAATTAAGAAGAACAAAAAAGATAAATAACATGGACAGTTTGCACAAATGTACGAGTGGCAATGTCTGACGAATGTAACAAAGTGGACAGGGTATCCATAAATATAAAGCTAATCAAATAATGATATTATAGTCAATAACTTGAGATTACAAAAGGGAAGAAAGACAGAGTTTACATGTATTCGAAGTTTTTTTTTTGTTTTTGTTTTTTTTTTCAGCACAATTTCATGCAGCAGATACTTGCTCGGAGAACTGATGAAGAAAATAAGACAAGGTAAACGTCCTTTTGGAACAAACAGATCACAGATGGCTATACTTATTGTGGGCAACCAAACACAAAACGGCATTCATCACCTACGTTACTCCATATTACAAGTGTGTGTGTTGTGTACACGCACCTTTATCTAACCTCAGAAGAGGACGGTGAGAAATGACGGATCTCTCGGTGGTTTGGTTGTTGCGATCAAAGCGTTTGGCCCTTCATAAGTGTGAAAGCCCTTTTCATCACTTTGAGGAAAACTGAAGTTGAAGTGTAGATACGAATATGCCCTACGATCGTGCGGGGACTCTCCAAGAGAGAGGACCCAGCCTCCAGGGCAAAGTGTGGCATGAGAGGAAGACAGGGCAGACAGAAAGAGACAGACAGCATGTAATGGCATGATGGACGGGAAGAAAGTTTGCCGCCCTCTGCGCGCCCCCCCCCCCCCCCCCCCCCCCCCCCCCCAACCCCCCAGACCCAGCTGGAGCACAGTCGGGTCATTGCTGTGTTTTCCCCATAGCCGTGCTGGGCTTCAGGACAATGGGATGTCTTGTAGACACATTCAGTCAGTGTCCGGGACCCATGGTATCTCGTCTCTCTGTCTGTCTGGCCGTTTCTTGATGACACGTCCCACAACAGTCTTGGACGCGCCCTGGGCAAACTATCTAAACACCAGGTTACAGAAAACTGATGAATGAAGTCCTCTCTCTCACTCTCTCTCTCTCTCTCTCTCCTCTCTCTCTCTCTCTCTCTCTCACACACACACACACACACACACACACACAACACACACCACACACACACACACATACCAACGCACACACACACGCGTACGTACCACCACACACACACAGGGAGAGCAGGGGAGGCTTGCCTATCCCTTCACAAAATACTGAGAAAAACAGTCACAATTGTAACGGGCTATAAACTACAGGCCTTTACACAGTAAACCATTTGTCATGTCCCCTCTCTCTCTCTCTCTCTCTCTCTCTCTCTCTCTCTCCTCTCTCTCTCTCTCTCTCTCTCTGTATGTGTGTGCACGCACGATGGTTTCGATCGATGGTAGTGATGGTTTTCACGAGTTGCATTCATCAGTGCAGTCCTGTGAAAGTCTTGGTTGGGTGCTTGTCAGTAAAGTCAGATGAGAGAACGTTAATTCTGATGGCTGCCACGCCTGTCCTCCACTGTCTGTGCCCAGTGCCTCTCAGAAATCCAACCAACTGCCATTCTGTGTTCAACTTTCACAGTCTGTAGTCCGGCCGTGTGTCACTGTCACAGGTCCCCCCCTGTGGAGATACCCAGGGTTCTTTGTGGGTTAAATTTGGTGTCTTCTTCGCCTTCTGTGCAGGCATTTTTTTTTTTTTCTTTCGGTGGCCCTGGCCTTGCGTGTGTGTGTGTGTGTGTGTGTGTGTGTGTGTGTGTGTGTGTGTGTGTGTGTGTGTGTGTCTGTCTGTCTGTCTGTCTGTCTGTAAACGTATTTGTTTGGCGTTACTTTTGTCTTCTCTTTGTCCGAGTAAATCTTTGACGTTTTTGTTTTTGTTTTTGTTTTTTCCTCTCTCTGTCTCTCTCCTGTTGCTCTCTGCAGTCTGGCGACTATGCAGTGAGAATGATGACACTGTTCAGAGTGGACACTAGTGTCCGGCTGGTCTGGCGACTATGCAGTGAGAATGATGACGCTGTTCAGAGTGGACACCAGTGTCCGGCTGGTCTGGTCTGGCGACTATGCAGTGAGAATGATGACGCTGTTCAGAGTGGACACCAGTGTC
>JADBJO010000606.1:255000-267500 GCA_016801955.1 Conus betulinus | reverse complement strand
TTTTGTTTCAGTTGGGTTGGGTATTTTTCTGAGGACAGACCTTTTGAACTGCATTCTGTAGACAGACAGACAAGACAGACTGGGTTTAGATTTAAATTATGTTCCAAGTACATACCACGTAAAGTATCCTTTCACATATCGTTTTCATTAGAAGATGAGAGTCTGCATAATTACGTTCTGTAAATAGTTTAACAAACAAACAGGCTGATAAATTCAGGATTTAGCGATGTCTCGTCCACCTTCAGTTTCAGTGTTTCTTTCCATGTCTTTTTTTTTTTTTTTTTTTTTTTTTAGATAATGGCGATTTATTTTCGTAATTACTATCCGTTGAAAATAATATCCTTTAAGAAAAATGCATAAAGAAAAGGGGGGGGGGGGGACATGGAAAGATACTGTGCTCGCTCGTGCCTCTTCCTTCTTGCTATTTGAAAGCAGTCGATGACAGAACGAACTGCCCCCGGCAGTGTCTGTACATAGCAGGAATGACGAAGGTACTGGCAGTACCGACACCATGTGGTTTTTGTCCCAAACCCAATATGGCCTCTCCTCCCCACTGGCAATGGTCGTCTGTGGAGAGTGGAGACTACACCCAGAGGAATACAGTGCAGGGTTCTCGTTGTCCATACTGTAAACACAGTTATCCCAAGGAGTGAAAGCGTTTATGAATATTTGATACAGTACATTGTCGGGAGGGGAGGGGTACACAAGGTAGAAAACTCTATGTCGCTTTCATTGATTTTTTTAAAGGCTATGGACTTTGTACGACATTGCAAACTTTTTGGAATATAGAAGAAAAAAAAAAACAATCGGAAAGAAAAAGGAAAATGTTGGGCGTCTCCCCGGAGCAATGTGCAGTTCATTTTTGTTGTGTGTTTATCAAACGATCTTTTTTTTTTTTTTTTT
This sequence comes from Conus betulinus, assembly GCA_016801955.1. Lineage (NCBI taxonomy): Eukaryota > Metazoa > Mollusca > Gastropoda > Neogastropoda > Conidae > Conus > Conus betulinus. The sequence goes on along the minus strand of JADBJO010000606.1, from coordinate 266,597 downwards.
TTTAGTGAGATGCGGAACAGGAGTAAGGCAAGGACACTTTTGGAGTCGCACATCATTTTCAGTGTTTATAAATACTTTGGAAAACATGTGTATGAAAAGGTGAATATGGAGTGCATCTATTACTGGGTGTTATGGAGTCATTTATTATATTGTTTACAGGTGGTGTTTTACTCTTATCAAATACCGCTAATGGCCTACAGAATCAAATAAACATTGTACAGCTACGTTGCAGTATTATTAGATTAAGTGTAAATATAAAGCAGAAGAGATAAAGCTGTTATAGCTATACGGGGCCTTTCAACAACAACAAGTACCCTTTTTATGTAAAGACCCAGTATGTACAATTACACTCTTTAGGGGGTTGGGATCTGAATAGACTTGAATATATAGAAAAAAAAGTACATTTAAGGGCACGTAAGAGGTTCATGGGGTGTTCCAAGAACAACTCCATGTAAGATGGTATATGGAAATCTGTGTAGGTATCCATTGTATGTCAGTTCCCGCTATGCATGCTTACGATTCTGGTGTAAACTGTTGCAAATGGACATTGAAAGACTGTCGAATAAAAACGCACATAACGCTGATGGAGTTCGACAGGTTAGGCTTCAAAAAGGAAAGAAATTTGGTCGTGAAACTGGTTTCAGTGTTGTTTGGCTGCAGCTAGGAGTTGGTCATAGAAAACTTTTTGAGTTTGTGAAAACAAAGTAACAGTCGATTTGTTTAACCGAAAATGGAACAGAACTATTGGAGACCGTGATAGGTATACAACTTACAGAGCATTCAAAATCGATGGAAAAGAACATTACGTAAAAAGACATTCGAAAGTTCTAAAGGAATCAATAAAAGTACCTCCACTTTTCTTGCTGAAAACTGCAAATACGAACCGCAGGCATAGTGGTTTCAAGATGTGTTTTTATGTGATTAACAAAAGATTGAGGTCGTTTTTTTTCGATGCAAATGTGAATTTGATTATGACCGCTTGATGAATTTGAGATGTATTATTGTTCCTTATGCTATGTTAAGCTGTGTTGATTATCTGTTTGCTGTGGTTTTATTCCTTTATTTCGTCTCTTTTAGTTACATATGCATTTTACATGTTTAAGTTTAGAAGCGGATGTCAGGGTTGGTGAATGTGATTTGTGGAAGATTTTCAACTTTTTCACAAACACTCACATCGTTCTCTCATCTTTTTGTTACCCCAAGACCAGAATTTCAACACTACCCGTGAGTTCTGAGTCTTGAGTCTCTCTCTCTCTCTCTCTCTCTCTCTCTCTCTGTATTCAGTTCCTTCCCTCTGCCTCTTTTATGTTTAAAGGCCCACTTGCAAAAATAGACGTCACATACAAACGCGCGATTGAGCGCATACACAGAGACAGACAGACAGACAGAGAGACAGACGGACAGAGACAGACAGACGAAGAGAGGGAGCCTACAACCACACCCGTACACTCACACACACACACACACACACACACACACACACACACACACACACACACACACACACGCGCACACACACACACACACACACACACACACATTGATCTCAGACAGAAATGAATTTCACAAAAATTACAGAGAAAAAGAGGGGGGAGGGGAGGCATGGCGAGGAGGTGTGTATGGGAGGGGAGGGGGGGGGGGTGCAAGAGGGAGAGAGCTTTCAACAAGCTTTTTCCTGGGGAGGTGGGGGGGGGGGGGGGTTAAGGTCGGGAAAGAGACAGGCAGGCAGACCTGACAAAACCGAGAAAGACGGCATTAACTTCAGCTCAGCTTTCTCGTGATCCACGTACATGGCTCTTTTCACTCTCATGAGTTCCGTCCCCGGTTGTGTCCTTGAAGCGTTCTGTCGATTCCAAGAGGACCGAAGACGTAAAGGGCAGGGGGGGGGGGGGGGGGGGGGGGGGGAATGGGGGGGGCGGAGGGGGGGGGGAATGGGGGGGCGGAGGGAGGTGAAAAAAAGGAAATGTGTGTGAGGGGAGAGAAGAAAAAAGATATGTGTGAGGGGAGAGACAAAAGATATATATGTGATGTGAGGGGAGAGAAAAAAAGATATGTATGTGAGGGGAGAGAAAAAAGATATGTATGTGAGGGGGAGAGAAAAAAAAGGAAGATGTATGTATGAGGGAGAGAGAGAAAAAAATATATGTGTGTGAGGGGAGAGATAAAAGATACGTATGTGAGGGGAGAGACAAAAGATATGTGTGTGTGGGAGAGACAAAAGATACGTGTGTGGGGGGAGAGACAAAAGATATGTGTGTGGGGGAGAGACAAAAGATATGTGTGGGGGAGAGAAAAAAAGAAAAAAGATATGTGTATGTGTGAGGGGAGAGAGAAAAAAGATATGTGTGTGAGGGGAGAGAAAAAGATACGGAGAGAAAAAAGATATGTATGTGAGGGGAGAGAAAAAAGATATGTATGTGAGGGAGAGAGAAAAAAATGTATGTGAGGGGAGAGAAAATAGATATGTATATGAGGGAGAGAAAAGATAGATATGTATGTGAGGGGAGAGAAAATAGATATGTGTGTGAGGGGAGAAAATAGATATGTGTGTGAGGGGAGAGAAAAAAGATATGTGTGTGAGGGGAGAGAGAAAAAATGATATGTATATGAGGGAGAGAGAAAAGATATGCACGTGAGGGGAGAAAAAAAAAATATGTATGTGAGGGGAGAGAGAAAAGATATACACGTGAGGGGAGAAAAAAAAGGTATGTACGTGAGGGGAGAGAGAAAAAGATATGTATGTGTAAGAGGAAGCTGGCTGACAGGAATGACGTGTCTGCGCACTGAGCGCCTTGCCCTGTGTGTCCGAGGACATGTTCATGTCTGGCGAAAACGTGACCTGTGCCAGGGATCTGATGGACTCGACCGGTGAAACATGACCACGTGTGGACAAGCTTCAGTCGTACCCCCCCACCCCAACCAACCCCCCCCCCCCCCCCCCCCCCCCCCACGCTCCTGCACGATTCTCTGGCGTGCTTGCTACCAGCTGGATGGAACCAATGGGTGTGTTCCAAAAAGGTGATTTGTGTGAAACGGCTCAGAGGGGGGAGGTTTGTTATGAAGATATTCTGTCCTGTGTGCAGGCTGTTTGGTTTCCCCCGTCCAGCAGTTAGAACCCCACGTCATCTGACCACTGCCCTGTCTGCAGCCTGTTTGGTTTCCCCCGTCCAGCAGTTAGAACCCACGTCATCTGACCACTGTCCTGTCTGCAGCCTGTTTGGTTTCCCCCGTCCAGCAGTTAGAACCCACCTGGTCTGACCACTGCCCTGTCTGCTGCCTGTTTGGTTTCCCCCGTCCAGCAGTTAGAACCCACCTGGTCTGACCACTGCCCTGTCTGCAGCCTGTTTTTGTTTTTCCCCGTCCAGTCCAGCGGTTAGAACCCACCTGGTCTGACCACTGCCCTGTCTGTCTGCAGCCTGTCAGACATTTTGTGGAGGTTCGAGTTCTCTTTGGAAGGAGAGTGGGGGACGGGAGAAGGGGAGACTGGGAGGTGAGACAGGGGATGGGGGCGATGTAAATGCGTGCTCAACGGTCACAGCGACACTTTACGGTGGAGATGGATGATGGCGAGTGAAAAAGGATCGGGTGTTACACAAGAGAGCCATCTCGTCAGATTGAAGCGGTGGCCATGAAGAGGAGAGGGAAAAAAAGGAAAACAAACAAACAAATCAGGAAAAGAAGAGTCGCGAGGGAGGTACCCACGTTCGCTGCATGCAGCCCTCCTCAGGAGCAGAGTTTGGTTCATGTTGTAAGCCCAGCAGGGCTATATGCAGGGGCTGAACCCTACTGCTGCCAGAAGAGCCTCAACCTGAACATTATAGTAGTGATGGAACTTGTGACAGAAGGAGGGTGGTCATCTTCAGGCATCATGGTCAATGTATTACTGTTCTTGACTTTTTTTTTGTGGGGGGGGGGGGGGGGTGGGGGGGGGGGGGGGGGGGGGGGGGGGGGGGGGGGGTAGTGGGGGGGGGGTCACTTCTCCACAGTCCACAGTGTAAGCTTTGGTAAGAAGTGGTGTCGTCCGTTCTTGCCTGTAGCACTATCATCATCGTAGACTGATGGAGTCATATGGGTTTGCGTAAATAGACAGTAATTACAGGGACACTGCCGCGTGGTGTGTTCATTACGGCATTTCTGTAGCCGACGGGAGGAGTATGGAGGTCTCATTTCCCGTCTAGGTAGCCTTAGTGCAGAGTGGGTCATTTCAGGACTCCAGAACCTCCTCTGGAAGGCTGAAAAACGCATTTATCAGCCTTAGCTAATCAGTGTCGTGGAGTCGGGCGCCGTTTGTTCTGCCGTTCCAAGTAAAAGTAGCATAATCCAGAGTCAGGGACAGGTGGCAGGTTTTCATTAGTTGGTAGGCGCGCGCGCGCGCGCGCGTGTGTGTGTGTGTGTGTGTGTGTGTGTGTGCGCGTGCGCGCTTCCAGGCTGATTCATGGCTGTTTTCAGCAAACTCAGCAGCATTTTCAAGACAGAGACGGCTCGTTTGGTGAGGTTTGTTCATTGCACACTGGTCAAAATCACACTGTAAAACCTTGTAAACAGGCTAGAAAACAGTGTACTTTCTTGCTTCCATTGGGTATTTTCTACATATGTCTTCTGTGTGTGTGCGTGTGTGTGTGTGGCGGGGTTAATAATAATGAAAGTTGTTTTTGTTATTGTTTTTATTATCAGCTAGAATTACAACGAACGTGCATATCATTATTTCAGCACTTTGTTTCGTTTAACTAACTTTCAGCTCAAATTTGCTTCTTTTTATTTCACTTTCCATGTCTTTTTTTTTTTTAAGAAAGATTAAAAAAAAAAAACGAAGTTAAATAGATGTATTGATTGAAATAAAATGGAAAAAAATAAAAACAAGACAGACAGAAGTTGAAGAAAGGAAGGGGAAAATGAATGCACTAGTTCGTTCTTGACCCAGGTGCGACCGCACCAGAACGCCATAGAGTTTATGCACGTGTCATAGAGTTTATGCACGTGCAACGCACTGCTACTGCTCGGCTGTTCATAGCCGTTATCTCAAAAAACTCACCCTATTCCCTGTACTCTCTAATCCCACAGCGCTGCTCATTTTGTTAGCGATGCTGATAATTTTGAAGCTCTCAAAAGACAGAAAAAAACGGGGGGGGGGGGGGGGGTGTGCTTTTTTCTCCCTTGAATGTTCGCATCAAAATGCTGGATCCATCATTCTAAGTGCGCCTGAATCTTTTCAATCTGCCCTTTATCTCGAGAAGTGCTCTGTCAGTTTTTCACTTTTCTTCTTCCTTTTCTTTTTCTTCTTCTGCTTCTTTTTTGTTCTTGTTCCTCTCTTCTCTCTCCCTCCCTCCCTCCCTCCCTCCCTCCAGCTCTCTCTCTCTCTCTCTCTCTCTCTCTCTCTCTCTCTCTCTCTCTCTCTCTCTCTCTCTGTGTCTGTGAAAGAGAGGGTGGGTTGGAGGGAGTACAGATCCTTCCTGCATTGCCAGTGGTACGTTTGTGTGCCTTCCGATCTGTTTGATCGTCAAAATTCAAGGTCAGTGTGTGGCAGTGAATTAGGGATGGGGGTAGCGGCATGGAAATGCTCGTGTTACACGTTGTTGTATTTCGGGGGTCTTTAGTTGATGAATTATAACGTTTCGTTTTACGAAAACGTCTCAGAAAATCTCGAGCTTCAAACTTGCCATCCGCTGTTTATGTTTCCCCAGAAGGAAGCCGAAGCATCGATATCTTTACATAGAAAAGAATATTTTCGACAAGGTTGTTCGACTTCAGTCAGAACTGAAAGCATTGATATATTGATGTGTGAAAGAATATTTCAAACAAGCTCCTCTGATTTTTCAGGCTGTCGTGAACCCACGTAAGCACTTTTCATTTTTTAAACTACAGCCAGCGTTAAGATAGGGGCGAGTTGTTTGCTGTCTCTTTTATCAAGCACGTTACGCTCTGGAGGTCAGCACGAGAGCGAAATCAGAAGAAGAGCCACGAAGCTGAGTCTTTTTTGATGATCGTTGAGGAGGAGGAGGATGGAGATGACGCTGTGGAGTTCTGTTTCCGTCTTGAACCACCCGACAGGGCTGAACTCCACGCCGCCTTTCAGAATACATCCCGGTGTCACCCAGCCTGAAACCCGCGGAAAATGTACGCAACGCTCCGAGATACGCGTCCAGTAAGGGAATGAAACTGGACTGTGTGGGTGCTTTGCATTGGAGCCTATGGCACGCTCAACGTGGGGTAGAGGCCTGTTGGGTCAGAGAGATCCCGCAAATGAATGCCTCAAAGCCACGACCTCTTCGCTCCTGCCGACGATGGCTAACCATGGCACAGCGGCAGCCGGTCATCCTCGTCTTTTCCTGTAGTCGTGACTCGACTCTGTGGTTGTCCCCCTTGCCTCTGGTTGGACGATCCCTTCAAACATCACGGGGAACAAGGATGGCCCCTGGTGGCAGGTTATGACGTCATTGACAGGAAAATACCCGAACACTGTTCGCCCTGCACAGGTACTTTTCCTGTTCTCCTTCGGACTATGAATGTAATTTGCAGTCGGTGTAACTACAGTTGTTGATCATTTTGTGGTTCGTGTCGTGTGGGTTGGAACCCCATTAGACATACACTTGTGACATTTTCGCTTTTTGTAAGGCACGCTCAGATCAAGTTAAAAATACTGATTAACAAAAAATATCGCTACTGAAGACTCACATTGAATACAAGATTAAAATGTGGGTAGCCGAAATGTCGCTGTTCTTGACTTTTTCGGTAAGTTGTTCTTTGAGAATAACTTTTTTTGTTTATTATACCTGTTACCTGTCTTGCGACACCGATGGCAATAATACCGGCAAAGTCAGGATCACCCAATACAGATTTCAGGGTCCTAAGAAATCTACATCATCGCTACTGCTTAGGTCCTGTGAAGACGCCTCCATAACTGTACTTGTTAGAAAATCTGCGGTGATGATAGTGATGCCTGAGCCTGATTCTGCAGAACTCCGTCTGTACCCCGGCTGTCTGTACACATGAACTGTCTCTTCTCGTCATCTTGCCAAAGAGGGGAGCTGTTCTTTTACCAAGGTCATCAGTCCTCCCTACACAAGGTACTGAACGCGAGCGCACGCACACACACACGCACGCACGCACGCACGCACGCACACACACACACACACACACACACACACACGCACACACACACACACACACATACACACACACACACACACTCACACAAATCGACAGTAGAATGGTATCAAATAGTATAGCCGCACCACGTTTTAAATACACAAGCTGGCTAACCAACAGTTCACTGCACAGAATGCCAGGCGGGAAAACAACACAGCTTCTTTCATTTTCTGAAAATCGGAAGACAGCAAGTGTACGACAACAGGCAATATTTAAACACAGTATAAAGATACGTTGCAGGTCTTTATCACAGGTTTAAACACTGCTGACCTGGTGGATTGTACAAACAGACAATATTTAAACACGGTATAAAGATACGTTGCAGATCTTAATCACACAGGTTTAAACACTGCTGACGCTGGTGGATTTACAAGTGTAGTGCACAACACAGAATTCCATGTGACAGATTAAAGGAGATACTCAGAGTAGGTTCTTAAAGCGAACATTTTAAAATTCCTGAAAGTCCGTGAAGAATGGCTGTTTCAGCGTAACAACCTCGTCTAACACAGCCATATTCATAAACAAAAGCCCAAATCATTATCACTGACTTCAGCACTACATTGCACCACAGCACAAAATTACGTTTGTTGTTCATCATCCACCCGCCCTTACCGCCCTATACCGTGCTTCCACTCGTCACAGTATTGTGTCATAGCCGTCTACGGACACGCGCGTATGCTTCGTGGACGTTCGGGCTATGTGGGAAACTCCACGGCCATCTCGCCTGCGCCATGCACGTTAGGGAACAGTCGTGGTGACCAGTCCAGTCCATGACGTTGTCCGTCCAGCACTTCTTGGCTTTGTCACTGGGACGTCCGCCGTCCACTGCACCCCGCAGGATGGACTTGGCCAGGGAGTCGCGCTGTTGATGCACGTCCGTTATCAGGCAAGCTTGCGACGTTTGGCAAGTGCGAAGGGATGTTACATACGGGACAAATAAGTAGCGAAGGAAAGCAAATGTTGGTGATCAGTTCATTTGTGACTGTGTATTTGACATGGCCAGAGATTTATTGAGTTTCAAAGGAAGAAAAACGCGGTTTGGGTTTAAAGGAGAAGGAAGGATATGGAAGCGAGGTTAGGAAAGGAGGGAGGAAAAAGAGAGAGATTCGGACTGTCAACGAAAGAGAGAGGGGGGGGGGGACTGTCAACGAGTGGGGGGGGGGGGGGGGGGGGGGGGGGGGGGGGGGTCGCCATTCTGAAAAAGAAACAAATAGTAAAGACAGTTCCGACATAGATACAGCAGGAAAGGGACATTATAGCTAAGCTGTTGATTATCCCCCTTCAGGCAGGTTAAGGGGGAAAAAAGTTGGCCGTGGAGAGAGCGCCAGCACATTGCGCTTGATCTGTTTTCTTTTGTGTTTTGAAATGAGAAGCATTAAACGAAACAAACATATTTCTGAAGGCCAAATAAGCAAACAGAAACTGCGGGATGGACTACTCGTGTCCATTTTGGACGATGCGTGCAGTCTCATGATTTACTTGCCAAGCTTTCTGTTCAACAAAAGAAAGAAAGAAAAAAAAAAAGAAAAAAAAAAGAAAAAACAGGCTTGTTGTTGAATGTTGCCAGACCAAAACAAAAGCGAAAAAGACTTTCTATAACAAGTGGGCCACAAGGGCAAAAAAAAAAAAGAAGAAGAAGAAGAAGAAGAAACAGAGATAAGTAAAAATGGAAAGTAAAAAAAAAAAGAAAAAAGAGGAGGGCAGAGTGAAGGGAAGTGACAGTGAAAAGGAAATTAGAAGCACACGGCTACCAGAAGAGGGCGTTGAAGTCTGAACAGTAAGTCCTTCACTGACAGCGCATGGTGATGCGGTGGATTGTCAGTCCTGTAACAAAGAGCCGTTGATTGAGCCTGGCTTCAGGGGGGGACTTAACCCGTCGGGGGGGGGGGGGGGGGGGGGGTGGTATTGGGGGTAGACAAAGAGCCGTGTTGAGCCTGGGGGGGGGGGGGGGGGGGGGTGGGGGGGGGGGGGGTGGGGGGGGGGGGGGGGGGGGGGGGGGTGTAGATTCCTCAGACAGCCCGGTGTCACAGCCCAAACTGTCCCTTCTCCAAAGCTGTCCCCCGGGATAGAATGGGAGAACCCATACGGTCCACCTCTCCTTGCCCCGGGATAGTCTTGGCCTGCCATGTTGCCCCCCCCCCCCCCCCCCCCCCCCCCCTGCCGCCGAAAACTGTCCCCAATTAGACAGTTTAGGTTGTGGTGTATGCTTCTGATGTTCCCCTTCTCTTTCACCTGGATTGCCCCCCCCCCCCCCCCCCCCCACACACACACACACACACACACACACACACACACACATATCCTGACCACTTCCATCAAGAAAGTAACGGCTTAAAAAAAAAGATAATGAAGAATAATTATTGAAAACGGTGGGAGATGTCTCCATCGAATTACGTACCGAGCAAAGTGGACTCTTGGAAAGCTTCCGCGCTGAAACCGAGCTTTGATCGTGTGGCATCTGAATCTGAGGTTGCCAACACTGCGGACATTCGAACAGTTCCAGCTGTGCTTTTGTTGTTCTCAGAGTAATTTGACAGGGAGCAAATGGTTTTTATTTTGAAGCGGTTGGTCGCTTTCGTTTTGAAGCCTTTGGTCGCATTCAGTAAACTAACATTTATTACTGCATCATATTATTTATATGATGATGTGAATGTAGGATATGCTATATTTATATATATATATATATATATATATATATCATATATACTTTCGAAATGAGACGTTCGAGGACTTCCTGAATCACATACAGTGTAACTTGTTGAAGTGTGTATGTTCAGATCATTGATATTTCAATATGCCGGCAATTAATGACAAAAAAAGACCAGAGTCTTTTTTTTATGTTAGAAGTACACTATGCTGATTATGATCCAGCCTTGTAGTATTGTATGTAAAACCGTGTGTGTGTGTGTGTGTGTGTGTGTGTGTGTGTGTGTGTGTGTGTGTGTGTGTGTGTGTGTTGTTTGTTTTTTTTTTTTTTTAAGTTGACGACAAACTTACTTGGGGAAGGATCTCTCTCATTACCGATGTTGAGAATGAACTTCAATAAAAAAAAAAAAATAATAATGAAACGACTAAAATCTAAACAAATCTTAAATAAATGTCAGTCTCGTTCTCATTCAAAACTCAGAAGCAATCTGAAGCGATCTAAGTTTTTTTCTGTTTTTTGTTTCACCTGACCTATTCCAAAACCGTTGTAATTTTGTAACCGTTTGTCACGATTTCTCTCCCGGTCAGCTGACATTTATCATCAGATTTTTTCATCAAAAACGAAACTGATAGGTTAGATCTAGAATTGAAATGTAACCCAGGTCCTGATTTCTATCTCTTCAGGAATTACTCTCTGTTTTCATCAGAGACGAAAGATAGGAGACAGAATGAAAGTCGATCCAATCCTTGCTTTCTGTTGCTCTGTTTGCTTGTGTGTGTGTGTGTGTGTGTGTGTGTGTGTGTGTGTGTGTGTGTGTGTGTGTGTGTGGACACGCGCGGGCGCGCGCGAGAACGTGTCTGTGAGAGAAAGAGAGAGAGAGAGAGCATATGAATAATAGGTGAATGAGAGGACAACATCAAGACAGTACTATTTTGACTCTGCCGTGATGCGTCCCCCCTCTATCCTGACTATATTGATCTGAAGTGTTTGAACATGTTTGTTTTTTTTTTGGTTTGTTGTTGTTGTTGTTGTTGTTGTTTTTGGTCAGCGCGTAGGACCTTTGGCAAGGTGGTGTTTTGAATGTGGTCAGCTGTAATGGTAAAATCATAGAACTCTTATTTTCATGTGTGTATAGCAAATCACTGCATACTTTTTTTTTTTCCATGCTTATTCGTTTCCCAGTTCACTCTGGAAATGCAGTACAACGACGGTACGACTAGGGTCAAGTCAGCTGCTGTATTGTGTCACAACCCCAGGACATAGTAATGATTGTTGTTAGTATGGTTGTTGTGATTGTTGTTTCTTTTATTTTCTGTCCCCCTCCCAGCTCATTTCACCACCTTCCCTCCACTTCCCACTCTTTCCTTTCTACCCTCTACACCCTCACCCTTCCCTCCTGTCCCCCTCCGTTTTTTTTTTTTTCCAGGCCCTCCCACAAGTCCCCTACCATCCCCCATCCTCCAGTGAACTTTTTCTAGTGAGCTTCGTTCTAAATGAACTTTTTTCAGCGACACAACAACAGAAATCTTAAGTGTTACGTTTGTCAGTTGGCCAGTGTGGCTTGAGAAAGGTTTGAAATAAACCGAAATATTGCCATTATCTCATGGGTGTTATGTGGTTCTATTTTTCATCTTCCTACCCCCAGGAAATGCTTTAGGAAAGGGTTTTCACCTCACTTCACAGACGTCGACGCTGTGACGTTCGGCCTCGTTATTCTCTCTACCATTTTTACTAATCAAGTGAGCAGACTTTCGGGGGGGGGGGGGGGGGGGGGGGGCTACGGAGATGGATGAAGAGGGACAGA
>JADBJO010000606.1:222500-252500 GCA_016801955.1 Conus betulinus | reverse complement strand
TTTTACAGAACGCTTCCTTTGGGACTGTTAACCCGTCTGTCCTATGCTATTGTGTTCGTTCCTCGTTTTGTCGGGGTTCGGATTTATCTCGAGAGAGAGAGAGTGGAACACAGCATGAGAATGCTTCACGTCTACCGTGAATCGATCCTTCCGCCAACACGTGCATTTAAATACAGCTCATTTCGGATCAGTTTAAACCTACAGCCATGCATGTGTGTGTGTGTGTGTGTGTGTGTGTGTGTGTGTGTGTGTGTGTGTGTGTGTGTGTGTGTGTATTTTTTTCTCAAGTTCTTCCATTCTTTCTTTCTTCTTCGTCTTCATCCATTTCTGATTTTTCTTCTCCCTTCTCTTCCTTTTCTTGCTGCTGCTGCTGCTGCTCCTCCTCCTCCTCCTCCACCTTATTCTCCTTCCTCCTCCTTCTCCTCCTCCTCCTCCTAAAGATATTTATACAAACTCGCCAACGCGCATGGAAGTGAGATGAAATCGAAGCTGGTGGTTCCATGAAACAGGGCATGGAGGCCTCGGAGTTGGAGCTTTTAAGGAAGGCCATAAACAAACTACTGTTGTCCCGTGAGGATGAGAGAGATGATGGTACCGAGTGCCATTTTGATCTGTTTATTCCTTCCAACGCTTTGCTGCTTCTCCTCTGTTCGTTTGTACACCCCACGTGACAGTTGTGGCAGTTTAATTATTCTAATTTTGCTTTCGTGTTTTACAATATTGCACCTACAGTCATCCCACTTTGAAACCGCAGCACATGTCGTCAAGTCTGAGAGGAGCCGACCGGGGCTGACTACTCCCACAAACACATGCTTCTGATTGGACCGGCACCCCTGACCTCCATTTCCGCAGTTTGCCACACTACTCACTGCATTACCACACTTATTACCGCATGTCCGCAGTTTGCCACACGAATCACGCACATGCCCACACTGTATGTCCGCAGTTTGCCACACGAATCCTACATGTCCGCAGTTTGCCACACACGAATCACTACATGTCCGCAGTTTGCCACACGAATCACTGTATGTCCGCAGTTTGCCACACTAATCACTACATGTCCGCAGTTTGCCACACACGAATCACTGTATGTCCGCACATTTTGCCACACGAATCACTGTATGTCTGCAGTTTGCCACACTAATCACTCACTACATGCATGCGCAGTTTGCCACACATATCACTGCATGCCTGCAGTTTGCCACACTACTCACTGCAGCACGGTGGCTGCACGGTCCATGTTAACATCACTGCGATGAGTGTGGTACAGCTGAAGAAGCTGCCTTTACGATCCAGTGCCGAAATCAAATGAAGCAGGAAGCCTCTTCACTGACTGCAAAATGCCTTGTGGGTGACGACGTTCTGTCTGAAGTCTCCATGAAGGGGACAGGCGGTAAGCTGACCTGACAGGTGAACACTGAAGTTGAGGAGAATCAGCCTCCTTCCAGCACCATCTCTGTTTGAACATTAGAAACATGGAGAAAAAAAAAAAGAAAGAAAGAAAGAAAAAAAAAGTGTTCGTTGGGGAAAAAGGAAAGAAAGAGAGAGAAAGAAGAGAAACAAAAAGTGCGTTGGAGAGGAGGTCTCTCTTCTTTCACTCTAAGCCCTCTCCCCTTTCGCCCCAGAAGAAGTGGCCAGGGATGAGGCAGGGCGGAGTCCTGACGCCTTTGTGCTGACGAGGGCTCAGGCTGTGTGACGTGGAGGTGGTCGTCCGTCAGGTTAGGAGAGCGGACGTAAGTTGTTCTGGGGTCTGCGGCCCGGCACAAGTGACCCGGAGTGGAGTTTACAGGAAGCGCCTGATGGGATGGAATTCAATTTGAAGAAACGTGGCGCGCCCTGCAACCTGTCGTCTCCATCTCTTTTTCCCTTTGCTCCCCCTCCGTCTCTCTTGGGTTGGAGTAGGCCCTGGCATTATATTGGCTCTTCATTCGGCGGTCGGTTCCTTTCGGGGGTTGAGAAAGAAGGGGTACGGAGCTTGGGAAGAGAGAAGAAGAGTTCCGATAGGAGATCTGTGTTGCAAGTGGAAAAAGAGATGGAGTGGAAAAAAAAAATATCCTGGTATGCTATTTGTGCCCAGTACTGTTTGTAAACATCACACTGGTTTTATAGTTGATAGATATATGGAAAATGATATCAGACTTCTTTGAATTGATTGATTGGTTTAAAAGTGATACGTTCTTGAAAAATGCAAAACAAAACAAAAACTTCCTGCTTTACTTCTTCGTCGTGTCGATGTCAAGAAAGCCTTTGGCTCATTAGCTTAGGATTTTATGTGTAGAGTTGTGAAGGAATGTGGTTCAGAATCGAAAGAGGCTAACAACTTGGGCACCCCATTTTTCCCTGATTGTTTTTCCTTTGCGCATACATTTTAACAATAATGATTACGGAAGACGCGCCAATAAAAAGAATGTACATTGCTAGAGCATAGACTCACACAGTTTGTGGTGAATACACAGATAGTGAATGATGGTGACGCACTTAATAATCAGCATTTATCCTTGACAGATTTAGGACGGTGTCAGAAAGTGTCAGATACGGAGATGAATTAGGATGGAAAACAAGCAGAGACATATTGGCCACATGGGGAAAATGCTATGGAATCTGCCTAAATTCAAAACTGTAGGAATTTTGTTTTACTCGGGATTGAAATCGTTATGACAGCCTCAGCCACGATAAAAAAGAAATAATTTTTTTTTTTTAAATCGCAGAAGCTGAAGTGCTGCTTAAAATCTGGTCACGAACGGACCATCGCCTCAGCTGGAAGAGTAGGGTTCTTTTTTTTTTTTTAATTCCTTATCCAATGTAAATTACGATATCTTAGAATTTTGCTGCCAGATCCACCAGAACATTTTCTTGAAAAACTTCAAAAGCTTTCAAAGCGAGGTGACTGACGGCGGAAATTGAAGCTAATTTTTAAAAGAAAGGTTAACAGTTCCACAAGACAATCCAGATAAACAGATTAAACAGATTAGAGGACAGAACACGATGCATTTTGACCTCTTGGGTCTTCTTCAGGTAAAAACAAACAACATTTAGGACAATAAAAACGAAAACAAGGTAAATGGAAATGTCATTGTCCTGAATGTTGTTTGTTTTTGCCTGAAGAAGACCCAAGAGGTCAAAATGCGTCGTGTTCTGCCCTGTAATCTGTTTTTTCTGGCTTGTCTTTCAAAAGCTTTGTTTATAGTTTGCTTTTAATGGAAAACGTGATAATATGAGCAGGAAAAGGTCAATGTAAAAATATATAAAGTATGGTGGCTGGTACATGCCTGGTATTGATTGTGATTGTATTGGAAACATACGCTTCTTTTAAAAAAAAAATCTCCAAACAAGCAAACAAATAGAACCAAAAATCATAAGGGGGGAATCAGTGAGTGCATTAAACTGCAAATGTTAGCCTTTTTTTTACGTACGTTTAATGCGTGTAAGATCATTACAAAATGTAAATGGAGTGTTGGGGATTAATGTCAACTTTTTTTTTTTTTTTTTTTTTTTTTTTTTTTTTTTATTATACGTTACTGCGTATAAAATTGTGCAGAGTGTAATAGAATTAGCTCATGTGAACGACTACCTCCACATTTTTTCTTTCTTGCCTTCACCCCCCTTCTCTCTCTCTCTCTCTCTCTCTCTCTCTCTCTCTCTCTCTCTCTGTCACACCTCTCGCTCTCTCTCTCTCTCTCTCTCTCTCTCTCTCTCTCTCTCTCTCTCTCTCTCTCTCTCTCTCTCATACTGGATAAGTGACCCGAAAAAACAGCCATCAAGCAAAGAAACAGAGTGCTGCTTCAAGTTTGCCCCTGCCCCATACCCCCCATCCCACCCTCAAAGCCTGCCTCCTTACGCTCTCCCCGTCCTCATTGGAGCCATACACAAAAAGGAAAAGGAAAAGCTAAATCATCGACACTGCTGTTTCGGGTGCTGTGCTTTCAGACTTTTTGGATTCCCCAGAAACAAAATGAGAGAGAGAGAGAGAGAGAGAGAGGAGAGAGAGAGAGAGAGAGAGAGACTTCCAAACTTGTGCGACTTCTGTTTTCAGGCTCGAACTGTAAGCAAGAGACATGTAGCTGCTACACGCTCACCGGAAAAAAAAAAAAGCTTAATTACCAATTTGTATATAAATGGAATTAGAAGTGCTGCTTGTATATTTTGTTTTTTTTACCAGGCTGGGTTTGAAAGGTTTCAAGGAAAGATTTGTGGCAGAGGGAAGTTGATGAGTACTGTTTACTAGCACCGTGGTTCCATAAAACGGGTTAAATGAGGAATACTCACCTGTAACTGCCGTGAAATATAACAAACAGTAGTGGGTTATGTTTGTTGAAGACTCCCGATCAAGAGGACACTCATTTCACCCACCACCGGAGTTTCAGTACAAAGATGCCACGCTAGGCCGAAGCTCGAAGATCGTGGTTTTTAGTAGCGACTTACAGTGGCCTGAGCGTGTCTGACCGGAAGAGACGGGTCCCAGCCAGCTCCAATCTCTCGCTGATGATTATTAGCAGGGGCTGAAGGATGGCAGGGATCATCAGCCACGGTGAGCGTGGGAGGGAGAACGTGACAAGCCAGCTGTACAGAAGAGGACCGTAACTCTATGGCCCCAAGGACCACTTCTGCCCTGTCTCCAGTCTCCCCTTTCTGCTGCCATCATGGTTCCGCCCTCATTTTGAAACGAAGAGGCTGGAGAAGGAGTTGCTCGTCAGTCAGTGTCTCAGATTACCTTCCTCCAGGGACTGACTCTCTGTCTGTCTGTCTGTTTATCTGTCTGTCTGTCTGTCTCTTTCTCTCTCTCATTCTCTCATTCTCTTCTCTCTCTCTCTCTCTCTCTCTCTCTCTCTCTCTCTCTCTCTCTCTCTCTCTCTCTCTCTCTCTCTCTCTCTCTCTCCTCTCTCTCTCTCTCCACCTCTCTCTCTCTCTCTCTTTTCCCTCTCTCCACCCCACCCTTTCTTTCCCCTCTCCTCTCTCTCTCTCTTCTCTCTCTCCCCCCACCCTCTCTCTCTCTCTCTCTCTCTCTCTCTTCTCTCTCTCTCTCTGTGTATGTGTGCGTCTGTATATGTATGAGAGGAGGGAGAGAGAGAAGGAAGGATGGTGTGAAGGAGAGAGAGAGAGTGTGTGTGTGTGTTGCGTGGGGGGGGGGGGGGGGGGTTCCCAGCTCTGGTTTTCCGGAATCAAGAGCCCCATGCGGCGGCCCCCCCTCATCCATCAAGAGTTGTTTCCTCTCCTCGGTGTTTAACTCCATCTTGCTGTGGTCAGGCATCGCAGAATGGCGTGACCTGTACGGAAGGGACGCGGCGCTTGTCTCACGTGCCTGCGGACAGGATACAGGGTGACAGGAAGGAACAGCATGCAAGATCCTCTCTCTGTTCACTTGGCCTGGCTACGTTATCCAGGCGGGGAATTTGAGAGAATTTGATGGGGAGGAGCAGAGGGAACAAGTCGCCCAAAGAAATTTTTGAGATTTTTTTTTTTTTTTGGTTAAAACACAGACACAGACGAAATTTGTTCCAGAAAAAAGAAGAAAAAAATTCAGGAGGTAAAGTCTGTGTTTTTCTATTGCAAGTGGAGTTACCTCTCCTCAGTGTATGGGTCAAGCAAACGGGTCTAGAGGGTCAGTATCTTATTTAAAGCGTACGCTAGGATAACAATCAGGATATCGACTGTCGTCGGCACTACAGGCGGCAGGCGCACCGTTTCTCTCACCTTGTTTCCTCTTCTTTTCTCTCTGATTGAACTGTTAAGCTGTCTCAACATCGATGTAGACATGCCACCAGCGGCATCTGTCCCAGGAAATCGGCGGGATCACTCTCGCTGAACGCGACCTCTGACACAGATTACCCCCCCCCCCCCCCCCACCCCCCCCCCCCCCCCCCCCCCCCCCCCCCCCCCCCCCCCCCCCCCCCCCCCCCCCCCGCATTTCCGAACATCATGCGTTCCATAACATTACGCCTGAAAGCATTTTCTTTCAATTTATGGCGGACGACGTCGCCGAATTTGCTTTGCATGTTTGTGAATTGATAGTTCATGACAACAGTCCCCTGAAGCCGTGGCAGCTGAACAGTCTGCGAGGAATGTAGTTTGGGAAAGAATGTCTACTCTACTTTTGAACCCCGTGAAGATGATTTGTCCTGGTCCTGTTGGGTGAAGAATGGGGTCTGGGCAGACTGACCCCAGGACAGACATGGTAGATTGATCAGTAGCAGCTGCTACCCAGTGAGCGATAATGATCCTCGTCGGCTTGGTCCTGTAAGGGAGATCTGTAGAACACGCACGCACGTGCACAAGCACGCACGCACGCACCTACATAGACACACGCGCACGCGCGCGCGCACACACACACACACACACTCACACTCTCTCTCTCTCTCTCTCTCTCTCTCTCTCTCTCTCTCTCTCTCTCTCTCTCTCTCACACACACACACACACACACACGCACACACACACATACACATACACACACACACACTCACACTCATCTCTCTCTCTCTCTCTCTCTCTCTCACACACACACACACACACACACACACACACACACACACACACACACACACACACACACACACACACACGTCATAGACTGTAGAAACCGCCCAATACCGCCAGGCCAGCTTCAGTGATGTTACGGCTGATCCCAGTGACAGCTTCGATCAGTTAAGGTATAAGCGGGGGTGTTCGGATGCTGGTTGCGATCTACGGAGTACTGTTGTATGTTTTTGTTTATGTCTGTTGCTTAGGACGTCTGAAGATGACGTGTTTGTCCAAAATCACCTGTCTGTCTTGTGTTGCTTAATGAACAAGCGTCAACTCGCACTGTGCTTTGTATATGTATTTGAATTTTGGCTCGTAGGCTGGAGGATGAAAATTGATGTCCTTTCCATCAGATGTTAAGAGACTACTTTTGACTGGACGCAGCACACGCGCGCGCGCGTGCGCGCGTGTGTGTGTGTGTGTGTGTGTGTGTGTGTGTGTTGTTGTTGTTGTTGTTGTTGTTGTTGTTGTTGTTGTTGTTGTTGTTGTTGTTGTTGTTGATGATGATGATGGTGTTGTTTTCCCTCTCACTTTTCTCAGAAGGATTTCTCCGGAGTATGTTTCTGAGAGTGTGATTAACGTCCTCTTTTATTAGAAGTTTTTGTTTATAACGCCCTGGTGTTAGCAGACCAACGTCTGTCCAGGGTGTCGTCAAACTGTGCGACGTTGTCAATTCACCTCACAGTCAGAAACTGCTGTTCTCGGAGTGAGGTCAGGGTTGGTGTGCTCTGAGCTCTCTACCCAGAGGTCGTGGCACCCGATGTTCTGGCACTCCTCTTTTCAGACCAGAGTCCCTGCATTCGTCGTTGTCACTGTGCTGGGGATAACAACAGCGGCGTCGAGTCAAACTACGGTGCGCTGTCAGTAAACCACGACTCTGGCAGAAAGGGGAGAACGTTAACAAGTGCACCGGATGAGTTTAACAAAAAAAAAAAAAAAAAAGAAGTTTGACCTTCTTGCTTCAAGATGTACAGACTTCCATTGCGCGCGCAGAGATGTGTGTGTGTGTGTGTGCGCGCGCGCGCGCGCGTTTAGATACAGGACCAGCATGAGTGCGGAGAAAGCATTTGGTCTGACTGAAAAAAAACCCCCCCCCCCCCCCCCCCCCCCCTATACCCAACCCCCCCCAACCCCCCCCAACCCCCCCCCCCCCCCCCCCCCCTTTTTTTTTTTCTTTTATTTAACCTGCCACGTCTCTCACTACACATGAACCTCTTTGGATGCCATTTCGGATCAGTTTATTCTCCTCTCCATCAGTGAATCCGCAAACCATTCTTTTTATCATCAATTTCGCTGACTGCTTAAGCGGCTGACACACGAGCCTCCCCGCCCGTATGCTTCGGAAGTACCGGTCGAACCCGATCCCAAATGTAGCGTCTGTCATACTAAACGTACATCTCAAACGGACTTCGGCATCCAGTTAAACCCGACCGTTCGAGATATATCGTGATCTATTCGAAACGGACAGTTAGTATCCTCCAACCAATCAACGCTCAGCATTCAGCCAACACCCATGACACAAGGAAAAAATGGCGTCGTCCGGCAAGGCGGTCAGACTGTCCGATTCGGAGACAAAACATTTGATTGGATTGTACCAAGGCCATGATCTGCTTTGGAATGTCAACTCAAAAAATTATACGAATCTAAATATTTGAGAAAAAAACTTCGTATTCAATTGTACAGTCCTTTGAAGCGGCATGTGGGATCAAACACGAAGGTTTTAAAACTATCGTGAAGCACTCCGTCCGTTCGACACTGACTGGTCGGACCGCACAGGTTCAAACGTTTCGTCTCTCACTGTACGGACGAAAAGGCTCGTGTGTCAGCAGCTTTACGGAGGATGGCTGCATCATTTTTATTCTCTTCTTCCTTCACCTCCCACTAGGTACCCGTGGTACCCCTGGTACCTCGTTGCAACGTCTCCTGTCCCGCTGCTTACTATGGCGGACGGAAGACCATCAGACTCGTCTGGACCAAGAGAGGGACAACATCAGACCTCGTGTGGACCAGGAGAGGAGGAGCACCAGACTGTGGCTAGAAACAGCAACCCGAGAAAGCCTGACTGTGTACACCCACAGCCGACACAGGCTTGTCTCGGTCACAGCAAAAAGGGACAGATGCTGCCAAACGGTACCGACCTGCCGCTTACCTAAATGAAACTACCGACTTCGTCTGGCCTACTGTGGCCATAAGAGCCTCTGACCCAAAAGATGTGCACCCAAGCGTCATCACATCATACCTGAGGCGGTCCACGTATCGCATGACTCGCAAGGAACACTTCGTTAACAGGCAATGGGGGAAGAATAAACAGGCACCAGCCGTCGTGGCGAAGTGGTTAGCGTCGCGGACTCTCGGCTGGGAGATCGTGGGTTCGAATCCCATCAGAGTCATGTGGGTTTTTTTTCCCTTTTTTTCTCCCTGACCCGAGTTCTACCCAGAGTTTGATGCGTGCCCTGACCGGCTCCTACCGAGAGTTGAGTTTGCTGCGGACTCAGTTGGGAAGACTTGGACCACACAGTCGAGTTTCATCCACTTAATGGATGCGTTTCTTAGAGTGTTGCTCAAATTTCCTGACCAACACTGCAGGTGCCTGTATCTCTTGGGCGGTTGACGCCGGGATATATTATGAAAGGAAGCGTAGAGTACAGCCCTGTCATGTAGTCTCAGACCGAAAAGGAAATCCGTAGCATCATCTTAATCATTATCATCCTCATTCTCATCGATCAGCATAAAAAAAATGTCTCAAATTCTGTGGCCCTTCATGCCCTGCTCTCATGGTGACCTCAGTTTTGATGTCCTCTCCACGTCTGTGGCCTTGGTTTGATTCCGTCGGGGTCAACGGTATTGGTGAGTCCATGGGGGCTGTCGTTGGACGGACGTGGTGGCGCCTTCCGGAGGGAGAGCTCAGTCACGCCGGCTCCACGACTAAGCAATTATTGTCGTCAGTAGGGGCTTAGTAGGTGGTGTCCTGCGTATGTTCGATCAGAACAGGCGCCACTGAACACCACTGAGGTGACTCGGCAGCAGTGCAGTGTCTCCTCCGGTGGGTTGCCTCTTGACGACTTGACATTGACTGCTTCCTGTGGATTGCCGGTGCGGGGGTTGCGGCGGGGCCGACCGGGCTGTGGCTGTGGACGGGGTGTCGGAATGAGCGGCGTGGGTGCACTGCATCTGAGGTGGCGCAGAGATTGGACACAGCAAAAAAAAAAAAAAAAAAAAGAATAAACATGCATAAAAAAATATATATATATAAAAAAATAAACATGCATAAAAAAAAAAGAATAAACATGCATGTCAGGTGTCCTCTTCTCAGCCGATTTCTATTCTCCTCCCCACCTCCTTCTTCTTCTGTTGTTGCTGTTGTCGTTGCTGGAAACCTTCGGAGCGCCACCCTTGCTTCCTGACTTGTTCCCACCGACAGTGCGAACTCGGAATGAAAACTTAAACTATCTTTGAAAGGATTACATCTGTATGTTCGCGAAGGGGAAAAGGTGCTCTAGAGCTCAGCCTGGGTTTATTCCCCCTTCCATTTTCCATTGTACCCTCCACCCCCTCCCTCCCCCCACCCCACCCCCACCCCACCCCACCCCCCAACTGCTCTCGTAATTTTTCTTTCGTTCTTTCTTTCTTTTCTTGTTAATCTTCAGGAAGTTAGCATGCCTGATAAAAAGATACCGGAAAATGATCTGTATACCTAATGACTGAACTCGGATATATGTTTAAAAGAAAAAATCATTCTTTGTGTTGTTTGTATTCATTAATAGAAGGTAAAGGGAACGCGATAGGTTTGCTGTGGATCCCTTTTTTTTTTTAAGTGAGTCCATTTGTATCTATTAACTTTATACAAAGACAGGTAAATGGAAAGATTGATAGCTGTGGGAGTACGTCAGAGGGATGTAGGAGGGTGAGGTGGACAAGGGTGTGGATAGGGAGGGGGGAGGGGGGTGAAAGGGGAGGGAACACAGACCAGGCAAAAAAAGACGAAGATGAAAGACGAATTGGTTGAAAACGGAACAGAAAGTAATTGATGCCATCCGTTTCTCCCAGAGGCCATTTTACTGGCCGAGCTGATGTCGTCTGCCGCATAGCTTGTGTCCACTGGGGGTGGACGTTTTATTAGTGCTGTAAACGTGAAAGGAACCTTCTCTCCGTCGCCTTTGTTAGAGAGCGCTTCCGCTCTCCCTGCTTCCCTACCCCCCCCCCCCCCCCCCCCCTCTCTCTCTCGGTCTCGGTCTCTGACTCTCTCTCTCTCTCTCCTCTCTCTCTCTCTCTCGGTCTGTCTCTCTCTCTCTCTCTCTCTCTCTCTCTCTCCTCTGTCTCTCTCGGCATGTGTGTGTGTGTGTGTGTGTGTGTCGCTCTGACAGAGAGAAAGAGAGAGAGAGAATGTGTGTGCGCGCGCGCGCGCGCGCGCGCGTGCGTGAGTGAGTGTGTATGTAGACGCACGCACGGCAAATGTTTGGTGGAATCTCTCGGTGAACCGTGCATTTCTAGTTGTTTGTTTAGTGCTGTGTGTGTGTGCGTGCGTGTGTGTGTGTGTGTGTGTGTGTGTGTGTGTGTGTGTGTGTGTGTGTGTGTGTGTGTTAACGCGCGTTTGCTGACGCGCTTTTTTTTCCGCCATGCATTTTCTTGATTTAACGTGTTGGAATGGGGCAGGTATGAGGTGCTCCTGTTTGTTTTTAACGTGAAGTTAAAGTCAGCTTGTCTGTATGTATGTATGTATGTACGTCCGTACGTATCTATGTATGTTTGCCTGTGTTAAAGAAAGGGATGTAATTGAAAGTTGCCCAGAGCGATTGAAAAAAAAAAAAAGCAAAAAAACAAAAAAAGCGAGCTGGCCCATTAATTAGAGTAGACAGTTTGAATGTCTCCTTGACATTAAACGCATTGCGGATGCAGATTTGAGTGGGTTATCTTCGTCAGAGACAGACAGTCAGTCAGTCAGATGGACAGACAGGCAGAGAGAGAGAGAGAGAGCAGAAACACTGGGGCATGTCCGCTCTCTCTCAACTGTGGTTCGGAAGTATGGGTGGTCTGGAGAAGGGAATCGGATGTGTGGCGATAGGAAGTGGGGGAGGATTTTAATGTGTTCCTGTCAAGACAATATGCAGCATGATCAATCTGATGTGAATTATTGGAGCAAAAATCGGCTTCATTATCTGATCCCCTTCTCCTCCTCCTGCTTCTTCTCCTCCTCCTTTTTCTTCTTCTCCTTCTTTCTTCTTCTTCTTCTTCTTCTTCTCATTTCCTTAAGTTTGTCTTTTTTTTATGTATTTATTTCACGTAGTCTTATTGTATTACCTTTTCTTTACACGTGTCTTTTCCTACATGTTGCTGTTGACGATTTTCCGTTTTCTTGCATTCATTAGTTATTTTTCTGTTTTATTTTGGTTAGCGCATTTTTCCCCTCAAAATTCAACAAAAAGTCGCACATGGTGACAGCTCCGTGATCATATCAAGAGACCAGTGATTGAGTAAATTGATCGACCAATCGGCGAAAGTCGGACCGATAAGAAATATACGCTCCCACGTCCATCCCCAACTCTTTTCTCCTTGCTACATACTCTCTCTCTCTCTCTCTCTGTCTCTGTCTGTCTGTCTGTCTCTCTCTCTCTCTCTCTCTCTCTCTCTCTCTCTCTCTCTCTCTGTAAGCACAAAACTAGTCCATTTTACTCTGACAGTCGTTAGGGTGCGCAATCCACTCTACCTCTCTCTCTCTCTCTCTCCATCGTTAGTCGGAGGGCAAGGCACAGGTTTTAGCCGAGCTGAAACTAGTAAGAAACCCAACCAAGTCCTGTGACTGCTGCCATTGCGCTGGAGGTCAGGGCTTCACGGTCCGGCCCAGACAGAAGAACCACGATCAAAGACTGCTATTGCATTATGGGAACTCTCTGCCAGGATGAGTAACTCTGTCACGACTTTTTCGTTTCCTTCAAAGGAACACAGCATGAGACATGTGATGTCCAAGTAGGAGGAAACTCTAGGAAGAGCTTGACACAACAAGTTTTCAGAGACACACACACATACTCTTCCCCAGTCCCCCACCACCCCCCCCCCCCCCCCCCCCGCCTCAGATAAGTGTTTCAATCCTGAAATCCTTACATTCCTAAAGGGGTTAGGCCGCGTCCAGGTTATGACTCGTAGATGCCTTTTTGCTGTCAAAAACAAGTTTTAAATAAATGTCAACGAACCGCCAAAAGAAAAGAAAAAAAAAAACCGTGAACTAACGAATCACAAGACAAAACACGATGCGTTTTGACCTCTTTGGACAGCCTCGTTTTCATTCAACGCCTGTCTTGCGGTTCGCTAACATTTGTTTTAAAATTTGTTTAGATTTCCACCTATAGTCGTCTCACTTTGCAACTAGACCTGTCAAAAAACAGTTTTGGCGCTGCGCTTTTGGCGTATGACATCAGCCAGTTCAGACCAACATCTACCCCGTGCACTGGAGGGGAGGGGGGTCGTCGTTGCTGAAGCTTCTGGTGATGACGAACCGTGTCCGTTAGCAGTGTGAACAGCACATGCGATCTCTTGAAGCTCCTGTTAAAGTACTTTGGCGGTGTATGCATCCTTGTGTACCTTTCCCTGGGTGAGCGTTGTTTGGCGTGAATTCAGGACACGTTCCATTGTTTGGTTGTCCCGAGAGAGCGGGCACGTAGGGTCATCGGCTCTTGCACCAAAGGCTCGTTTGATTTGAATTTCTCGTTCAGTGTGTGTGTTTGTGTGTGTGTGTGTGTAAATCACACGGTGTTGTTAATTCATGATTTACTCATAAGGGTGTTGGGTTTTGCGGTTCGCTGAATGCTGTTTGGTTTGGCGTGACTGGCTGGCAGTGTGGTCGGCACGGTGCTTACCTTGTTCAGTCGTGGAGCAGTGCACACGTCTTTGGTCCAGTCTGTCAGCACAATAACTGGAAAATAGGTGGGCGGAGCTCATTCATATGGCGTAGGTTTGTTCACAGAGCGGTGAAACAGAAACGGCTACATTTGAAAGTGTATTCCAGAGAGAAGCGGAACGGGCCTAGAGAAACGGGGTGTTTTGACGCTGTTTCGTGTAGGTTACGTCACTCGAAAAATTGCCCGCGGCAAAGTGCTACAGCTTTGAGCGGTGGAACTGCACAGCGCCATCGACTAGAATGGTACACACATTAATTTTTAAGCTCTGTGTGCATCTATGAGGGAGGGGGGGGGGGGGGGAGGCGCTGTTGTTGTTTTACATATGATATGTCACCTGTTGGCCTATTTGTCTAGAATTGAATTTAATTGAAGCGAAGCGCATATGATCTCTCGTGTGCTATTTGATTTTCAATCGAGGTATAGTCGTCGAGACGTGTCTTGTCAGCAGTGCCATCACTGGTTCATAAAGCAAAAGCTAAGACACGTATTTCGCCGAGCTAGAGCGTGTCGGAAAACGGGTGCACGCGCGAAACAGCGCGAACAAACGGGTTTTCTGGAGAAAAAAAGGGGAGGAGAGAGAGAGAGAGAGAGAGAGCCGTCAGATAAGAAACGTTATGCTGTAGGCTTGTTTCACCACAAAAACATTGTTTGGCGACTCCCAGTGTGACGTGGATTTATCTGCGAAATGGGGGGGGGGGGGGGGGGGGGGGGGGGGGGGGGGGGGGGGGGGGGGGGGGGGTCGACGTCGACGGAGAAACTGCTCGACCCTGACAACAAGTAAATCTAAGGGCAGTGGCGCTGGAGAGCGTACAAGGCTTGCTTTGCCACTCCTACATACTCCTCGCCCCTAAACCCCACTCTCACGCCTTCTCCCCCAACACTGGTTTTGTGCATGTTGTTTTGGGGATTCTCTCTCTCTCTCTCTCTCTCTCTCTCTCTCTCTCTCTCTCTTTCTCCCACTACTCTCTGTGAACAAAACGCGTGTGCTTCACTCGTTTCTACTGGTTCATCACAACAGCGCAACACGTGCTGCCAGACAAAACGCAACGTAATGCAACACACACACACACACAGAGGACAATAGAAGGCAGGAGAAAGGGAGATAATAAAACAACAGATTCAATAGGACAATAGAAGTCTGTTTACTCGCCCCTGCTCCCCTACCCTGGCTCCCGCGCTTTGGGTTTGGTTTGGTTTTTCTTTTTTTTTTTTTTTTCTCGTTTTTCCTTTTGTTTGTTTGTTTGTTGTGTGTGTGTGTGTGTTTTTTTTTTTTTTTTTGGGGGGGGTTGTTTTTTTGTTCGTTTGTTTTGCTTTTTGTTGTTGTTTTTGAGTGAGCGAGTGAGAGTGTTGCGTGCTTGTCAGGTTGACTAGGCCAAGCGGGCGACGTGGAGGACAAAGGGGGGCCCCAATGAGGGGGGAGCTGCCGTGAGCAAGGCTTTGTGGCGTGCCTGTTTGCCGGAATCCTTACAAACAACTTGACTGCTTCCCGCCTCTTCCACCATCCTTTACCTTTTACCCTCTCCTACCACCACTACCACCATCCACCCCCACCCCCGACCTCTCTTATCCCCACAGCTATCCCTCTCCCTTCGTTGTAGGTCAACTAGGCAGGAAACTGCACACACACACACACACACACAGAGAGAGAGAGAGAGAGAGAGAGAGCAGAGGAAAACCAAAAAACGAAAAATGGCGAAGGAGAAGAAGAAAGACATTTCACGCCGGAACATTTGTTGTTGTTTTCTTTCTTCCTCTTCTCTTCTTCTCCGATCATAACTGGAACATCTGTCAGTCCACAAACACTTTGGGAATATGACTTCACAGAGTGGCAACTGAATTGTGAGCAAGGCAAGCTGCCAAGCTCTTTGTTGCAGGGTGAAGGACGGCATTGAGATCAGATCCGTTTGCTTGTCAGCCATTCCATCTTCGGTCAGTGGAGGAACTTTGGTCAGGTCCCTTGAGAAGGCGGATCCTGGACCAGTCTGTTGTTTAGGACAGCCCACCGCATCTTTTCCACTGGAACCAGACCACAGGGCTGGACCAGTCCCTCTGTGGATTTCTGAGTGCTTCCTGGAAGTCATCTGACAGACCTGACAGTGTGTGGTTCTGGCGTTGATGTCGTCCTGTTGGCAGAATGCATGAGCTGCTGGTAGCGATATCTACCTACGCTCGCCCCAGTAGTGTACCTGCCAGACGCAGTAACCTCGAGAACCATGGGTTACGTCTGCAAATGGTATCCAAGAAATCCCCCATTAGACAACATTATCGGACCCCTAAGAGAATAGACGAGGCTGCGCGGGGAGGTTGAGTCTCATTCAAGACCTCTGCGCTTTTACATCAGATTGATGGAGAGGGATCGCTGCTGTTTAAATGTATGCTGTGTGTGATTTGTATCCATTCTGTTGGAAGCTTCCGATGATGTGTAAGTTTGACTCTCTAAAAAGTTTAGGTTAATGTTCAACAAATCACAATGTGGTTATATAACATCGAGTCTCGAACCGTCGTTGAATGGTCACTAAAGAGACTATGTTCCAAAGGCGAGCAAAGAAATGGAACACGAAATAGACCTGCTTCGAAGAGAGAGAAAAAAAAATCAGGGAAAAGATAACGCCTCCCCTTTCCATTACAACTAGTTACCATTTCTTAATGTGCGGGTCAATCAGACATATGTAGAGAGTCAGATATTTGAATATGAACCGCGCGCCAGGAGAACAATGGGGATGTCGACTGTCTGCATTCCAGGCGCCCTGTTTTCCCACCCAGTTGTGTGCATGTTCTCTCTCTGAACTGTTCAACTGACTGATAGGACAACATTTGTATTGGCCGTGCCCACCAACGGCATCTGTCCATTGAAAACGGCAGGGTCACTCTCGTTGATACAGACCATGTCCCTAGCAGATTTTCGATTGTAAGGAATGGTTCCAAAGGCGGGCAGTAAAGCGGGTATTGGAATTTCAGATTTAATGCATGGAAACAGATACCATCTAAATGAACAAGACACAAAAATCACTACTACAACAGATTTGAGAGGCGACGTAGCGGGGCAAGAACCGTGGCTGAACAGGAAAGAAAGCTGAAGGAAGATGGAGGTGAAAATGATGACGTTAAAATATTTTACGTCATTCAAAAAAATTCTGTTATCAAAACACTCAGCAAGATTGCAAACATGCTTGTAAAAAAGAAGAAACAAAACAGGGGAGACGGTGAAAGAGAGGGATGGAAAGAGTTGGCGGGGGGGGGGGGGGGGGGGGGGGAAGAAGGGTCGATTTCTTGTACCGTCTGTTGTTTTAATATACAAACAAGAAAGATTGTTGCGCATACCCCCCACCCCTAGCAACTGCCCACCGTTCACCATGCCTTACACATGTAAAAAGGTCGCAACTGCTCTCAGCACAGGGTCGACTCAAGACAACGTCTCCGTCGGGTAGTTTACCATACAGATTGGTTCGTGCAAGGTACTAGATTCACACCGAGGTAGAAATACCATTCGTCACAGCTCCAGTGCTGCGGTGTTCGGGGACGCCAGAGGGTTTCTACGGAGCCTTGACCCAAATCGGTCGCCGTACATGTGCAGGGTACAGAGGGTGGGGCGATCTATGGTGTGTGCACTGAATCCGCCGCACACTTGGATGAACATTGCACCGTTACATGGCTTCTTGAACACGCCTGGCACTCACTCACACGTTGTGCGGGTGATCTCTACAAACTGGTTTTGTGACGTTTAAATGTGGTAGTCAGTCACTGAGAAAGACTGGACGACGAATTGGAGAGGGAGAGAGAGCGAGGGATCGGGGAGGGGGGGGGGGGGGGGGGGGGGGGTGCTAGCTGCTCATTAAATTTGGTGAAAAGTGAAAGTAAGATTAAAGTTGTGTAAAAGGACTATTTTCTTGCTCTCCTCTCTCTCTCTCTCTCTCTCTTAGTGTGCATGTTAGTGACCCGTAGCTTTTTAGGCACAGTATAAGTTTATAAAGTTTGAAAGTGTATTTGTGAGGGCGAGGATGGAGAAGTGGGGTTGGGGGTATGGAGGAAAAATCGGCTTTCCTTTAGAAGTAGACTTTTCTTTCAGTTCAGCATCTCTCTCTCTCTCTCTCTCTCTCTCTTTTTTTTTTTTTTTTTTTTTTTTTTTTTTTTTTTAAGGGCATTTCTCGACGTTTAGTCTCTCGGGACAGACAAGGACGCGAAACATGTTTGGCTTTTCTGAAGTCGAAAGGGCACCTTTTTGTGCCCCCTCGACTCAAATGAAATACGAAGACATCACGATTAGTTTTGGGTTTGTTTGGTTTGAAAGGTCCGAGCAACTACAGCACACCATGGAGAAATCCCAGCTTTGCTTTCCGTAGTGGCTACCAGCCATATGCCATTCACAGGTTGCTTAGACGAGAGAGAGAGGGAGGCAGACAGACAGACCGACACAGAGAGAGAGAGAGAGAGAGAGAGAGAGAGAGAGAGAGAGAGAGAGCAGACAGACAGAGAGGCAGAGAGAGAGAGCGCAACAGTGGGAGGGGGGGGGGGGGGGGGGAACAGGGGGGGGGGGGGGGGGGGGGGGGGGGGGGGGGGGGGGGGGGGGGGGGGGGGGGGGGGGGAGCAGAAATGGAGGGAAAGAGTGTGGGAGCGTTGCTATATTCGCTTCACAAAGATGATGAACAACTACTACTGCTACTCTTGCGATTCACGGCCTGTGTGCTGTGGCCCCAGGGGAGGGGACTGGGGGACTGGGGTCGGGGGGTGGTGGTGTGGGTGGGTGGGGGGTATGTTCTCTGTCAATGACGGGTAGAGAGCCAAGCTGGAAGAGTCGGAGCAGCCCAGAGGGATGGCTGCTGTTTTCTCTCTGTTCTGCTATGCGGAACTCGGATGGTGATGGTGATGAGGATCGTCGGCTGTGAAGGTGCAGCGGAGATTTGTCCCACTACGTCCACCACCACCACCCACCCACCCCAAAGATTCACGCGCGCACACACACGCATGCACACACACGCGCGCGCGCGCATGTACGCACACTCGCACGCGCCCATACACACGCATGCGCACACGCCTTCACACACACACACACACACACACACACACCCGCTCGTGCGTGTGTCGATTTTCCCGTTTGTTTGATCCTGTAAAGTTCGCCTTCAGAAACATCCTTGTTCTGTTTGTCACGTTTGTCTTTGAACCGTAGGCCATGCAAACACTTCCCCGCCCTGTCTGCGTCCGCTCCCCCAGGGATTGCTGATCTGGCAGCGCCCGGGGCCCCACTTTGCCTGCAACAGCCGTCCATCTTCCCCTCCCCGTCTCCAAAGACGGAAAGAAAACTTCACTCCATAAGATGGAAAGAAAGAAAGGAAGTGTTTGTCTTGGAGCCCATCCCCGCGTCGCACTCTCAGCACTGATCTATCCCTTTCTTTTCTTTTCGGCTTATTTTGTGGTTTTTTTTATGTCTGTATATTTGGGGTGGAGAGGGATGTGTGTGTGTGAGAGAGTGAGAGAGAGAGAGAGAGAGAGAGAGAGAGAGAGAGAGAGAGAGTGTGCTGAGAGGGGTGGGGGGGAGTAGTGGGGGATGCTTATTTGATCATCATCAGAAGGCTATTCTGGCGCAGAGGTTTGTTGTTTGCTTTTTTTTTTTTTTATTCATGGAAATTTTCAATCAACCGGAGATACATGGATTAGTTTGCTGTTCCTGTTTGCCCCAACCTACCGCCTAGTTTGCTGTTCTGTTTTGTCCCCCTCCACCACTACCACCACCACCACCCTCCCCCCCTCTTCTCCAACTTCCTCCACCACCAACAACACCCCACCCCACCACCACCCTTCTGTGGCACTCCGAGGTTATGTAGTGCTCTGTTGACTGTCTCACTGTCGACCGACATCTCTTCGGGATCGGCGACAGTGCAGTCTTTAGGGGGCTGGGGTTGGGAGGGAGGGGGCTTCATGGTGTTTGTCCTCATCCTCCGTGTCGCTCGGGTTCTTGTGTCTGGGTCACCGAGTTTGGCCGTCGTTCCCCGTGGAGTCTTTAGTTCCCGGTTTGTGTTAATGTCCTGGTGCCTGATTTACGGGGACTGGCTTGTGGCGGCTGCTCTGCACTTGTTGTTGTCGGTCCTGTTTTTTTTCCCTGGATTGTGTGAGGAAGACGGCGTTAACCCTTTTCATGCCAGCTGCTGCGGACGTGCACGCTATTTTCAGTAACAGGGTTGACCCGTATATCCAATTCGCTTCAGAATTGGAGTCAGAAGGCACAATCGCTTTCCTGGACACTTGAGATGCTTGTATGTATGGTTTGTAAACTACAGTGGACAGGAAAAGCGCTCACACTGACCGGTATCAAAACTTCGACTCCAACCGTCCTCTTGAGGACAAACGGTCGGTGGTGAAAACGCTGCCATAGGGGCGGCTTTTGTGTGCAGTACGCAAGAAGGGACGTGAAAAGAAGTGCAGAACACCTGAGAAAGCTGTCACAACATATCATTGCCCTCCCCCGGATGTGGGATGCGCTCTTGCACCTTGAACACGACGGCAGGGGCACTGCCAGGCCTATAGCCACGGAGGAGTTTCAGGGAAACTAGCGCCAGCCTTCAAGCAGCATGGTACCACACATGTGGCATATAAGCCCCTCGTAGTCAGATTACTAGAGTGAAAGACGCCACCTACCTCCGCTCGTGAGAAATAGCCTTGCGAGAGCGATGGTGGTGAGTCAGCAAGAACGCTGGAAACCACTAAGCCTTCCTTGGTGCTATGTAACAGGTCAACACCAAGCCTTTCCTTGGTGCTATGCAATAGGTCAACACCAAGCCTTTCCTTAGTGCTATGCAACATGTCAACACCAAGCCTTTCCTTGGTGCTATGCAACATGTCAACACCAAGCCTTTCCTTAGTGCTATGCAACATGTCAACACCAAGCCTTTCCTTAGTGTTATGCAACATGTCAACACCAAGCCTTTCCTTGGTGCTATGCAATAGGTGAACACCAAGCCTTTCCTTAATGCTATGCAATAGATGAACACCAAGCCTTACCTTAGTGCTATGCAATATATGAACACCAAGCCTTTCTTTAGTGCTATGCAATAGGTGAACACCAAGCCTTTCCTTAGTGCTATGCAGTAGATGAACGCTGCAACTTTTACTTCCCTGCTGGAAGGCAGTGAACAGAAGTGAACGACTTCGGCAGCCTCATACATACTCCAGTAGTTATGATAATACAAGAGACAGATGAAGAACAACAATTCAGAGCGTCATTCAGATTCTGTGCGTTACAAATCCACTTCCTCTGAAGTAAAAGCGAGAGAAATGTATTGAAAGGCTACAGGTAAAAAAAAAAAAAAATAGCTCTGAATTGAGTTCCGCCATTATTGTTTTTTAAACCCCGTGCACGAAAGACAGTTAAGTCCTCTAATTGGTAGGCGGAGCCCTCTCTTCTCTCTGTGGCCACATTAGCGCTGAGAGGGTTAATGCCTGCCTCCATCTCTCTCCTTCTCTTTCTCTGGGATGGGTGTGATGGATAGGGGTGGTGGTGATCTGGATTGGATTGTTTGTTTTCTGATTTGCTCTCGTTTCGTGATCATCTCTGAACATCGATCTCTTCCTCCTGTGGACATGATTTTTTTTTTTTTTTTTTTTTTTTTTGACATGACATTGACCTCTTTCTCCCCGTGGACATGATTTGTGTGTGTGTGTGTGTGTGTGACATGAAATCTGACCTGGTTATCAACTATGATGACATAAGAGGGCGGGGGCCTCTCTTGGGAGAAAATCTGGAGTTCGTGGCTTGAGGTTGACATGTGGACCTCCCCTCCCCCCCCCCCCCCCCTTCTCTCTCTCTCTCTCTCTCTCTCTCTCTCTCTCTCTCTCTCTCTCTCTCTCTCTCTTCTCTCTCTCTCTCTCTCTCTCTCTCTGCGTGTGTCTTTTGGTACATATCACTTAATAATTTTTTGGCGTATCCCTCATGGTCTTAAAAATGACAGTCGGTAAGATTTCCGCTATGCAACAACGTTTCTGTCTGATTCATGCGAAGAGGAGAGTGAGCATGCGCGCTTGTTTCAGTAGATAAAACATCAACAGATTTGTGAATTTTTCCCCCCGATGTATATTTTGCTGATTCATAATCAGTGATGATCTGATTTCCTGTTTACATGAAATAATGTACCTTAATCCCATGACATTAGAGCAACAAGCCTGTGTCAGTAAAGTTTGTTGACACTGTCATGCGTCGTGTGCTACCTTCACGCTGTTATGGTGTACTAGCGCTTACGCGCTTCGACCCTGTCTCGCCCCGGTGAGTTTGTCTGTCGTGTAGTGTTCCGATGTCCAGTTTTGCGTCTGTGGACGCAAATTGCGTCACGACGCAATACGTCATGTGATCACCGACCCGACATTGCTGTTTGTAAGACACCAAGGATACTTGATACCAATTTTGGTGTCGATCGGCCTACAAGACTGTGGGCGTGTATAAAAGCGAACAGACAGACAAACTCAGCTTTATATAATAGATAAGTAGACTTTATAAAATATTATTTAAAGTTCGAAATTGATCAAATGTTCCCCCTCCGGAAAAAAAAATAATAAACATATAAATAATGAAAACCACAGAGAGAATAAGAGATGACACTCGGTCCTTGTGCGATGAGTTGGGTGGGTATACGTTTCAAGTGGACCTCTTTGTCAAAGCGGGAAGGATTTCGGTTCGCCTCTTAGGAAGTAAAAGGTCACCGAATGACTGTGATCCTGTTTGTAGAGAAGCTAACGAGGGGGTGTTAAAAGGAAATCACAATGGACAAAGTCCAAAGAGCTTCCAGTCCCGGCGCTCCCATTTAAAGCTCTGCGTCTGGCAAAGGATGAGATGGAAGACTGGTGCTGTGTCCTCCCCGTCCCCCAACCTCCAGCCCCACCCCTTCCTGCACTTCCTCCGCTTTTCTTCCAGCCCATTCTCCCCCAGCCTGTCATATAGCGCCGGATGTTGTACTTTCCTCAGGCGGCCACAAAAACTGTCTTGGAAGAGGACCCGCCGGTTTGATCCTCACCGTCAGCCGTCTGCTGGTAATCCGCCCTCCTCTCCGCTGGCCATCTTAATGATACTGTGGCCTCGTAAAAGCGCGCGCCTGGAAGGAAGGAAGGAGGGGTGGGTGGTGGGTTGTGAGGGCGAGGGGTGGGGATGGGGGTGAGGGATCTCGTTTTTGTAGAGCACGTAAACAGCCATTCTTTTCTTTCTAATGGTTTGGATGACTTCGTTCCAACCAGACTGTGTTCTCTCTCTCTCTCTGGAAGGCGGTAAGCGGGGAAAGGGGTGAGAGCTTTTCTCTCTCTCTCTCTCTCTCTCTCTCGCTCTCGCTCTCTCTCTTTGCCTTGCTCTCTCTCTCTCGCTCTCTCTCTTTGCCTTGCTCTCTCTCTCTCGCTCTCTCTCTCTCTGGTAGGTGGTAAGCGGGGAAAGGGGTGAGAGCTGTTTCTCTCTCTCTCTCTCTCTCTCTCTCTCTCTCTCTCTCTCTCTCTCTCTCTCTCCTCTCTCTCTCTCTCTCTCTCTCTCTCTCTCTCTCTCTTTGCTCTCTCTCTCTCTCTCTCTCTCTCTCTCTCTCTCTCTGCCTTGCTCTCTCTCTCGCTCTTTCACTCTCTCTCTGTGCTGTGCTCTCTCTCTCTCAATCTCTCTCTCTCTCTCTCTCTCTCTCTCTCTCTCTCTCTCTCTCTCTCTCGCCTGTGAGGGGGGGGGGGTGGATGAGAAGTGTTCTCATTGTGTTTAATAATACAGAGTATTAGAACTTGTCTCCTTGACGGTATGTGTCTGTCCCGTAGCTGCCTGGAGAACAGGCCGACAATTCTGTCTGTATTGCAGAAGCTTGATGGGCTGGTTCATCACAAACCCCATAAATCTGGAATGATCCCCCCCCCCTCTCTCTCTCTCTCTCTCTCTCTCTCTCTCTCTCTGTGTGTGGCTTCCCTTGACTGGCAACCATCAAGACGTTGTTTTTAGCTGCTGTGATAAATGTCTGCCTGCATTGCCTGTAGATTGCCCACAATACCGGTTGAAGGTCTCCCATCCACTTTGGAAGCGACTCTCAATGCATGCAGTACAGATGACACTGTCGTCTTTTGAAATTGAAGGCTGAGGAAAAAATAATAGTTGGGATTCTGTGCTTGACTACAAATACCGACCAGCCCCCCTGAAGCGCAAACCAAAAGCCACAGTGCTGTGTGCAGACGGAAATGCCTGTCACTCCCCACACGGTGAAGATTTCATGTAGGGTATTGTGTCGAGTGGTAATGGAGACTGTGGTGAAGAATGCCATGACATGACATATGAACATGACAGGCCACCAATTCCGCTCAAAACAAAACAAAAAAAAAAGAGAAGAGATGGGAACGGAGGACGATCATGATTCAGAGTACAGGGATGATCCCGAAGACTTTTCTCCGGTCAGGCAACCGCAGGATGTTCATTCTGACAACGTTACCATCAGTGACATAATGGCCTACCTGCAGGAAATGACCAGAAAGGTTGACAACTTTCGCTAGACTACGAGAGAAAAATGGTTTCTGGCAACACCAAAGATGTCAGCGACGGAAATCGTAATGATGGTGGGATAGTGAACAACTTCCACAACCACCGAACTCCTCTATACCTGAGAAGGGCTTTTTAAAGCTTCTACTCTCAATGGAATAATTCACCTTTCGCATCTCTCTCCTGCTTCTTAGATACTCTCTATCTGACAGATTTTCTCGTGAACCGGGGACAATGGGCTTTTTAAGCTTTTGAGAAAGAAGAAGGAAGAGAGGAGAGAAAGGCTCAATAAAGAGAAAGACAAGAGAAGAGAATAAAAGAAAAGAGAGGGATCTCCCTTAGGGGAATAGGTGGCTCTCTCTCTCTCTGATCTGAAGAGAGTGAAAGGGACAAAGGTGGTGAGAGTGAAATAGCAAGGAAGGGTGGGAGAGAAGTGAGTTCGAGGTTGGAGCGTGTTGTTCAGTTGATGTGTTTAAAAGACCATCAAAAGACAAAAAGAGAGGGAAAGAGCATTCGAAAAAGAAGTAGAAGAGAATACTTAAGATGGGAGAGGGGAAAGAGAGCATAAGGAGATTGTGGAGTTTGAGAAACGTAGAGCATGGAGGAAAGGAAGAGGACGTGTTCCCGAATGTTACAAGAAAAGGTGTAGAAGTTTAGAAAGTGAGGTGTTGACGGCTTTCGTGTGTCAATGATTTCAGCTTCGGATCGAGGTCTACGATAAACAATGGGAGGAGAACTCCCCCACCAATCCACCCCTCTTTGTCCCCCCCCCTAAGGGCTCAAGTGTTGACATTTGAATGGACACAAAAAAAAAAGTCATCGTCTCTGATCTCTCTCTCTCTCTTACAAACATGCAAACAAAACCCCCGCATGAATATATGAACTGTTCACAGGGCGAATTACGAATGATTCGCTTTGGCGAAAGAAGAATGCAGCCACGCTTGTTAAATACAAAGAGGGGAAATGATTCAGATCGTCAAATTACACCTCGTAGCAGGATTCGCACACAGCGATGGGCATCGTTGTCGGAGCGCGGTAAGAAGTGTAAACCAGGGCGAGACCAGGATTTAAACATTCAAGCTAAGGAAAAGAGCTTTGTGAAAAAGGCAGGTGAAGTTGGAAAAGCGCGCGCGGCGGGGCGGAGGGGGGGGGGGGAAGGGGGGTCGGGGGGTGTCCGGATCGCTTCTTTTCTTTGTGTATTATTGAGCGATACGCGAAACGTTCAGCAACGACGAAATGGACAAGACGCATTTGCATTGTGTACCGCTTCGAAAGATGCATTGCTGCAATGTCTTTCTGGACATAGACTTTTTTTCTGTTGTCCTCTCCATTTTAGTGTGGATGGATGGCAAATCAAATGCGGGCGCCATAGCTGTGCCATGGAAAGAATGTAGAGGAAGAAGGGTCGTTCACCTGACACCAGTGCGTTATTTGTATGTGAACTGTCCCAATTTCATAATAATACGGATTCTTGTAATAACTGGCTTCAGCTTTTTCTATCCTGCGCCGGGGTGTGTGGGTGTGTGTATGGGTGGGTTGTGTGTGTGTGTGTGTGATGCTTTGTTTGTGTCCAAATTTTGTTAATATTTTATGATGATATGGCAATGCATATATCACCACCACCACCACCTCGTCCATCCCTACCCCCTCTTCTCTCTCTCTCTCTCTCTCTCTCTCTCTCTCTCTCTCTCTCTCTCTCTCTCTCTCTTTGTTCTTCGCTCCTGCCTCTAGCCCTCTCTTTCGTTTCTCTCTTTACTTATGTCACGCTCATTTCTCATACACGTACCCTGCACAGAGAGAAAGAGAGAGGGGAGGGAGGTGGGGGGGGGGAGGATTCACGCTAATAAATCATTCTATACAGAAAGGCACCGGAGGGGAAAAGAGAAGAGCTGGGATACAAATTACAAAATTGAAAAGAAAAAAGAAACACAATGAATAAATAAGGGTGAAGAAAGTAAAATTTTGGAGAACTCTCAAAAAATGCACAGCAGCACTTCCGTAATCTGTAGACACTGGAGTATTGCTCGTTATCTTAGCCAATGGCAGCAGTTTTGCCTTACTCTTGCCCCCCCCCCCCTCCCACCCCCCATCTCCCTCCCTCCAACCTTGCGCCCCGCCCTGCCCCTTCCCTCCCCCGCTCCCCTTTCTTGTTGTTTCTTGTTTGTCGCTTTTTCTGGTTTTGCTTTGTTTTGTTTTAAGATCGCATAGACGCTGTTTTGCTTTGTTTTCTAAGATCGCATAGACGCTGTTTTGCTTTGTTTTGTTTTCTAAGATCGCATAGACGCTGTTATGCTTTGTTTTGTTTCCTAAGATCGCATAGACGCTGTTTTGCTTTGTTTGTTTTCCTAAGATCGCATAGACGCTGTTTTGCTTTGTTTGTTTTCCTAAGATCGCATAGACGCTGTTTTGCTTTGTTTGGTTTTCTAAGATCGCATTGACGCCGTACAAAGAAAACAGACCCAGAGGAGCGGATGAGAGAAAAACAAGGCGGAGGATATTTACCGACAATTATTAGGGAACTTAAAAAAACAAGACATGGGAAGATAATTATACTTAATTCTCATCAGGAGAGAGAGAGAGAGGGGGGGGGGGGGGGGGGGGGGGCTCACATTTCAAATCCTTTACTATACAGGAACAAAGAAAGATATCGTACACGTTTGAGTACGGTTGTAGTCACTGATAAAACTCCAGTGGCCTCTTGCCGTGTGGAGAATGTCTTCGCTGGAAGCTGTGGTGTCGTAGCGTTCTTTCTGGCAATGCTAACCGCATGTACGACGGCTGTTAGTCCGTTATGCACCGTCTTTTAGAGTTCTTAGGTACTTGTGGTGTGTGTGTGGGGGGGGGGGGGGGGGGGGGGGGTGGGGGGGGGGGGGAGACGGTTAAAAACGTTGATTCAGCTTATTTACTTCTTTGTGTGAGTGAGAGAGAGAGGGTGTCAGACAGACGGACAGAGACGGAGAGTTGGGGGTTGTTATGGTAGTGGGGAGAGTGTGTACTGTTTTTAGCTAAGCGCGATATATGGAGGACACTTGCCCCTCAAAACGTGCGCGCGCGCATGAGTACGCACACCAGCGCGAACACACACACACACACACACACACCACACACACACACAACACACACATGCACGCACGCACGCACACATTCCACACACACCACCCACACACACACACACACACACACACACACACACACACACACACACACACACCTAAAACTAGGAAATGTCGCTTACAAAACACGCATGAGCATCTCTCTCTCTCTCTCTCTCTCTCTCTCTCCTCTTCTCTCTCTCTCTCTCTCTCTCTTAAGATCAGAAAAAATAATGACGTCTTAGACGGCGTTGTGTTTTTGTTTCCTGATCCTGATAAATCATTGTTTCTTACATTGTTCTTACATTTATGTGAATGATTGTGCTCCTTTCCCTTCAAATGAACCAGTGGCCATACTGAATTAAAAAAAATCTCCCTCTCTCTCTCTCTCTCTCTCTCTCTCTCTCTCTCTCTCTCTCTCTCTC
This sequence comes from Conus betulinus, assembly GCA_016801955.1. Lineage (NCBI taxonomy): Eukaryota > Metazoa > Mollusca > Gastropoda > Neogastropoda > Conidae > Conus > Conus betulinus. Next base: position 225,109 of record JADBJO010000606.1, on the reverse strand, counting down.
TCTCTCTCTCTCTCTCTCTCTCTCTTCCCCTGTATCCTTCCACTTTTCTTCCTTTCTACGTATGTATTTGCGCGCAAGTGCATGTTGCCAATCGCAGTCGCAACCATGAAGTTTGTGTTCCTGCGCTTCTCTTTAGTGTGTGTGTGGGTGGGTGGGTGGGTGCGTGCGAGCGTGTGCGCACGTGTGTGTGTGTGTGTGCGTGTGTGTGTGCGTGCGTGCGTGCGCGCACGTGTGTGTGTGTGTGTGTGTGTGTGTGGTGTTTCCCAAGGTCTTTGAGAGAGACTGTTCTTTTTGTTTGTTTGTTGTGTTGTGTGTGTGTGTTATGTCTTGGTGCCGTTTGCTTCAGGCCAGATTGGCGGACAGCCCTGATAGGCCCCGTTGCCCAGACCCCTGCTTCCACACACATCGTTTACCTCTTCCTCCCTCTCTTTTCTTTCTGTCTTTATTCGTTTCTGTCCTCTTTCTGTCTTCCATTCCTTCCTTCTTGATTCTGATTTCTTTCGTTTTTTTTTTTCGCTTCCTTTTTTTTTGTTTTGTTTTGTTTGTTTGTTTGTTTGTGTGTTGTGTGTGTGTGTGTGTGTGTGTGTGTGGGTGTGTGTGTGTGTGTGTGTGTGTGTGTGTGGTGTGTGTTATTCCTCATCCCTTTTTTCGTCTCTCTCTTTTCGTGTCTTTGTCTCTCCCTTTTTTTTTTCTTTACTTTCTTGGGTTTTTCTTTTTTTCTTTTTTTTTTTTTTTTACTTTTTTTTTTTTTTTTAGTACTTTCTGTCTACTTTTCCATTTTATGCTTTTACCTGTCTGTCTTCATTTTTGTTTCTGTTTTTCTTTCTTTTTTCTTTCATTTCTGGTTTTGTTTTGTGTGTGGGCTTTTTTTTGTTTTGTTTTGGGTTTTTTTTTTTTGTAACGTCTTTCTTTTCTTTTCTTTTTTCCTTTCCCATCTTTCATTTTTTTTTCTTTCTCATATTGCTTTTCCTCTGTTTATCTCTGTCGATGTTGTGTTCCCTATCCATTTTGCCCCCTTACTTTCTTTTCCTTTTTCGTTTCTTTCTCAATTCCCTTCTTTCTTCTTGTTTGTTTGTTTTCTGCTCTTTCTTTTCTTTTGTTTTCCAAGTTAAAAAGCAAATTGTAGGAAATGGCATGCCTGCAGGACAGAGTGCAACCATTTAAAGCTCGGTTTCGTGTGGTGTGTGTGCGCGCGCGCGCGCGTGTGTGTGTGCGTGCATGTATGTATGTGTGCGTGCGTGTGTGTTTGTGAATGTGTGTATCTGTATGCGCGAGCGCGTTTTGTTTGTGTGTGTGTGTGTTATTTCATGGAGAATGTCCAGATCTGCGACTTCCGTCGGATGAAAAGTTGTGCGTGGATGCTTGCGGCGATGTTTGGCTCGGAGGGAATGTTCACTTAGTTTTTCTTGGTTTTTCTTTGGGGTTTTTTTTACCCCTTCATTCTTTCTGCTCTACTTCTCCTCCCTTCTTCTGTCCATCCTATTCTTCTCGTTCTGCTTCATCATCACCATCTCTTTTCTTCTCCACATCATCCTTCTCCTCCTCCTCCTTTTTCCTCCTCCTCCTCCTCCTCCTCTTCTTCTTCTTCTTCTTTTTTCTTCTGCTGCTGCTGCTGCTGCGGCGGCGGCGGCGGGCGGCGGCGGCGGCGAGGCGCGTTATTCTCCATCTGCATCTTCTCCTATCACTCTTCCCTTTTCTGTTCTCCCCTCCCAGAAGAATGAGGCCATCGGTTCGGTTGTCAGCTCAGTTGGCGTAACTGGCAGATTAAAAACAGATCGCTGGGGCTGTCGCCATTATCCTCCCTGGACATGTCGGGTCGCCCCTAAGGGAGGACGACCTTGCGCCTCCCATAACTCCCCCCTTGAGATCATAGGGGGCTGGATTATGACAAGCCCGCTAACGACCTTCTGTTGCCAGACTGCCGGGGCTTGGTTGCCGTTTTACGACACGTAGCTCAACACAGCCTCCCCCCGGCAGGATATGATAGGATAGGTCGTTCTGGAGGAAGGTCATGTCCATCAAGGCGCAGGACTCTGGTGGTTCTGGAATGGGCCTGTGTGATGCGGGCTGCTGTGTGGCTGCCCGTTGATGATGCTACTTTTCAAGGCAGGCCTTGCCTCTTCACCTGGTAACGCGCTCGCTCTTTCTTCCCTGCAGAAAGGAGAGGGGAGAGAGGGTAGGGTGGGGGTGGTGTGGTCAGGTGAAGAAACAAGAGAAAGGGGGGGACAGACCGAGTATAGGATGTTTTGGGAGAGGACGGGGGGAGGGGGGCGGGCGCTAAATAAGATCTGGGCAACATGCACTTTTTACAGACAAGAGGAGAAAGGCAGGGGAGGGGGGGGGGGGGGGGGGACAGACTGAGAGAGAGAGAGAGAGAGAATATAAAGCCGCAAAGATGAAATAAAGAGAGTGAATGTCAGAGCCGAGAGGAGGAGAGATATTAAGAGTCACAAAATGAAAGCGAGGGAGAGGGAGGAAAGAGAGATGGAGACTGAGAGAGGGGACGACAAGAGATGAGAGAGGAGAAAAAAAAAAGAAAAAAAAGAAAAAAAGCGTACAAAGGAGGGGCGCAAAAAAAAACAAAAAAAAAAAAAAAAAAAAAAAAACAA
>JADBJO010000606.1:215000-220000 GCA_016801955.1 Conus betulinus | reverse complement strand
GAGGAGAAGAGAGAGGACGAGGAAGTGTGTGTATGTGTGTGTGTGGGGGGGGGGGGGGGGGGGGGGGGGGGGGAATACGAATACGAACACGAATACGAATTTTTTTATTCAGGATAAAATGGATAAGCTTTCAGCTTTTTTACACCATGCCCTCCAGATCAACAGTAACAAACAATATCAAAATGACATATAAATGATACACAAAAACGAAACAATGAACAAGCTTATAACGACGAAAACATGATTAACATAAATATCACCTAGTAACAAGGGCTAGGTCACAATTTAGGAATAATGTACATTTGGAAAGAAAAAAAAAGAAGAAACGAAAAGAGGCATGTGCGAGAGAGAGAGAGAGAGAGAGAGAGAGAGAGAGAGAGAGAGAGAGAGATTAGGAAAGGATTTTGCTGCTTCTTGTTTAGAGAAATAGTTGAGAAGAGAGGACGAGGAAGAGTGGGGAGAGAGAGGGGGGGGGGGGGGGGGGGGTCATATTAGGAAAACGATTTTGCTGCTTCGTGTTTAGAGAAGAGAGAGAGAAAAAGTATTTGTGTGTGTGTGTGCGTGCGTGCGTGCGTGCGTGCGTGTGTGTGTGTCCAAAGGAACATTATCTAGAAACGCTTAATATATTGTCATGCGACTGGAAAACAAAAATGTTACTGGAATAGTCTTCACAACAATGCGTCATACACAGATAGACATTTGATTTGTACTGGCGTGCCATGTTTTTTTAACGTTACTGTCTTGTTTTCTTTTAGCTTTTTTTTTTGTTTTTGTTTTGTTTTTGTTTTGTTTTTGTTCCGATTCATGACGTCAACGTTCTTGTGACCGGTCAGTCAGGCAACATTGCTGGTGAGGTCCATTGACTCAATGGCGAAAGCTTTTTCGTTGCGTTTGTGGAGACGTATGGATTAATCATGTTGACAGTTGTTTATGCTGTGCAGGTGAACAGTTCCATATTGCCTAGTGAAAAAGACTAAAGCAAAGATTTGTGACACGGGTAAAAGAGTGTGTGTGTGTGTGTGTGTGTGTGTGTGTGTGTGTGTGTGTGTGTGTGTGTGTGTAGGTATTGGCTGCTAAGCGATAGTATACGTGCATTTAATCTGGGTTTCATTGAAACTTTTAAAAACTGTAAGTTAAAAAAAAAAGGTCTTGTCTTAAAATATGTAGAGTGAAAGCGGTGTTAACAAATTGAAGGGTTGTTCCCTAAAAAAAAAAAATTGAATTGAAAAATGAAAAAGAAAAGAAAGAAATCGGTAGCCCCGAGCTGTTCTGCACGTGGGAGTGAGATCGATGGAATTGGAAACCTCTTTTGCTCCATTTGTTTCCCCCTCTCCGTCCCTATTCCTCACGTTCCCTCCAATCCTTCATCCTTCACACACACACACACACACACACACACACACACACACACACACACACACACACACACACAGGGAGAGAGAGGGAGAGAGAGGGCGCACGCGCCTGTGCCGGCACTTTCGCCATAATGGAAGTGGGTTCAGAGAACAGGCAAATCTTGTTCAGCAGTTGCAGATAACTAGCAGCAATCAGCGTTACACGGCCGGTGGAAAGAGCATTACACGGCCAATGGGAGAATGGGAGAAGTGGGCCACCTGAAGGATTCCTCAATCCCCTGGCTGCATTGTGGTCGAGGACAGCAGCCCAGCCAAGGTCAAAAAACGACGCTGGACTTAAAGCTCCTGCCACACTGGGCGAGCGTCTCGCTTATGTCCAGAAACATGACCGTATGTATCATTGCGCTGGCTCCTCCGCCTCTCTTCACCGGTTTGTGGTCACACCAGAGCTGCGTTTCATATAATACAAGAGGGGCTAGAATTCTCCTCGAGTTTGGTGAGCGGAGGCAGTTTCTTGGAGACCTCACGCAGCGACGTATTTTGGCTTATCTCGGTAGTGGCGTGCATGCTGAGAAAAACGTAGATGGCGTCACAACGGATCGCTCTGTTGAATGGCGAGTTTAGGCCGTGTTTGGAAAAAAACGTCAGGAATCTGTGTCTCTGTGCGTCGTGATGTTATCCACCAGTCATCAGCTGTTGCATGAACAAAAGTCCTAATTTGCATCAAATTAATGCAGATCCAGATTCAGAAACCTGATTTGTCGGATAAGACCGATCACATCAGCTCCCGCTCAGTGTTTGTTGTTGTTGTTGTTTTTGCTGTCCCAACCTCTGCGCCACCTCGGAGGCAGTGCACCCACGCCGGTCCACAGCCACAGCCCGGTCGGCCCCGCCGCCGCCCCTGCACCGGCAATCCACAGGAAGCAGTCAGTGTCAAGTCGTCAAGAGGCAACCCACCGAAGGAGGCACTGCACTGCTGCCGAGTCACTTCAGTGGTGTTCAATGGCGCCTTTTTTTGATCTAACACACGCAGGACACCACCTACTAAGCCCCCTACTGACGACAGTAATTGCTTAGTCGCGGAGCCGGCATGAGTGAGCTCTCCCTCTGGAGGGCGCCGCCACGTCCGTCCAACAACAGCCCCCATGGACTCGCCGATACCGGTGACCCCGACGGAACCAAACCAAGGCCACAGACGTGGAGAGGACATCGAAATTGAGGTCACCATGAGAGCAGGGCATGAAGGGCCACAGAATTTGGGTCTTTTTTTTGTGTGATCGATGAGAATGAGGATGATTAAGGTGATGCTGCGGATTTCCATTTCGGTCTGAGACTACATGACAGGGCTGTACTCTATGCTTCCTTTCATTATATATCCCGGCGTCAACCAGGCCCGAGAGATACAGGCACCTGCAGTGTTGGTCAGGAAATTTGAGCAACACTCTCAGAAACGCATCCATTAAGTGGAGAAACTCGACTGTGTGGTCCCAGTCTTCCCAACTGAGTCCGCAGCAAACTCAACTCTGAGTAGGAGCCGGTCGGGGCAGAAAAACCCACAAGACTCTGATGGGATTCGAACCCACGACTTCCCAGCCGGGAGTCCGCGACGCTAACCACTTCGCCACGGCGACTGGTGCTCCCGCTCAGTGTTGTCTGTCGTTGGTTTCTGTGGATCGTCGTGCTGTCGTCGTCAGCTAAGGGCATGAGGATATTCCACGAAGTCTGGTGTTTCAGACATGTAGACCAGGCAGTCTCGCAAGAAAGCGGTATGCAGATCAGGCGCAGTTTCACGTTACTAGTCTATGTCCAGTGCTGAGTTTTGTTCTTGACTTCGGTGTTTCCTGTATTGATAATTCAGGTCATGATGAGGTGTGGTCACTTCGTTGTTTCAGAGCAAAAGTTTGAATTTACAAGTAACATTATGTTTAGCACAGAATCTGAAAGAGGGGACGAATTCTTAGTCTTGGCTTTTACTGTATTTGAAGAAGCAACCAAAAACAAAAAAAAAAAAAAAAAAAAAAAGGAGAAAAAAAAAAAGGAAGGGGGGGGGGGGGGGGGGGGGGGGGGGGACACAGAGACAGATAGGCAGACAGACAGGCAGACAGAGTGGAAAAGAAAAGAAAGAAAGAAAATGTTACTCAGCACATAAACATTCCGCTAGTGCACATCATTTCAAAGGGATGCTAGGACGGGGAAAACCTCGCATCCTTTTTTCTCTGCATAAGTGGGTTTTTTGCCTCTCTTTTTGTTCTGCTTTCATACCTCCATGGGAAGTCGTTGTGGCACCACACTGAAGAGCAGTTCCACAGTGGCTGCAGGAGTTTAAACTTTCAAATCCTGTTTTCTCATCCTTTTTTTTTTTTTTTTTTAAGAGTAGTGTCTGCGTTACAGATTGCGAATTAAATGTCGTAGTTGTGTTACCTTCAAGGTTTTAGCGTGCTGTGTAATGGTGGCAAATTAGCGGAACAAACAGGGTTGTTTTTTTTTTCAAAATGACTTTTTCTCTCCCTCAAGAGGCATCAAAGGGCATGAATTGATATCTCAACCGTCAACGTGAGCTGATACATTAGGTGTGGCAGAATTAACCAAACCTGGTTTGATTGGAAAGCTGCTGTGATTTGTTTGTTTTTGTTTGTTTGTTTTCAATGTAAGTTCAGTAAACATGAAAGAAAAGTTTGTTTTTCTGCCTGCCTTGTACGTTAAGGAGGAGGGTCGGAAAAAAAATGATTGGAATCCATAATCGCACACTGTTTTCTTTTTATCACACCGATGACTGTCTATTGCGGTTTTTTTTTTTTTTTTTTTTTTTTTTTTTTTTTTTTTTTTTTTTTTTTATGCAATGCTTTTCAGCCTAGATTATTGAAAATACGTAGAACATGCCTAAAAAAACTCCTGCTCCCTGCTTTCCGTGCCAGTCCTGCCCAAAACAGCGGAGAGGATTGCTAGTAGATGGCAGCTTTGAACCACCAGCATCTTGCCCTGTGGGCAGTCACGCTACGTGCCCACACTTCATCGAACAATTCCTCCCCGCTTTCTTTGACAAGTCTCGACCATCACTTGATGAGGAAACGAATGACAGTGTTATCGCTCTAGCCCCAGCCATCCGCATGCTGCTTTTCAGGGCTCTCAAGACATACGTTACAATTTCCTCCCTGAAAAAAAAAAGAAACCGAAGAGAATAGCTGTATACATTTACCAGTATATAACACATCAGCGGAGACATCAACATCCACGGCGTTGACGATTAGCCCGTGCATCTGCCGTTCTGCTCATCTTTTGACTCTCAGACCACAGCTTTTTTGTTTTTTTTTTTTTTAAGTTTTTTTCAGATACAGATATTTAATGTAACACTCATAAAAATGTTTTCAAGAGACATACGAGTTCAAAGACATTGTGTCATGGAAGGACAGAGTTCACTGTGGACAGTGAATACAAGCTGGCTAGCTAGTCACCAGATTACAACATCAACAACAACGACAACAACAACAACTGAAGCTGGCATATTATGTGACCAGAGAGGGAGAAAAAAAAAAGCGAGAGAGAGTTTCCAGAGCAAAAATGGAATGAGCTTCAAGTTCTTAGAGAGAGAGAGAGAGAGAGAGAGAGAGAGAGAGAGAGAGAGAGAGAGAGAGAGAGAGAGAGAGA
>JADBJO010000606.1:187500-212500 GCA_016801955.1 Conus betulinus | reverse complement strand
TCTCTCTCTCTCTCTCTCTCTCTCACACACACACACACACACACACACACACACACACACACACACACAGTGTACATGGGTACACAGAGAGAAAGAGAGAGGGGAGAGAGAAAGAAAGAGATCTAATATGGTAACAATCAGAAAAAGACACTCCCCCCTTCATTCCATTCTTGTATTGCACTCTAGTAGTTGTATCCCTCTCCGTGGTGAATGCAGGATGCAATGAGAGAACTTAGGACAGTCCTTTTCAAACGGAAAAAAGGCAAGCCTGCAGCAAGACGTGGTGCTTTCACTCCTCAGGGATGAATGTAAGCAGTTTGAAAACGTTGTTAGAAAGGGTCTACCTGATCCAGCTGCCGCTTTCTGGCTTTCATACTCGGCTAGTTTGACTTATCTTGACGAACATTCAGGCCATCAACGTCAACAATTTCGTTCTGTACTCTCACATAATGTTGCTTGTAACTTTGTGAGTGAGTGTGTGTGTGTGTGTGTGTGTGTGTGTGTGTGTGTGTGTGTGTGTGTGTGTGTGTGTGTGTGTTTTCTCCCAAGTTTTGAAAAAAAGATTCTCTCGTTACCTTACTTTCCTCTCTCTGTCTCTGTCTCTGTCTGTCTGTCTCTCTCTCTCTCTCTCTCTCTCTCTCTCTCTCTCTCTCTCTCTCTCTCTCTCTCTCTCTCTCTCTCTCTCTCTCTCTCTCTCTCTCTCTCCAAACCATAGACCAGTGTCATTCTGGATTGTTGGAGCTCCTAAAGAAAAAAAGGGGGGGGGGGGGGGGGGGGGGGGATTCAGGCATTCAGTCTGGCATGGCCAAAGATCTTGTAATCGTGGAAGTCGTTGTGGTGTTGACCTAACCGAGGAAGAAACGTTGCCAAGTATCAAGCTGACACTGATGCCAGGTACTGTATTCTACTTGGCATTGATTGAAAATTGTAAATAGATGAATACATACATACATAAACAAGATGAATAAATAGATAAAAAGTTAAAAGAACAGATAGATTTTTTTAATGAATAATACATTTTTGAAAAGTAAATCTTCTTCTTCTTCTTCTTCTTCTTCTTCTTCTTCTCGAAAACACTGTAGATGGGAACGCCAGCTCCACTGACGAATGCTGCCGTGCGCTGTAGGTCCCCAAGGGCACCGTAGAGCTTCCTCTCCACTGATGTTTGCTCCGTCCACATCTGTTATCTCAGAGCTTCATGCAACGGGCAATCCTGCAGTAGATGTGCTGTTGTCATACTGCCGGTCTGACATGGGCACTGGTCTGACTGACCGATCCTGAACTTGGTAAAGAGGTGATAGTTCGGGTGGTTGTGTCCTGTCCGCAGCCTGAAGATGGCCACCTGCTCTGATCTTAGGTGGTACGGGTCATGTCTATTGAAATGTGGATGCTCCTGCAACCACTTGCAGTAAATGAATAAGTAAATAATGAAATGAAATGAAATAAGAACCCTATCAAAGAATGTTGAAGACAACTCAAGAACGCACCGGATTCCTCCAGACTACCTTTGATATGTCAGGCATGACCCAGAGTGATAAAATTAAGCAGTCGCCTTGACATATATATATATATATATATATATATATATATATATATATATATATATATATATATATATATATATCCTGAGATGAGAATGTAGGGTAACAAAGAATACAAAACCAAACGCTGTATTGGACAAGGAAATCTGAAAATGTGGTGTTATTCTGGCATCAGAGGCATCATTTCTTTTCAGGCATTGCCTGACGTCTGAAGAGGAGAAGCAGCAGGAAAAGCTGAGAAGGAAGGAGTCGCTTAAGAAACAGTTCTTGCTAAAGATAACTTTTTCGAGCCTGTGAAACAAGTGAAGTCACGAAGGGAGACAGTCAGGTTGAAATTGCCCCCAAACAACATGACTGACTGCAGACAACAGGGTGACACTGCACCTCCCCCAAACATGACTGACTGCAGACGACAGGGTGACACTGCACTTCCCCCAAACAACATGACTGACTGCAGACGACAGGGTGACACTGCACTGCACCTCCTCCCCCCCTCCCACAAACAACATGACTGACTGCAGACGACAGGGTGACACTGCACCTCCCCCAAACAACATGACTGACTGCAGACGACAGGGTGACACTGCACCTCCCCCAAACAGCATGACTGACTGCAGACGACAGGGGTGACACTGCACCTCCCCCAAACATGACTGACTGCAGACGACAGGGTGACACTGCTCCTCCCCCAAACATGACTGACTGCAGACGACAGGGTGACACGACAGGGTGACACTGCACCTCCCCCAAACAACATGACTGACTGCAGACGACAGGGTGACACTGCACCTCCCCCAAACAACATGACTGACTGCAGACGACAGGGTGACACTGCACCTCCCCCAAACATGACTGACTGCACGACGACAGGGTAACACTGCACCTCCCCCAAACAACATGACTGACTGCAGACGACAGGGTGACACTGCACCTCCCCCAAACATGACTGACTGCAGACGACAGGGTGACACTGCACCTCCCCCAACACAACAGGACTGACTGCAGACGGCAGGGTGACACTGCACTTCCCCCAAACAACATGACTGACTGCAGTCGACAGGGTGACACTGCACCCCCCCCCCCCCCCCCTCCAAACAACATGACTGACTGCAGACGACAGGGTGACACTGCACCTCCCCCCCAAACAACATGACTGACTTCAGATGACAGGGTGACACTGCACCTCCCCCAAACAACATGACTGACTGCAGACGACAGGGTGACACTGCACCTCAACTGCTGTAGACGTGACAGGAGGAAGAGGAGGGGACTTCTTGGAGGCCTTTGCTTCGCTGTAAAAGGAACGAAGGACAGCCTCTCTCTCTCACCCTGTCTCTCTCTTTCTCTCTCTCTCTCCTCTCTCTCTCTCTCTCTCTCTCTCTCTCTCTCTCTCTCTCTCTCTCTCTCTCTCTCTCTCTCTCTCTCTCTCTCTCTCTCTCTCTCTCTCTCTCTCTCTCTCTCTCTCTCTCTCTCTCTCTGTGTGTGTGTGTGTGTGTGTGTGGTGGGGAGGGGAGGGGAGGGGAGCGGGAGGAGAAGAGGTAGCCGAAGATGGCAGGCAAGAAGATTTCAAGCTGACAGTATGACTGGACCCAGAGCCGTGGGATCTGACACTGGAGCAGAAAAGTGTTGGTGAATGCTCTTAGTGTGAAGATCAGCCTCCACGGAGGCCATTGCCTTGTTGTGTGATCGTGAACCGTTCATATAAGTTTACGTTTACATGTGTGTCACAAGCTTTGGGGGAGGGGGGGTGGATAAGGAGAGGGCTTGGGGTTGTCAAAACTTGGGGTAGTTGCATGTACGTACGTGGGGAAGGGGGGGAGGGTGCTTTCACACGTGTGCTTGCGTCCTTGCGTGAATGTGTGTGTCAGAAAGACAAACAGAACAAAGTTATTCACGTCCGTTTCAAAGCGTGATTCGTCATGTTTATGGTATTAAATTCCATTGCCAAAAGATACGTTCCTCTCGAGATGGGGGGGGGGGGGGGGGGGGGGGGGGGGAGAGAGAGAGAGAGAAAGAGGGGGGGTTTAGCACCTTTCTTCTTGCAGGCGAAAGTCTGTGTTTTCCCTTTCGCAGAAGAACGCGTTATTACTGACTGTGAAACAGACTTTCTGCCCATGAGGGGGCGTCGGAGAGTGATGGTCAGTGGTGATGTATAGTCATCCATGATCGAATCATCCAGACTTGGGCTCTAGGCATTTTGCGACATGTGGTGATTCCTCTTATGCCTGGGAGTGAAAATGGCCCCATCCTAGTGGGTTCCCAAGGTGACGATGACTGGGTGACTCATAAGTTAATCATGCTGATCTTTTGTCCTGGATGAGGAGGGAAACATAACTGATCGTCAGTGTACCACTGGGGGTCAAAGAGATCTGGAATCCCGAACTTAACAATAGTAATAAATGGCATGATGATGATGATAATGATTATAATATGAAAAATAACAATCATCATCATAATTATAATGATAATGATAATAAAAGTAGTAAAGATAAGAACGACGATGATGATAATGATGATGATGATGATGATAATCTCTCCGTGTGTTGCGCGTGCGATTTAGAGGAATGGTCTGGCGGCAAGAACTAGGTGTTTCATTTGTCGCGCCCTTCTGTAACCGGATTACCGGTCGCTATCATTTACACCGTACTCAGACAAATAAGGCTCCCCCCAATGTGATAGCATGCGCGACATGAGTCGTGGTCTCGTTTAGCGAAAGCCATGATGTGATTGATGGCACTGTGTTACGGTCTCGCGGCATGGATGATTGGATTACAGTGTTGTGAAATTGGATCATCAGTAATGAAAATGCTCCACCCCCACGTATTTCTCATGGATGCGGAGTTCCACTGGCAACTCTTCTTTCATTTGAATATTCCCCATGAACATAATCATGGAATTCCTGCTGAAGTCGTCTTGGTGTCATTTCCAGCTCAAGTTGCCTTCATTTCAATATTCCCCTTGAGTGTAGAATTCCAGCTCAAGTCGTGTTCTTTTCAGTATTCCCCTTTGAATGTGGAATTCCAACTCAAGTTGTCTTCATTTTAATGTTCCCCATGAACGTGGAATTCGAACTGAAGTCTTCGTTTCAAATTTCCTCATGAATTTGGAATTCGAACTGAAGTCTTCATTTCAAATTTCCTCCTCATGAATTTGGAATTCGAACTGAAGTCTTCGTTTCAAGTTTCCTCATGAATGTGGAATTCCAGCTCAAGTCTGCATTTCAGTATTCCCCGTGGATGTTGGAAATACAGATCATGTCTTCATTTTAATGTTCCCCATGCATTCCAGCTGAAACCTTGATTTCAGTTTTCCCCATGAGTGTGGAATTCACCTCAAGCCTTCATTAATTGTTCTCCAGTGAATGTACAATTCCAGCTTAAAGTTTTCATTAATTGTTCTCTGTGAATGTAGAATTCCAGTTCAAGTTTTCATGAATTGTTCCCCCCCATGAATGTGGAATTCCAGCCCAAGTTTACATTAATTGTTCCCCCATGAATGTAGAATTCCAGCCCAGTTTTCATTAATTGTTCCCCCTTGAATGTAGAATTCCAGCCAAATTTCTCATTAATTATTCCCCCTTGAATGTAGAATTCCAGCCCAAGTTTTCATTAATTGTTCCCCCTTGAATGTAGAATTCCAGCCCAAGTTTTCATTAATTGTTCCCCCTTGAATGTAGAATTCCAGCCAAAGTTTCATTAATTGTTCCCCCTTGAATGTGGAATTCTAGTTCAAGTCTTCACTTTACTGTTCCCCGTGGATGTTGGAATTCCACACCAAGTTTCCTCCTTCATTTGAGTATTCCTCGTGAATTTGTACCCCAAGCCACCCTTTGAATATTTCTCACGGACCCTAAACTCCACTTCAAATAATTCATTTGATTAATCCCCATGGGTCCTGATTTCAACTCCAGGTCTTCTTCAATATGTCCGTGGATGTTGAATCCCACCTCGTCTTCTTTGTTTTATTATTCGCCATCCATCCTGCATTGCATGTCAGCTTCTTCATTTGAACATTCGCCATGGATCTTGCGTTGCACTTTGTCCTCTTCATTTGAATGTTCACCATAAATCTCCATCGCACTTGATCCTGTACAATATTTACCATAGGTCCTGAATTGCCCCCCAGTGTTTTTTCATTGGAATATTTCCATGCATTCTGATTTTCACGTCATGTTTTCTTCTTCTTCTAAATATTCTCCTTTGAATTTGAATTCCATGAAAGCTTCGTTCGAGAAGTTGTATGAAAGCAGACATTATTTCAGGACTAGAGCATCTCTGGTTATATTAGAGCGGAAAACAGGTCGAGAATACTCTGTGTCAAAATAGCCAATATTTCAGTGTAACAAGTCTGTAGTCGTGTTGAAGCTGAACACATTTCGTGAGCGCTTGTTGTGGCAAAGCGGTTAACACTTCGTAGAGTGTCAACACCGTACACGTGTCTAAACAGAACATTTCGTGAATACTCTGTACTTTAATCAAAGGATTGGTGTGTCATGGGGTATAACAACCTTGTAGTTGTGTGAAAGCAAGGAACTTGTTTCGAAATAGAGTATTACCACAGTAGTTGTGTGTCAAAGCAGAAAACGGTTTAAGAATGCCGCCACAGCTCTGTAGTGTGAAAGCAGATAATCGATCGTAAATGAAATCACAGCTCTGTTGCATTAAGCCAGAGAGTATTTCGTGACTCGAGTAACGTCTCCATTTGTTGCACAACATTCATGAACACGATTACAATTCTGTAAGTTGTATTAAAGTAGTGAATATTTCGTGAATACATTAACAGCTATGTAGTCCACAGCTTTATATTTCCGTCACGCGCGAGACACTTAGTGAAAGGGCGAACAAACAAGGCTTACACCTTTCTGTTCCAACATTTTTGTTGCTGTAGTCCGAGCAGAGTCATGTATCAAACTTGTGTACTAGTTAACTATGGAAAATTAAATACCCAGAAAGTGATGACGTTATTTTTTTTGCAGAATTTTGTGTGTTGTCGTTGTTTCTGATATTGCCTGACCACTTGCGTACAAGCTTTCATGCCGTATCTACATTATGTACAGGAAAAATAAACCTAGTCGAGTTTGGTATTAAAAGAATTGTCGGGAATTCGCCAATTCAGTTATCTCAAGAGTGCAGATATATTACATTTTTCGTGACAGCCACTAATCATCAAAAACAGATAGCCCCATTTGTAATGGCCGCTCAACAATGCCGAACACATTGCTGCCAGACCGGCTATGCACAGATGACATTCAGTTCGCTGAGTACAGCACGGTTAGCTGGCTGGTGGGGAGCGGCCTGCAGAAAACACCCCTTTCCCTGACCTGCATTCACGGCTTGGCCTCTGAGGCTGCGGGCGAGCTGTAAACTCCCCTGCCTCTCAAAACTAAGTAACTTGCTCTGAACGGCCGTCGTATCAACACAGAGAACGTTTCGTGCACACGATGATATCTTCACAGTTGTACCAAAGTAGATCAAAGAAAAATTCGTGGATGCGGTTGCAGCTCTGTGATTCTGTGAGAACATTTCACGAATTAAGTAACCCCTCTCTGGATGTAGTACAACGAGAAGACATGTGAATAGGGTAAAGACGGTTTGAAAGCACAGAGAGAGAGAGAGAGAGAGAGAGAGAGAGTTAGTTTCAGTTTCAGGTTCATCAAGGAGGCGTCACTGCGTGTGGACTAGTCCATATACGCTACACCACATCCGCTAAGTTTTGAGACCACACTATGCATGATTTGAAGCTGATGGATAAATGAACAGGGTCTCGTGGCTACGACTCAGCGGATGTCAGGCCTACGCATTAGCCCAACGCGCTGGTCAGACCTTGAGTGCCTACCTACCATTTGTGTGTGTGTGTGTGTGTGTGTGTAGTGGTGGATGTACACGCGTGTGTATGATATGTGGGCATGGGCCCATGTGTGTGCGTGGGCGTGGGCGTGTGTGTGTATGTGTGTGTGTGTGTGTGCGCGCGCGCGCGCGCGCGCATTGTTTGTGTGTGTGTGTGTGTGTGTGTATGTGTGTGTGTGTGTGTGTGTGTGTGCAAAGTCTGCGTGTGCAGAAGAAGTGAGAGAGAGAGAGAGAGAGCATTCTGTTCACTTGAACGAGACGGTAGCCGTTCCAGACAGGCAAGGTGGAGGATGAATACCGAACTGGGGTCTGCAACTATTGACTGTGCAGCAGTCACTGTGGGTTGAGAACAGAGAGCTAGGCCTTGGTGGGTCTTCTTTCATGCCTCTCCATTCCCAACCACTAGGGTGGATAAAAGGAGCCCAAGTTTACACCGCGCACACACACACACACACACACACACACGCGCGCGCGCGCGCGCGCGCGCGTGCACATTCCAGTACCAATTGTCATCATTATCTTGCTTGGCTTTGTCAGCCTGTCAAAGAGGGACGCCCAGTCAGTGGGTACACACACACACACACACACACAGCGCCGTGCGCGTGCGCGCGCGCGCACGCACTGACAGCCCTCTTTCTTTTTTCTTTCTTTCTGCGTACACAGGCTGATACTCCTGCGGACACTGCCTGTATAGACAAGCAGTGGAGTTTTGTGTGTATGACCGTTTTTAATCCCGCCATTTAGGCAGCCATACTCTCATCTGTGTCATCCATACCAACGGCCAAACTGGCCTTCACTTCCGAAAGTTGGTGATGGGATTTTACGTGTGTGCAAGGTGTTGTGCGTGCGTTCACACATGGAACCTCGGTTTATATAGTCTCATTTGAAGGACTGTATGGGAAATGGAGTCAGAATCAATGTTAACTCTGAGGAAAAAATCCCCCTGTACCGAAATTCGAACCCGCAGCCCCAGGATCACGAGTCCGGCACTCTACCAACTGAACTATTTCCCCCCCGCTCCTTGACAGCCCTCAACTAGCCGCTGTTTGTGATTGACAGCCATGTGGCCCATCTGTCCCCTCAGTTTGGCCTTCGTTAGGACCCCCTAGTCTGCCGCGTTCTGTCGGTCGCTGGAAACGATGTTGTCTGCCCCTCGTGGACAGCCAGATGGACAGCCCCTGACAAGCAGCCAGACACCAGACAGGGCGAATTAATGCACTCGCTGATTGTCGCACACACGTTTATATACACCCCTCCCAAATCCAGCACCGGCCTCCAGCCTCCCTTCCCTCCTCCCCTCCCGTCTCCCACGAACGTACACAAAACACACTTTCATCATTGTGGGAGGCAGGTGCTGGCGACCAAGACTTCCGAGTGATGCCCTCACATTGTCTGACGCACAGAGATGGCCACACGTCGGACGCCTAATAACTTTTTTTTTTTTTTTTACTTTTTTAATATCCAACATTGGTACGTTTTATAGACATCAAAAAAAAATATATACCAACCCAAAATAAACTTTCAAACATGTACCACCACTTTAAATGCCACGAGGAACATGAAAGATATCAGTAAAGACAAATGAACACGCGTGTCACTATGAAGGTTGGGTATTTGAAAAGACATTGAAACTAGTTTTTTTTTATGTAATTGCGTAAATAAAAAAGTCACTGGTCTGTAATTGTTTCATGCAATATCACGTTTGTTTTGATCGTTACTGATGTTAACAGTATACAGTTTACACTGTTCTATTGCTTATCTGTTGCTTAATTGATGGAAAACTTGCTTCATTTGACCTACATTTTTCGAGCATGCATGTATAAATATTCGCTTTCTTCTTTCATGTTCCCAGCCATGCCAGATGCTCAGTCCAGTTAGTAAGGTAAAGGCAGTAGTCCACCACAAAGACGTATAAAAATAAGATTTTAGCCAACATAATGATCACGTGGAACTTTTTTTTGTGTGTTTGCACTTGTTGATCCTCACCAAGGATTGCAATGTCACGTGTGACTTTAATGTGAAATGAGTTTTTTGCACTTTTCACTCAGTAAGTTTTCAACATCTTTCAAAAACTTTGAACGTACTCGCACACCTACATAAATTGCACTGGAACAGGAGGCAGACTTCCTGCAGGCAGTGTAAAAAGAACAGCGCAGCAGTGTATGAAAGATTTCATATTACAATTACCGTGTGCATTATCCATCCATATTCCACACAGTTGGTAGCACAGAGAACAGAAGAGACTGGCGTCAGCTTTCCTTATTATGGGTCATTATGTCGTTACGAAAGGAATGGATGATGATGACAAAGTTAGCATGAGAACCACACTGCGTCGTGGCTGATCGTGAAAATATGTTCTGCAGCGCTACACGTTTTTAATGAATTTGAACAAGACAGCAATCGTTCCAGACAGACAAGGTGGAGGGTGAATAGCGAACTGGGGTCTGGAACTACTGACTTTGCTGCAGTGACTGTGGGTTGAGAACAGAGGCTTTGGTGGGGCTTCTTCCACGGCCCCCCTTTCCCGACCACTCATGTCTACCAAAGGGACCCATGTTTACGCTGTGCACACAGATGCATGCACGCACGCACACACACACACACACACACACACACGCACGCACGCACACACACACACACACACACACACACACACACACACACACACACACACACACACACGTGACTCCCACCCCCAGACAACCTTCAACCGTTTGTGATTGACAGCCACGTGGCCCCATCTGTCCCCTCAATTTGGCCTTTATTAGGAACCCCCAGTCTGCCGCGTTCTGTCGGTCACTGGAATCGATGTCGTCTGCCCCTCGTGAACAGCCAGACAGACAGCCACCTGACAGGCAGCCAGACACCTGACAGGGCGAATTAATGCACTCGATGACTGTCGCGCACTCGCGCATTATACACCCTCCCCGCTCTCCCAGCACCTGCCCTCCTCCCTTCCTGCCTCACTCCCGTCCCGCCTCCCACGAAGGCACATACAACATATTACCATCATTGTGGAAGACAGTCGCTGGCGACCTTAAGACTTGGGAGTGACGCCGAAGAAGAGACCGCCCTCACATAGCCCAACGCGCATAGATGGTCACGCGTCGGACACGTAATTCTTCTCTCTCTCTCTCTCTCTCTCTCTCTCTCTCTCTCTCTCTCTCTCTCTCTCTCTCTCTCTCTCTCTCTCTCTCTGTATTACGTATATAGATATATATATATAGAGAGAGATACACATATATACATACATGGAATGTGGAACAATTAAGTAGTGGGGGGTGGGGGGTTTGAACAAGTGCAGGCTGTACATACATATATATATAGTTTTGTATCAGAAAACGATACATTCTATAAGTTGGAAACAAAACAATACTGACACATACTACCCCCCATAATATACATTCAGAATAAACCAATTTAAGTGCCATGAGAAACTCCAAAGATATGAGGGGGAAAGGGAACACACAGGATCAGTAGGAAGGCTCGTTATATGAAAATACATATGAGACTAATTTTCAGATAGTTGTGAAAAAGAAAAAAAAAAATCATTGCCTGTTACTGTTCCATGCAACATCTCATTTGTTTTGTTCATTATTAAACTTAGCAATATACAAATTTACACAGTTCGATTGTAAAATCTGTTGCTTAACTGACTCTGAAAACTTTCTGCATTTGGTCTACGTTTTTTCGAGCATACATGTTCAAATACAAGATTTAGCCAACATAATGATGAAGGCAAGCGTCGTCTCTGTTTGCACTTGTTGATCCACTTGAAGTATTGCAGTATCACGTGTGACTTTGATGTGAAACATGTTTCGGCATTTTTCACCTAGTATGTTTCCATCGTCTTTCTAAAAGAAAAAATAATAAAAAAAAAAATTTTAAAAAAAACTTGAAGGTATTGACACACCTGTATAAAATGCACTGAAACAGGTGGCAGTCTTCTGTCCTTATTGGCAGTGTAAAAGGAACAGCACAGCGGACTTTACGAAAAAATTTACGATATTACATTTGTCATGGAGAGAGCAGATGTTGATGAGAAATTTAGCTTGAGAACCACATGGCTGATGGTGTAAATATATTATACAACGCTACACGTGTTAATGAATTTACCACTCGTGAACACAAGTCGTTTACCTGTTAAAAAAAAAAAAAATACTGTACAGAACGAGAACACAGACTTCCGATGTAAGTATCTATCGGATATTAATCTCTTTTATGTTTTTTTCAGAAACATAGGGACATTCTCCGAAAAAAAATCAAACAGTTTTCATGTCACATTCTATACAAATACCATCTGTTCTTGAAATGTATTTACTCGCCCTGATTCAGTAGGTAAACAGTGATTATGACATCTAGATTTGAATAACAAAGCTGAGAACATATAGGGCAATTGACTGACAAAGTTTTCTCTCATGAATTCGTTTTATAGTGCTGATAAAATGTACATTTGATGCTGTTCTGAGTTGCCTCTGTCCATAACTTTTTCTAAGCTGTCTTTAAAAGCGGCAATAGCATTCCGACACAGTCAGTGTGGAGAAATGTCTACGACTCCCAGACACAATCAGATGTGTATCGACCAAAATTTGGTGAATATGACTTATCCAGTCCGATCAATATAAACCTTTGGTACACAAAAAATGTGTAATACACTGTGTATATTTAAAAGATATTTTCTCTAATTGCACACACACACACACGCACACACACACACACACACACACACACACACACACGCACGCACGCACGCACGCACACGCACGCACACTCACGCACACGCACACACGCATGCACACGCACAAACTTTTTTTTTTTAATCCTGAAGCTTACAAGCTCTACAGTTCCCTGCTAAGGACCATCCTTCCCATCCCTCTCCATCTCCATCCCCGACTCTCTCTCTCTCTCTCTCTCTCTCTCTCTCTCTCTCTCTCTCTCTCTCTCTCTCTCTCTCTCTCTCTCTCTCTGACCCGTCTTGTGTTTGTGTTTGTTGTTTCAGATAGGTGTCCGCAGAGAGAGAATGAGAAACAAAAAGCGTGAGCGTACGCGCGCGCGCTTGCGTGTGTGCGCGTGTGTGTGTGTGTGTGTGTGTGTGTGTGTGTGTGTGTGTGTGTGTGATATAATTGAAACTGGCGGCCCTCTCTATCACCTTAATTGTGATAACAAGAAAGAAAAATCCTATACAAGAAAATTGGAGGTCTTACATCAAGACAACACATTTATCATCAGTCGGGGAGAGAGAGGGGGAGGGCGAATTTCTTTTCACCATATCTGTAGGCTGTTGTGGCGCATCACTCGTCTCGTCCTCCCTGACCCCAGCGCTTCTAAGGGCCGTCACACACGGGGGCCACAGGCGACAGCATCAAGCTTCAGCATGTGAGATCAGACATGAGACTGTTCAGGTTTTAGCCTGAATTCAGGCTTTTTACGTCTCCAAAGCCATTTTTTAGATTTGTATATATCAGCTGAAAAAAATGGTGTGTGTGTGAGGGGGGGGGGGGGGGGTGTGTGGATGGGGGGGGGGGGGGCATGTTAATTACGACCATCAGGTTTCAAGTTCACGGTCCAACCCATTGTTTTACTTCAAGGTTTGTCGAGGCTTTTGCCGGCATCTCCGAACTCATTTGGAAAACGAAAAGTGTGCCCTAAATGTTTCGAAGGCTGCGCAAAGAACGGGTAACAAACAAAACACTGACAACGATTCTTGGAATGCATGATGGATTGACCACTCTGTCAAACTCACAATAATTTGCAAGTCTGGGAGGAAAAAAGGGGTCGAAACTTCAGAGGAGTTCACCCTCCGACCCCTCAAAGACCTTGCCTCTTGACTCCATGTGGGGTGCAATGCTGGCTCCTGCAGTTTTAGTTTCATCGAGGAGATGTCAGCGCGTGCGGACTAGTCCATATACGCTACACCACATCCGCTCCTAGTTTTGAGACCACACTACGCATGATTTTAAGCTGATGGATAAATGAATTAACAACTAAAACGAGAGAATTGAAGAAGAGGGTCTCGTGGCTACGATTTAGCAGATGTCCGACCTACACATTAACCCAATGCGCTGGTCAAACCTTGAGTGCCTACCTAACATTGGCTCCTGCACCTTCGGAAAGTGTTCAGGCTTTTTTTTTTTTTCCATTCGCTCATGTCACATGTCTGGAGGGCCATCCGCAACATGGCAACGTAACGTAGGGTCTGTCGCCCCAAGTCGTTTTGTCGTCGCACATGAGCGGTACCGTCCAAGCACTTGCAGTGTTCACTGAGCGTTTTTATGGAGAGAATGGCCTTCAACGGATCGACTTGTTGTCTGTGACGGTGGACAGAAAAGATGGCGGCGGGCAAGCAAGTCTATGACAGAGTGTTTTCTGTGGTAGGCGGCATGTGTTTCGTGAACATTGTTGTTCCTTATGCACAGGCAGATCATCAGAAGCAGTTGTTGTTGTTGTTTATCGTTATTGTGTCAACATCCACCGCCCTTACAACCTTACACACACACACGCACGCATGCACGCACGCACACGCACGCAGGCACGCACGCACGCGCACACACACACACACACACACACACACACACACACACCCTGCTGACTTCGTATAAAAGTGCATGCCGCTCAGCTGATCGGTCTGAGACGGTGGAGTCTCGATCTTCGTCACGTTGGACGGTGTGGGCCAGACACCAGTCCATCCGCTGAAGGCATTCATCTCCCCCAGCAGACGTCGTGAGGTCCGTCTGAGAGGAGGAGCAAGGCCGAGCACACACAAATGTTTCAGCTAGACACCTGGAATAGGAGCTGGCTTTTTACCCCGACGTTCACGATTCCTGATGCACGACCTGAAAAAAAAAAAGGAATGGATCGGCGAGTTTGCACACACTTGTCATACATCAACATCGTGCTGTCCCAGTGGTGCCGTGGGGCGGAATCATGATTCTGGGGCCCGTTTGCGAGGTTCTTAATAAAATATGTATGTAACAATCTGGCTGGACTGTTTGGGTGCATGCTGGTTGTCTACTCCACATTTTATGGCTTCTTTCGCTGCTGGGGTTAGTCAGGATGATTCTGGTGGTTGGAGTGAAAGGCTTCCTGAGCTATCCCTCACATGTTCTCTCTCTGTCTCTCTGTCTCTGTGTCTCTCTCTGACTGTCTGTCTCTGTGTGTGTCTCTCTCTCTCCCTCTCTCTCTCTTCTCTCTCTCTCTCTCTCTCTCTCTCTCTCTCTCTCTGTCTCTCCCTCTGTTTCTCTCTCTCCCCCTCACTCTCTCTTTCTCCCCCTCTCTCTCTCCCTCCCCTCCCTCACCCCCTCCTTCCCTGTCTCTTTCTCTCTCCCTCTTTACCCCCTCTCTCTCCTCCCACTTCCCCTTGAAATCTTTCGACATCAACATCCTCCCAGTCGGGTCCACAGAGTGACATGCAACATGCAGCAATCACACCAAGGTCAACACAAAGCCTGTATCAGTCAAGAGAGGCGAGTCTGCACACTTCAGTACATCAAAGATAGCGCTGCCAGAGTAAGTGGATCATGGATCAGAATCATGACTCTGACGCCCGTTTGCGAGGCGTGTAAGAGAGTTTAGCTGTCTGCTTTGACTGTTGTCTGCATATATGCGGGTCATCCAATCCACATCTCCTGGCTTCGTTCGCTGCTGAGAGCAGTCACTTCGACTTCAGGTTTGAAATGGATGGAGGCTAGTACCGTCTCGCATGTCGTGTGCTCGCTCGCTCTCTCTCTCTCTCTCTCCCTCTCTCTCTCTCTCTCGTCTCTCTCTCTCTCTCTCTCTCTCTCTCTCTCCTCTCTCTCTCTCTTCTGATAGTTTTGTTAATTCAGTCATTATTTATTTTCTTCATATGCTTCTCCATCCAATCTCTCCCCCTCTCCTGTCTAGTCATCTATCGTGTTACTAGTCAGTCTCTCCTCCTCTCCTGCTCTTCATCTCTCTCTCCTTGACTAGTTTGTTTAATGTCGTCACTGGGACCCATCAACCCCCCCCCCCCAAACCCCTCTCTCGCCTTCACCTTCTCTCTCCTCTCTCTCTCTCTCTCTCTCTCTCCTCTCTCTCTCTCGCCGTCTCCTTCATCTCTCTCTCTCTCTCTCTCTCTCTCTCTCTCTCTCTCTCTCTCTCTCTCTCTCTCTCTCTCTCTTATTCTGATAGTCTTTACTTTAATTTCAGTCATTATTTATCAAGCTCCTCTCCTCCTAACTGGAATATGTCAAGTCAATATGTCCTCAACTCTTCTCTCCCCCCTCTCCTCCCCCCCCCCCCCCCCCCCCCCCCTTAATGGCTTGTTAAGCTGAAGATGCCTCTAAATCGTCTCGCTCTCTCTCTCTCTCTCTCTCTCTCTCTCCCCCCCCCCCCCCCCCCCCCCCCCCGCCTTAATGGCTTGTTAAGCTGAAGGTTATAAAATCGTCAAAACGCTTCTCTCTCTCTCTCTCTCTCTCTCTCTCTCTCCTCTCTCTCTCTCTCTCGCTGCCCCCCCCTCCTCTCTCTCTCCCTCTCTCTCTCTCTCTCTCTCTCTCTCGCACTTGGTGACTTACCCTTGGAAGCTTTCAACATTAAAATCTTCACAATCAGTTCCACAGATTGACTGACGGCGAGCAGCGACTACACGAAAGTCAACACGTAGAACTTGTCATGCTGGCAACCAGTCGCTCTTTACTCACTGTAATGATCAATATCAAAGAGGGTGCAAGGCTGTTGACTAAAATTTCATTTAAAGATATCAACAACTTTGCTTCTACACTTGCTTGACAACTGTACTAGTAAATAATATGAAGTTGCTACGTTACCTATTAATGAGAATTAGTCGGACTATTAATAACAAAGAACAAAAGAAAGAAACACCCCGAAAGATGCATTCCATGCAGATGCTCCTAATGGTTAACATATTGTTCATTCATTCATTCTGATTTGGATTCGGTCTTTCCTTTATATTACATGCCTCATTGAAATGCCATCTTTCTGCCCCTCATTCTTTGAGGAAGAATTAATCAAGTGTGTGACAATCGAGTTAATGCAGAAGTTGAGGTGGAGAAGAAAAAAAGAAAGGGCTAACAAGGCAAAACGAGTTGTTTAAATTAACCTGTTTCTGGTATGAATGAGGGTTTCATTGCATTATGCTTAGAAAGTGATCGTTGCTCAGATACCTCGACTCGTCCGCGTTTTAGACACTAATTGAAAATGTGTGTGTGTGTGTGTGTGTGTGTGTGTGTGTGTGTGTGTGTGTGTGTGTGTGTGTGTGTGTGTGTGTGTGTGAGCGGTGTGTGTGTGTGTGTGTGTGTGTGTGTGTGTGTGTGTAAGTTAAGTGCGTGCGTGCGTTTATGTTGAAAGCATAAGCCCATGTGTGTTTGTGTGTTGTTACATGCATTATAAAAGTTCATTTCAAAGAGAATGTATTATATGAATAGAAATAGGCTGGTCTTTTAGTTCCTGGCGTGTCTCTTGTATGTCGTGGATATTGACGTTGAGTGTCGTGGCATTGGGTTTGAGTTCTTTGTGTGTCTCTTGCGCGCCGTGGGCATTTGTCTTGAGTTCCTCACGTCTCATGTATTTCGTGGGGATGGGTCTTCAGTTCCTTGCGTGTCTCTTGTATGTCATAGGGAGTTTCTTGCAGATATGTCTTTTTTATGTCACGAGCACTGGTCTTGGAGTTTGTCATTTTCTCGCAAGACGTGGTCACTGGTCCTTAAGGGTTTGGGTTTTTTTTTTGTAGCCATGTCTGTTGCATGTCATGGGGTCTCTGAGTTATGGAAATCGATTTTTTTTTCTTACAGCCATGGTGAGTGTGACACGCTGGGGATGGTTCTAAAGGGCGACAATCAATCAATTCAAGTCATGTTGTTTATAACCCAGCCGATCACAGAGAGGGGAGGGGGGGGTGGGGGGGGGGGGGGGGTTATCAGGGTTGTCATCTTCTCATAGTCAATTCTTTAAGTAGTGGCTTTTTTTTTTTTTTAATCAGTAACCCGGATATTTTTCAAGAAAATACACAAAAAATCCATGTCTTCTTTAGGGTACGAATAAAAAACAAAAAAAAAAAACTCTTTCTTCTGACGTGTGCACACATTTTTAGGTCGAAAAAAATGACACTTCAAAACAGGTCTGTTTTTAAAGGAGGTAATTTTAAGAAGCAAGAAAAAATAACTAGATCCAAGAGACATTTCGAAATCAGGGCAAACCTCTTTCAGTTAGTTACGTATCGCAAAATGAAGCAAACTGGTCTGGATGCAGAATCGTGCGGGGGAGGGGGGGGGGGGGGGGGGGGGGGACCAAGACAGAGACAAAAACTTGATGAATATGACGACACCTTTCAGAGGTGGCCCGCTACAGAACAACGGCAAAAAGACGACAGGTTCGAACATTCAGGACAAGCGATCAGTAATGAATTGGAAGTCCTGCTATTTTCATAGAAAAAAAAAAGTTTGACAGGAACTTCGGCAGTTGAACTTGAGGAGGAGGATACCCCTCCCCCCCCCCCCCCCCCCCCCCCCCCCCCCCCCCGTCCGTCTGCTTCCCTTTCCCCCTCCTCTCCCCTCCATTGTGTCGTAGATTGACGAACAGACACTCGGTGATTGAAGTGGGTGTTTCATCTGGTGTTGCCTTACACAGACACCGACTCAAAGGCCCTTCTATTTTGTCTCCAGGATGAAAGTTCTGCACGGATTTAGTCCTTGCGCACAAATTGGGGGTGGATTTACCAAAGGGCCCGGCGTCTGGGCGTCTGAATCATCACAGAAAGTTTCACGTCTGTCTGTGTGTGTTGGGGAGATAAGGGAAAGGGAAGTGGGAGGGGGGGGGGGGGGGGGGCAGATGATAACATCGTCAAGGGCTGCTATTGTCACTTTCCCTGAAGTAGATCTCGTCGAAATATGTCACTTTGTCGAACAAACAGGCTGCTCCGCAGCTTACATCGTTAGCCGCTTGCTGGGATAGAACGTGGCAGTCCAGTGCTTAGAAAGTGGCTGTTGACTTGAGGCTCAAAGGCGCTGTCACTGCCGGGATGGGAGAGGGGTCGAGGACGGGAAGAAGCATTGAATGGGGGGGAGGGAGGGTGGAGATGCAGTCGCCTTCCCTCCCCATACCCCCATTCCTCCTCTTTCTTTCTTCCGACTTTCGATTCGCTTTTGTGCAAATATATTTTCTCTCCATCGTAATGGCTTTCGTCAGTCCAAATTCCGAGTGAGTTGAGGCGCCCCGGATTTTCTATGAATGGCAAAGAAAAACACACAGTGGCGTGTTCCAGCTAACTGGGCTTTCTGTGAATGACAAGGAAACACAGTGGCGTGTTCCAGCTAACTGGGCTTTCTGTGAATGGCAAAGAAAGACACAGTGGCGTGTTCCAGCTAACTGGGCTTTCTGTGAATGGCAAAGAAAGACACACAGTGGCGTGTTCCAGCTAACTGGGCTTTCTGTGAATGGCAAAGAAAGACACACAGTGGCGTGTTCCAGCTAACTGGGCTTTCTGTGAATGGCAAAGAAAGACACAGTGGCGTGTTCCAGCTTACTGGGCTTTCTGTGAATGGCAAAGAAAGACACACAGTGGCGTGTTCCAGCTAACTGGGCTTTCTGTGAATGGCAAAGAAAGACACACAGTGGAGTGTTCCAGCTAACTGGGCTTTCTGTGAATGGCAAAGAAAGACACAGTGGCGTGTTCCAGCTAACTGGGCCACACATGTTTATTTGAGGGGAAAGAGAAAATCTCTTCAAAAGGGCAGTTATTTAAAGTAGCGTTCCATTTGCGAGGGAGTAGGGATGGGGATGGGTGGGATGGGACGGGGAGGAGAGAGTGGTGACTTAAAGTCTCCAACTGCACAAGAAAGTAATCAAAATCGTAGTCTTGTTAACATCTTCCTCGGGGAAAAGGACGTGCTCGATCCATTTAAGATATGGCATCACAGGCTATGCTAAGACGCTAGAAAATGTGAAAGGAGAAAAAACAGTAGGACTAGGATAATTAAAGAATGCATATCAAGTCTGACCTTTAGGAGTTCGGCTGATTAGCGTTGGCAATTGAATTGTAAATGAAAGTGTAGTGTTTTACTGTTTCCCTTTTAAGTTTATTTTTAAAGCATTAAACGGAGATATTTTCTTCTCCATAGTTTACATTCATTAGAACAGAATTTTGAAAGCAGAAAAATATTGTTTAGCATTGAAACTGAAAAAAAGAAGGTACTGTTTCAAAAAAATGCGATGCTTTTCATTAGAGGATATTCCATTCATTACCACATCCGTCATTTATTTTCAGGTTCGAGCTGTTTTGAGCAAGTATTCGCAAGATGTCTGTAGAACGTTCTCTCCATCTGTAGACCCTGTAATTTTCTTTTGTAACACCAGACTTACTCCCTTTCAAAAGATTGTGGGTTTTTCCCAACCTTTGGGTGTTGTCTATACTAGACTAACCTCCAAATGAAGACACGCCTCCCTTTCCCTTTAAACACTCTTTTTTTTTCACTTTTACGTTTTTTTTTGTCTTTGTATTAGATTTTGCGTCCCAATGAAGACTCCTTCCGTTTAAAGATTTTTTTCAAGGACCATAATTTGTTATGGAGAAACCTTCCATAAAGTCTCCTTCCCTGCAAAGACTTGTTTGTGTGGAACACTTCGATCGTCGTCTGTACTGCACTGACCTCCCGAACAAAGACTGCTTCCATACAAAGACTTGTTTGTCTGGAACATGTATATCCTTGTTTGTACTGGACTTGTCTCCCCATTAAAACTGCTTCCCTACAGAGACTTTTTTCTGAAACAGTGGGTTCTTTGCCTGTATTAGACTGACCTCCGGCGAAGACGCCTTCCACCCACCCCCCGTAAAGACTTGTTTGGAACATTTGGGTCTTTGTACTGCATTTACCTCTCTATGGAGTTTATCTACCCTTTAAAGACTTTTTTCTGTGGAATAGTCTACATAAGATTTGCCTCCCATTAAAAGCTTTATCTCTTGAACAGTCTACATAAGATTTACCTCCCATTAACAACTTTTTTTTTATCTCTTGAACAGTACCTAAGGTTTACTTCCCATTGAGAGCTTTTTTTTTTTTATCTCTTTAACAGTCTACATGAGATTTACCTTCCATTAAAAGCTTCTTTTTATCTCTTGCACAGTCTACATAAGGTTTACCTCCCATTAAAAACTTTCTTTTTATCTCTTGAACACTGTACATAAGGTTTACCCCCCTTCCCCCCTCCCCCATTAAAAGTTTTTTAATCTCTTGAACAGTCTGCATAAGATTTACCTCCCATTGAAAGCTTTTTTTTTTATCTCTTGAACACTACATAAGATTTACCATCCATTAAAAGCTTTTGTATCACTTGAACAGTCTACATAACATTTTACCTTCCATTAAAAAAAGCCCCCTCCTTAGAAAGACCCCAGCTGTGATGGATTTGTAGAGGTCGTCGCTGACAAGTGCCATCGTGGTTAATTCCTCATTCTCCACTGAACGAGCTGACAGTTTGGCTAGTCGAGGTCGTGAGTCACGCGCTTCTCCACACACCTCCTCACCAAGGTCACCTCTTCGTCCAGAACCAGTGGCTGCGGGCTGCACTAGGTCTTGAGTCAAGCACTGCTCCACACCTCTTCACCTAGGTAACCTCTTCGTTCAGAACCAGTGGCACTGCTCTCTGGTCTTCCCCCCCGAGTGCCGCTGTCTCTGGGGCAGTAGGCCCCTGGTCACGACCCGTCTTCAGAGATGCTGTTATCCCAACATTAGCGGCAGCCTCTTGTTCACAATTCTTGTCTCCTGCTCCCCACCCACACAGATGAACGGCGATTCAAATCTCCCCCGGTCTACGCGCACGAGCGCGTGCGCGCGTTTGTGTGTGTGTGTGTGTAGACAGTGTCTGTCATATTCTATTTGTGGGGAGGTTGGAGGAGGAGGTTCCCAACAATTCTGAGGACTATTGGATTTGGCGGACAGATCTGTCTCGGGAACGGGCGGAATGCAAAGTGGTCATGGGCCGTTCGTAAATCACTACATCACCCGTGTCTTTGGGGAACGATTCGTCATTTTCAAATGGTGTAGTCATAGGTCTTACAAAACAAGGGTGAGAGAGAGACAGAGAGAGAGACGGAGGGGTAGGGGGGTGGCAAATGGAAAAGGAGCCTGTGAGAAAAGTCATACTCGTTTGACCGCAAAGAGTAAGCATCAGTCTGAACAAGTTTGTCTTCGTGGCCACTTTTCAAAAGGTTCAGACCTTTCAATCGGCATGAGCTGTCATAAAAGCCGCGGGTTTCTCTCTCTCTCTCTCTCTCTCTCTCTCTCTCTCTCTCCAGCCAGTCAGTGAAATAATAATACGTGATAAAAGTGATGGTAGTAAAAGATTATCACACTGGTGTCGGTGATTGAGATTTATGACGAAGAGGCAAATGAAACAAACTGCAGCGTTACCGGAACCAGACGAAAAAACAGAAGAGCACACAAAACAAAGTGTGAAGTAACTCGGTTTTAATGAACGACACAAAACAGGACAAGAAATTTTCGCTGATATGCCTTCCTCAGCGACAAAAAATAAAAACAGTACAGACATTAGCATGCGCAATACTCCCCTTGTGAAGCCAAACATTCACCACTTTGGCTTCACAAGGGGAGTATTGCGCATGTTAATGTCTGTGCTGTTTTTATTTTTTGTCGCTGAGAAAGGCATATCGCCGAAAATTTCTTGTCCTGTTTTGTGTCGTTCATTAAAACCGAGTTACTTCACACTTTGTTTTGTGTGTTCTTCTGCTTTTTCGTATGACGAAGAGGGCCAGTGGCGGTTGCAAATGGAGGGTGGGAGTGAGTGGGTTTTTTTTCTTTTTAAAAGAAATATTATTCCTCACTGTCTTTGTGATTCGGCCGTTAGGGGAAAGTTTGGGCAGCTTTCATAATGTCATCGTCTTTATTCTAACACGTCGTCTGCTGAATGATGTGATCAAGATGAGGTCGAGCATGGTAAGACGTGCGTTTCCCATGTGTGGCATGTCACCGAGATCCACTTTACACGTTGTAGTAAGGGACAGGTGTGAGTTTGCCCCAGACCGAGTCTGTCAGACATCATCATCCACCGTCAGATTATTAGCTGTCTGAATAGTTCAGCCTGTCTCAGACGTCATCGTCAGCCGTCAGATTCTTAGCTGTCAATAGTTCAGCCTGTCTCAGACGTCATCATCAGCCGTCAGATTCTTAGCTGAGGGGTGGAAGGGGGTGGGAGGTACGTTCCCATTTCTTTTCCGTCATCTCTGTTTTAGACTTTTCAGCCGTGTATTTTTTATCTTTTTTTTTTTTTTTTTTTTTCTGCACGAAGCAAGTGCTGTCCTCTTTGAGGCAGCGAGGTAGGGGTACAAAACGAAGTGGAGACAGAAAATTGGTCCCTGGTTCTATGACTGTCAGGGGGACCCCCAGTCATGACAGTCTGAGTGAATGGGGTACAGGGTTCAGGTCCTCACCCAGCCGAGGGGATAGGGCAGATAGCGGTATTCATCACGAGAGAGAGAGAGAGAGAGAGAGAGAGAGATTGAAAATGGTTTGTGTGTGTGTGTATATATATATGTGTGTGTGTGTGTGTGTGAAGGAAGGAAGTAGAGGAAGGAGGATCGAGGGGGGGGGGGGGGGGGGGATGTTGGGGAGGGGAAGGGATTATATCTAACATACACTGTTGCCACCAACTTGACAATGCGTTCCAAGGGGCAGCGGAAATGCCTGTCTGTGATATTGGGCAAGTACAGGGTTCAAACTCTCGGTGTCTGAGTCCACCAAAACCGCTGCTCTGCTATGCTACCCTGGGTGCGCGCGCGCGCGCGCGCGCACATGCGCGCACACACACACACACACTCGCTCGCACGCACGCTCAGACTGGAGTGTCCGTACAGCCGAAGGCACATATTTGTCGCCACACTTTTTAACACCAGTTCGTCGTGGGATATTATGTATGAGACTAGAGCACAAATCACGGACACCGAAAGGGGGGAAAGAGGGGGGCGGGGGGAAGTGATACCGTCCCTCCACTCATATAAGATAGGAGCGAATAAGTTGTGAGTGAGTCGTTTCTTTTTCCCCCCAGTGTTTCCAGGCCGATTCTGAACGAAAGCTCTCAGATTGAGAACACTTGCGTGGCGAGGGAGAGTCAGTAGCCGGGTGTGTGTGTGTGTGTGTGTGTGTGTTCACTGCAAACACTTTAACGTGCGAGTGTTTAAACATTTTTTTCTCCTTTTTTTTTTTTTCGGGGGAGAAGAGAAGGGGGGGGGGGGGGGGGGGCTTGCTTGCAGGTTTCAGGTGATTTTAGATGGGATGATCTGAAATGTAACCTTAGACTCCCACCTCAGGCCCCCCCCCCCCCCTCCAGTCCGCCCCCCCCCCCCCCCCCCCCCCCCTACACACACACACACACACACACACACATATTTCTTCGCGCCGTTTCCAGCCCGCTATCCCCTTAGCTCCTTTTTAGCTATTCTTTTTCACTATCCGACTTTTAAAATGTGTGTGTGTGTGTGTGTGTGGGATGGTCACCCTGCACTGTGCGCAAGAAGGACAAACGCACATCCTCTTTTCTTCTTACTTACGAAAATTACAACACCGCCACCCCTTGCCTCCCGCACTTCTACCTCCACTCCTAAAACACACGGACGATCAGAGCACTCACTAACGGGGTTTGTTTGTCGTCCACTGCGTGTGCGTTCTCCTGTACGTTCTTCCGGCATCAAAGTGTGCCAGAGCTTGCAGACTGAAGGATACGACCCAGGGCACTGGGTGCACGCCCAGGCAATATCACCTTGTTCCCCATTTCCTGTGAAAGATGGCGTCAGCTCAAGCGTTCTGCAGCAGAAGGCCATCACAGTGCACCAGGGCTTCGTGTTTGATGAACAGCAGCAGGAAGAGAGCGTGTGTGTTGGAGCATCATGGACAAACAGCACAACAGGGGTAGGCCAAGCCAGGACTCTCTCCTTGGGGTCTCTTGGCCAGTGTAGCTCAGCTGGTGGTGGTGGTGGGGGGGGGGGGGGTCCTCGGGGGGGTCTGCATGGGGGGACGCAATCTTAGAGTTGTTTTGCCGGATCTGCGGATTTGTCAAAACCTGTATGAGATGACTGTTGACAGCGATTAGCCAGTGAAGGGCGCACGCGTGTGTGTGTGTGTGTGTGTGTGTGTGTTTGAGAAAGAGTGAGTGATGACTGAGAGAGAGAGAGAGAGAGAGAGAGAGAGAGAGAGAATACATACAGTTTGGGGTGCATGTTGTTGACAACAGTCCGTTTGGGGGTATCTGGAACGCGGTACATAGTACATCGGTGTGATACAGACTGACAGATACATAGACAGGTCAATTCAGTCGATGAGTGGCAAACTGGAATTGATTTTTTTTTATTTTTCCAGAGTGCTTGTGGATTAAATCATGTGCAGATGTTTCAAATTAGAACTCGAGAGAGAGAGAGGGAGAAATGGGGAAGGGGGGGGGGGGGGGGACAGAGACAAGGTAATGTTGCTTATAGCTCAGCCGGTCGCAAAGGGCCATATCAGGGCTGTTACCACGTTAAAATCAACTCAAGTCATCTCAAAAAAGAAAGAAAGAAGGAAAAAAAACTTTCACACATCTCTTTAAAATACATCTTCTAAAAAAACGCACCAGAAACTTCGGTAAAAATCTTTC